>OY365817.1:15447185-15795843 GCA_959347315.1 Bimastos eiseni | reverse complement strand
GTTCTGTGGTTGTCTAAGCGGCGGTCATTTCATCGACCGACAGGACCAATAAAACGGCGCGAAATGTGAACATCTTCAAGTGACGCGTGCAACGACGGCTTCTCACAGAGATAAGGGAAGCTGATGCTGCCTTTAACCCCAACCCCTCACATCGAGCCTTAGCCCCACAAGGCGCCGCCCAACCACCATCACCACTACGGACCAAATGAACGCCATCCAAGTGAAGATCCCAAATACATCTGCTTTTATTCCCATCAATAGGCTCATAATTTGCATCCGAGAGATATCAGCCAACGCCCCTCCTTCTCCTCCTCTCACTCTTACATGAATGCGCACCTGGACCTCACTCGGGTGTATCTATCTACGCAGCCATACATCCACGCATACGCAGCCCCACATCCACGCATCTATCTAACAGTGCCACTGTGTATACCCATGCGTACACGCACGCATCTATCCGTCCGTTCGTCCGTCCATCGCCGTTGCTGCTGAGTCAGTGACGTCAGAGGCATCAGTGACGTCAGGGGTATCAGTGACGTCGGGGGCATCAGTGACATCTGAGGCATCAGTGACGTCAGGGGCATCTCCGTCAGACTCAGTGGTTGACGCACACTACATTATGACAACTTGGTTTGCGTTGAGAATAATATCACATATACAGTGGTTGTGGTTGGCCCCTCGCTTTGGAACAGGCTGCCCCTAGAGTTGTGCTTTTCCCTAGGGTCTGTCTGACTCATTTTAAACAGACCTTGTAACTGTTCTCTTCAGACGTGCTGCATGAGGTCGGGAACGCTGTAGCATAGTTGCAACCCTACAGGGGCGCTATGTCTGAATGACTGACTGAATGACTGAATGAATTAATAAATGAATAGATGAATGACCATAGTTTAAAATCAAAGTGTAAGAATTAGCTGTGTCTCTGATCGAATCCAGACAGTTTTTCGTCCAGGAATTGTACAATACAGAGGAGCAAGGACGTGAGGAACATTAATATATGAGTATGTGATATATTATAAAGTGTTGTGCTTAAAGTCCACATTGCGAGACTAATCCACACGCACTCGGAGACGTACAGATATAAAATCGGACGACCAGGTGTGAAATTAATTTTAATGAAACTCGTGAAACGTAACGATTCAGTTCTTCAAAAGCCTTCAGACTTAGGACCAAAGTAGAAAAAAGCGCGGAAGGTTAATGCGTGTTGATATTCCCTGCGCAGCTATATTTATATTGAATACCACAAGCAAATGTAAACAATATTGAGACTAGCGCAACATAAAACGGAATCCAGCACTTATCGTTCGTTTCACGGTAAACGTTCTCTGACAAAGCGGAACAGTTTTTCGCCCGGACGCAAATCTGCGCCACAATAAAGGCGCCGAGATCTATCCGAGCAGCTCCGCGCAGTCTCTTAACTAGACAGGGTTTCTTTCTTACTCAGAGGAGTCGAATGACCCAAATGCTCGTCTCTATTCAGTGCCCAAGTAGACAGACAGACTGCACAGGGTGGTCGATTTCAATGTAAGCAAAGTTAGCATTGTACGCACCCTGTAACCCTTCTTTCGTGGTGGCGCTCCGTTTTGCATGCAGTGTTGTTGGACAAACTGCTTTGCAGTGTAAGGGTATTATTGCATCCCATGGGATAAGGTCAGGCGACAAAAATGCTTAATATAGCGCCCCTTCAAGACATCTAATCAGAGGTGCCAGTTCCATAGGATTTGGAGTTTCGTTATTTCTAGGGGCAGAGTTAGAGGCGAAAACTCACAGATGTTGAAATTGTGAATTAGACGTAGAGTTAGCTTTTATTACCATTTTTATTGTTAGAAGCTGTTGGCTGTTACCATTAGTGTGACTTATATTGCGCCAGTTTAATAAAGCGACAAGCATCAACCGATGGTACTTAAAGATGTATTTCAATCCGGCGAATTCCACGATTCAGTCCAACGTTTATTTACCCTGCTATAATTAGCACTGTATGACACTAATGACTATTTCCAACGACGCTTATTGTCGAACCTAATCCGCAAGGGAAAACTATATTTTTTCGTGATAATGTATTTATATGTGCATGTGTGTTTTCATGCATATATGTATGTATGTATGTATGTTTGTATGTATGTATGTATGTATGTATGTATGTATGTATGTATGTATGTATGTATGTATGTATAATATGTATATATGTATGTATGTATGTATGTATGTATATATGTATAATATGTATATATGTATGTATGTATGTATGTATGCATGTATGTATGTATGCATGTATGTATGCATGTATGTATGCATGTATGTATGTATGTATGTATGTAAGTATGTATGCATGTATGTTTGTATGTACGTATAATATGTATATATGTATGTATGTATGTATGTATGCATGTATGAATGTATGTATGTATGTATGTATGTATGTATGCATTCATGCATGTATGCATGCATATATGTATGTATGTATCTATGCATGTATGTATGTATGCATGTATGTATGTATGCATGTATGTATGTTTGTATGTATGTATGTATGCATGTATGTATGTATGTATGCATGCATGTATGTATGTATGTATGCATGTATGTATGTATGTACGTATAATATGTATTCATGTATGTATGTATGTATGCATGCATGTATGTATGTATGTTTGTATGTATGTATGTATGTATGTTTGTATGAATGTATGTATGTATGTATGTATGTATGTATGCATTCATGCATGTATGCATGCATATATGTATGTATGTATCTATGTATGTATGTATGTATGCATGTATGTATGTATGTATGCATGCATGTATGTATGTATGTATGTATGCATGTATGTATGTATGTACGTATAATATGTATTCATGTATGTATGTATGTATGCATGCATGTATGTATGTATGCATGTATGTATGTATAATATGTATATATGTATGTATGTATGTATGCATACATGTATGTATGTATGTTTGTATAATATGTATATATATGTATGTATGTATGCATGTATGTATGTATGTATGCATGTATGTATGCATGTATGTATGCATGTATGTATGCATGTATGTATGCATGTATGTATGCATGTATGTATTCATGTATGCATATATGTACATTTATATCTAGACACTTTCTTTAGCGCCTTTTTATATCACGACGGTGTCATTAAGGACAAAAGTTAATCAAAACCAAACAGTAGGCCTCCTCTAATTCGATACGCACCATTGATTCAGCGATTCTTATCCCACGGCATGTGGTTTAGTCGCTTCAGGCCACTTCACAATAGCGAAGACTCTTGTTGGCGACCGATGTCTTGCAGTGATCGAGAGTGCATTGGAGAGAGGCGCCCTAGTGTGATCGCCTGGTAACGACGCTCAGATCCCCAGTCGGGTTAATTGCAAGGGCGGACAGCGCGGGTAATGGATCGGAAAGATGGTCTCATTTCCCACCTCAAAATTAAATGGCTGTAGCTTCGGGTAATAAAATCGAGCGAAAGCTACGATAGTGGACGCTATAAATCTTCCGTCGAGCACAGGATACTCTGGAATCATAAGTGACCACAAGGCTTACGGTCTAGTCTGAAAGACAAGGACTGCTCCACGCACAGGTAGGACTAATCACAGCAATTATTTGAAAAGAATTTCGCACGAAACGAGCAAGTGGTCGACTCATCATTGCTCGCTGCTCAGCGGTCGCAAGTGCGAGATGCGCATGCGTGCAATCGATATATATATATATATATATATATGGTCTATATAACGTATTAGCTGTCGTGCGGCCACTACTATCCGTCGTCATAGATCTAAACGGAGCTGCATCGGCAAAACAGTTTATGTTTGCAAGGCATAGCGCATAGGCCTACATTACTCCAGACGTGTTGTATCGGGTTCTGTTCAATTGGGAGTGGTTAAATCGTTCGAGCTAAACAGCCTTTTCCATTAATAGAGTGAATTGAAATTGAATGAAAGCCTGACGTCGGAAGTTTTATTAAGTATACGAATTGTTCTTCGAGCGTGTTTGCTTTGCGTAAAGAAAATGTTTAGTTTTTATGTTTCCATATCGATGGACAATCGATAGAAACGAACAGAAATTACGTTCGATCGTCGATTCATTCTGTTCTCTTCACCTCTTCAACTGCCAATTTGTAAGGAATCGAAACGTCTTCGCAACGGTAAACAACTTCTATTTACCCTCTCCATTAGGATACATAGTTCTCACGCGCGCACTGATGTAGGCCTATACTGTGATACACGAGAGCGTCATTTTATGTAGCGCTTGCTTTAACAGATTTACTTATCATTACATTTTATCTAAAGATAAAATTGGCAAAAGACTCTTTAACCAAGTCTATACGAGGTAGCTACTACGAGTGCCTTGCACTGTCGTTGCCTTCAAAGTCATTCGTCCGAACTGTTTTAGATTATTTAACGTGGGCATTCAAGTATTGCCTTCGTTAATTCATTCGTAAAATCAATGTTATCATCGCTGCAACTAGGCTACTTCGCGTACTTTCAACGTTACTACTGACACAGCTTCCACTGCAGCTGAAACTGCTACAACTGCCAGTGTTTCAATTGAAACCGGCATATACGGGCAAAATTGTAAAGGGTAACTGTGGGTCTGAGTGCCACTGAAAGCTGATCTGGGGCTTTCCTGACCCCTCAAGAAAGTTTTTGAGAATTAACTGTCGGGGTTGATAAAATTAACTGGGATGGTTGAACCCTTCCGACCCCCGACAGTTCAATCACTGACAACTGCTACAATTACCAGGCCTACTAATATGGGCTAACCTATCATTATACAATTGCAAAGGATGACCCCTCTTTTCTTCAGAGATGCAATACTCCAGTCATCATCGTAATAAGCAACGTCGTTTTCTCATAAATTGTTATTGGGCACAAATACACGTACAGTGGTGGACTAGTGAGAATGAATAGTCGCCGTTTACTAGCTTAGCGACATCTCGTCATCAGTCAAAGTAACTTTATGGCTACATTGAGTTGTTAATCACGAATTCTGCCCTTGGTGTGGGTAGCTTCGTTTACTGAACCATTGGTGATGACATCTGGTGGCACGGTGGCTGATCGGTTAGAGCGGTCGGCCCGTAGCACTCAGTGTGTGCGGGTTCGACCCTCGTCCGAGGCGTTAGTCACCGTGTAGGGACCTGGAGCAAGTCCTTCGCGCCCAATTGCTCTGCAGTACAACTGCAATTGCGCCGTCGAGGTGATGTGCACTTCTGAGCAAAAGATGTTGGAAGATAGGCTGTATCATATCTCGGAATAACAAATAAAAAAGGATAAAGAGTGCATGGTAATCTCTTTCTCCAAGTACCCTCGACTTGCATAGCACATGCCTGAAACATGAAAGGTCCTATTTTAATACTTAGAACACTTCTTCTACTCTAGCAGTCTCCAGATCCCACTCATATGTTTTCCTCGCAATCGACGATACCATATATTCTGCGTCAGACATTTCATTTCAGATGGTTGACAGAGAAATTAGTAGTCTAAATTTGTCATTCGGTCAGTTACTGTGACGAAAAGGAGACCGAAGCAGCTTAAAAAAATGCTCTGCTCATGAAATCTGTCCTAATCCTTAGTGCGGATTATTCTCTGCTCATGAAATCTGTCCTAATCCTTAGTGCGGATTATTCTCTGCTCATGAAATCTGTCCTAATCCTTAGTGCCGAAAATTCTCTGCTCATGAAATCTGTCCTAATCCTTAGTGCGGATTATTCTCTGCTCATGAAATCTGTCCTAATCCTTAGTGCCGAAAATTCTCTGCTCATGAAATCTGGCCTAATCCTCAGTGCGGATTATTCTCTGCTCATGAAATCTGTCCTAATCCTTAGTGCGGATTATTCTCTGCTCATGAAATCTGGCCTAATCCTCAGTGCGGATAATTCTCTGCTCATTAAATCTGGCCTAATCCTCAGTGCGGATAATTCTCTGCTCATGAAATCTGGCCTAATCCTCAGTGCGGATAATTCTCTGCTCATGAAATCTGTCCTAATCCTCAGTGCGGATAATTCTCTGTTCGTGAACGGTGAGGATTGGACTAGGTGGGATTCGAATCCAATGTTTGTGCTTTGTTACAGTAGCGATTACTATCGTGCTAATGATTTTAGAGTCATTTCTGAGATCAGTTTTAGCCTAATTTCGCATTGATTCAACGGACCGATTGATGAACGTCGTTGGCCAATAATAAGACAAAGCCAGGTGCTCCATTGTAAATGCTAATAGCACCTGGCTCTCATGACTATCGATTTTCTCCTAATCTGTTCAATGTGCGTGAGACTTCCATAGTTGACCATTGCAAAGAGGCTTCAAATCCTGGTAATTCGTGGTTTGACCAATTTATTCCTAATTTTATGCTGTTATTTCTAGTCTGCAATAACGAAGGCGAGAAATATACGCCATTAAGTCATACCACATATTGCGTCTGTTGATTGAGGTGCGAATACGTCTATAGAGCCCAAGTTCACCTCATCTACACCCATATGGGGCCTTACACTTGTAGTTCACAGCTTAGGTTACCAGTCCATGCGTCGGTCCCCCGTTGTGCACGCCAGGCACATCTTACTGATTGGAACTGGCCAAACAAATTGAGGTCGAAATGGTTTTGAACGAAACGCATAAGAAAATGACACATTTATGGTAGACAATTCTCTTTACAAATTCTTTGTGGACTTGATGGTAACGATAATGACAGTGGAAGGCGTGAATAAGGGATGGTTGTTGGGGTTGCCGCCTGTCGCCTCGGTAGTTTCCGTTGAGAGCAATTAGGCAATGGAGCATGCGATTAAGCGACGCGGAAGAAATATGGGATAAGACGGCACAACTGCAACCAAGGTCTGTACTAATCGCAGCAACGCATTTACACCACAACGTCGTGTGAAAGTCGGTTTGAAAAGGTGATGTAGAATGCAAAAAAGGCGTTAGAACACTTGCATTTTTATGCTCCTTATCCCACCTGCTAACTACTGCCTCCGGCCTTGGTTCTTATTGTCGAAGACCTAGCTGTGGAGTCGATTGCCACTTTTGCTATCATCCGTTATAGATAGCCGGCGGTCAAATTTCGAGTGATAGTGGGTAAAACCTGTGCTGGGGACGCATCTCCAGAAATAGATGGCCTCAACTGGTTGGATGAGGTTTCCCTTCCACTAAGCAAATCAAATTCTGTCATTAATATATTCTAATCGGCATTTGATGATTTGACGTGTGCTTATTCTTGACTTCTTGACTTCGCAAACACGGCATAGGAGGCCAACACTGAGATGCTTTTTATTTGTTGCATTATCCAAAAGGTGAACTGGATAATTTGGCCTTTCCCGCGTACATTCCCAGGACCGCTGAGACTCCTAAATTTTTATTTTCTAAAATGTGTAAATTTTGTGTTTTAGAATATAGGTCGAGAAATCTGACTTTATTGATCTCATGACGGAGTGGATGAAACCAACTTCCGTCTAAATGTTAGTCACGTCATCAATTGTCTTCCACGATGGAATCTTCCGTGATTCTTTTACCGGTCTTTCACATCCTCCTCTTCCAGAGCTTTCTAGGTTTCGAACCAGCGATCGGCTGTCCCCAGGGATGTGTCTGTCTCAACGCCTCTGCGCTACAAGTATCTTGCGAGGGATCGATGATGTCCGAGATACCAGATCAGGTTCCTGCCTCTGTTACGTCCTTGGACATGACAAGGAACTCGATCCAAGCGCTGAGTCCAGCCTCGTTCAGTTCCTTTCGCAACCTAGTTGATCTGAAGATCAAAGAGAACATTATACAGACGATCGCAATCGGAACTTTCCGAGACTTGAATTCCCTTCAAATTCTTGATCTAAGCTCAAACAACCTGACCGTACTCGATGAAAACGTCTTTCGAGACGCATCAAAACTCGTTCATCTGGACTTATCGAGCAACCAGCTGAGCGCCATCGACAAGACTTTCAATGGGTTGACAGAACTTTCTCGACTTGACCTTCGCCAGAATCTCCTGACATCGATAACTCAGTTGACCTTTCGCGGTCTGACACAATTACGCTATCTCCGATTGGACGATAACATGATAACACACATCGACCAAAAGGCGTTTGCCGATCTCGACAAGTTAATGTATTTTGTGATGAAAGGAAATCAAATCGGATATCTGGATGCATTCTACTTCAGTTCGCAGTTTCTTTCATATGTCGATCTGTCTGAATGTGGCCTAACACGCGTTCCTAAAGGTCTTCCGAGCAGCGTTCGCTATCTTCAGCTTCGTCGGAACAAAATGGCGGTCCTGCCACACGACGCGTTCTCAAGTTGTGTCGATGTCACGATCATTGTGCTTGACGAAAATGATGTCACCGAAATCGAGGAGGGTGCTTTCGAGCATTTGGACCGATTACAGCAGTTGTGGTTGAACGGGAATCGATTGGGGTACGTACCGAGTCCCATACCACCCTCCGTTCAGAGACTGTTCTTGGATTCGAACCAACTGCAGAGCTTGGCGAAAGAGGACTTTCCACCTGACTCTCAACTCAATACTCTATCTCTAATGGGTAACAACATCTCGTACGTCGATCCGTCGGCATTTCACCGACTTCTGAACCTTAAATCTCTCGATCTGAGCGGAAACCAAATACGACAGATCTACGCAGACACATTCTCAAGGAGCTCCCAGCTCCAGGTTCTCCAGCTTTCTAAGAATCTTCTGGAGAGCCTCGAAAGCGGATCATTTCATGGACTCGCCGACCTTCGAACCCTGTCGATGGCCTATGTCCCTACGGACGCATTTGTTCATCCGAACGCCTTCCATGACATGGTAACGCTGAGAAAGCTTGACCTTGACAGCAGTTCCGGGATTCTCTCTTCCATTCTTGAGACGGACGACATTCTGTCTGCGCTGTCCAGCGTCCAGGATCTCAGCCTACAGAACACGGAACTGACGACTCTTCGCTCCGACTTCCCGGACTTCTTTCCCTACCTCGCCGTTCTTCATATATCCGGTTCTGCATGGCACTGCGATTCGAACCTCATCTGGTTCCGCAACTGGCTTCTCTCTGCACCCATTCACATCGAACATCGGGACCGGAACCGTTGCTCGACTCCACGCTCAGTCTACGACCGTGCAGTAACCTCTCTCTCGGACACCGACTTCGTCCCAGCCCCTTCAACCCAATCCCCGATTCGTCACACCACTCACCGGTTGAACACCCTGCCATTAGGTCCAAGAGAAGCACCCAGGCCTAGTGCGCCAAGAAGAGTGACGTCCCTACGCAGCAAGAATTATCCCACTACAAACACCGTTCAGATAATAACTGATAATCGAAATGAGTTCCTTGCTTCAGTATCGCATTCCTTGAATGGTGTGACGCCAAGCGGCTATGATTACGCTGTGGATAGAAACGTAAAGAAAACAGGAACCCAGAATCCAGATCGAAGAACGGTGGCTACGATCACGACTGGGTCGTCGAAAGTTGAATCCGACGACGCAGATATTCTGACTTGGGACGAAATCCTCAGCCGAATGTCGCAACCAGAATACGATGGAAAGATTTCTGATGCCAGCAGACACATGGACCTATTCTCGCCACTCCTCAGGGATGAGCTGTCCTCCGGAAGAAGGTTTGATGGACAGCGAGCAAAGACTCCAGCATTTATTACCTCAGAAAGGTTTAACTCGAAGTTCACCACTCCCTTTAGGTCTTCCGTAATATCGGCCTCTAACGTGGGACGAGGAGATACGGGACTTAACGTCGTTACCTTGACAGCGACGACGATAATAATGACGGTCGTCGTGGCGGCTGTACTGGTAGCGTTCATCGTCTGCTTGTGCCGGAAACGGAAGTCAGCGAAACGATGTCCGGAGAATGGATTTCCGGTTCAGAACGGAATGAAAACAAATTCTAAAAAGGACGTTCTCTACTTCATGACGCCCACTTCCAGTAAGCATGGCGACCTGGGAAAACCAACGGTTGTTCTTGCACCAGAAAACACTGGAGAGGTCATGACCTTGATCCCTGGACGTGATATCAATCACGAAGGACCGATGCGTGTCTACAAATGGGAAGACTTCTAATGGCACTCAACTCATGCATATGCAGCAGTCAATATTATGGATGACGACTACAGTGATACATGTATCGCATATTAACAGCGAATAACTACAATAATACCAGTGGAATATCAGGGAAACTTGGGCTAGGCATCATCTATCGCGTTTCCATAGTTTTAACCAGCTGAGTATAAAGGTCTCTAACATAGAAGTATTTCTGAATGATATAAGATCTAGCGCCACTTCTCATGTGAGTGAACATACGGGCATGTATCCAGTAGGTTAGACAGTGATATAAGCCTACCTGAAGGCAAAGATATTTATTTGGATGCGTGTGCTGTACCCAGGTCAATATGCTCCTACTACATTGACGTGTAGTAGACACGGAGAAACGACGACACTTCCAAACGCTATGGGGCATAACAGATCAGTACAGATATATAGTTTTAACAAGCATGATCGAAAAATATAATTCATTTGAATTAAGTGATGTTAATATTGTAGGACTGATTTAAGTGTAAATCTAATTAAGTGCTGTTAAGTGGCGCACGTAATCGAAGGACTTATTTAAATATATAATAAATCTAATTGGAATATATTACATTGTTAGCTTCTTATTTATAAGACTTGCTGCGTTTGTACTTCTCATTCTATCTGTACGAAACCAATTAAATTGGTCTCATATTTACATCCAGACAATGCTTGAGCATAGTTCTGACCTATTGTATTTTAATTATTATTTCATATTGAAATCAAGGTTTAATTATCGCACATAGTTACGCTTATAGTCGTAATGGTAATTTTTCATAGTGTGCAGAACTAGGGCCTATTCATTCAATAATATGCTATTGATGTTTCCTGTAAAACATTTCGAGCTTACATAAATTTTAGTACAAAGTTGAGTTGGACTCAACTTGAGGGGCAATCATGCATTAAACAATAATTGACGTATTGCCGTTTTCAGCCATACTTCCTTCCTTCGATCCAGCCATCCATCCACTCAAGCCCATCCAACCATGAATGCAGGCAATTAGTCTGGGATCGATGCCAGTTCGAAATGATGTACGTCGTGGCAAAGAATGCGGTCTGGCCTGATAGCGTTCAAGGACTCTGTTCATATACGAAGTGTGTAACATTGACGTTTTCTATATCTTGGTCATTGACTATGGATCTATCGGTTACGTCATGTTGTTATGGAATGAAGTAATCGTTGGTAATTATTAGGTAGTGTATGAACTGCACATTAGGTGGCCTACAGTCGCTTCCATATTTTCGGCATGTGATCAGGAAGTGTGGCGGACGCCTGGAAAATGAAATTAAACAACGCACTCTATCGGGAAACGAGCGTTTGGCTATTACATTAATAATTTATTACATCATTTATTACACTGTCTTCTTGTCTATGATAGATGTAGAGTAGCCAATCTCCAGGCTACAGTGCTGTGTGAGCAAGTTGAAAGAGTTGAGTCTTAGGTTTAGACTTAAATAGCAGTAAAGGATCTCACAGAGTGAACTGAAGAAACGAAGTGTATAGCTTTACCAACAGCCACCGTGAATCAGGGATGTGGTCTCGAGACCGTCTTGAGACCGGAAAACTGCGGTATTGGTCTTGGTCTCGAATGCATCCGTCTTGATCTTGGTCTTAATGCATCGGTCTCTGTCTTGGTCTTGGTCTCGGACCACTCGGCTTCGGTTTGGTATTGGACCTCTCTGTCTTGGTCTCGGTTTTGGTCTTGAGTTTTTGGTAGCACGCCCAACACTGCCGTGAATGCCCAAGAGTCAAAGAGAGTTCGAGTGCAGAGTAAGGCAGGAGTCACAGCTGCGAACATTGATCGATTGCAGCGTCTATCGTCATGAGGATGAGGAGCGTGGATCAAACGGAGTCTGCTGATTAAAATGTAGTACCTCATGAACTGTATAAGTAATTTTTTTAACTGGATTCTCTGTTAACGGGTATTCACTGTGTAATGAATGCAATAGGTGCATAGTATGTTTAGTGGTTTTGTTACGACCCTATCAGGACTCAAGAGCTTTTTTAGACCATTGCTAGTTTGAGCATAACTTCTTAACGATTATGCTGAGAAATTGCTAATTATTGTCTATCATGCACGGGGTTTTGGAAGAGTTCTGAACAGGGTAGTCCCTATAGATTAGCGAACATTGAGAAGATTCGTAGGTTTCATTTTCCTTTTTACCCCATTTATTATAGTAATAAAAATAAGAGGAGAGATAGCAGTCCCTTGAGAGCATAGCCCCGAGACAGCCATGGGTATGAAGTGTTAGCGACATCATTTTCTTAGACCCTGCATATGAGGGTGGATGGTCAGTCCTTCCCCTCGCCTTATCTACTTCCCATCAGTGACAGTGTGTAGTTAATGTACTCATGATAACTGAGTTGGGGGGCGTAGGTGGAGCAGCAATCTCGAATGAAATGTCTGCACTTGTGAGGATTTGAACCAGCGACCTCTAGGTTTACAGACCAATACACTAGTCACTAGACTATCACGTGGGCTACTACAAGCTGTCTGTTTATCCCAGATGATCCTCGGTTCAAAGAACCGGAACTAAATTCGATTCTAATTTCCGATATTTCTTCCAATTACCCGACGATCAGTGCGCCTCTTCATTACCATAATCATCTGCGTTTCCGTCAACCTTCTCTTTTCTTCTTCCTCTTCTCCAACAGATCATCAATGGAAACCGTTTACGCTTCAATTCCTCACAGTTGCGGTCTGCTGCGTACGAGAAGGAAAGCACAATATCCTTTCCAGCCCATCCACGATTCAGACAGTTCTGCATAATTCGGGAGCTATTTTTAAACATTCACTAAAGATGGTAGATGGGACTAATAGTTCCACGCCAGGAGTGGTTCTAGCGTCTTCAGATGCTTATGCACACGCCGCCGCAAGTATCTTTGAACCGACACGGCTGAGAGAAAAGAGGCGGAATAAGTAGGCTGTTAGCGCCTTAGAAGTTAGGATTCTTTGTTATGGCTCTTTGTCAACTGACATGTGGTACCACAAACATAGGGGCCCATACCATACCTCATTGACTCTGATAAACACCCGTATATAATTCTTGACTGTCGGGAATACTGGCATTCATTTATAAGATCAATTGCCATTGAAAGACAGAATATTTCAACAGAGATTGCAATTAAGGTCTACCCTGTGAATTATCCTTCTGGATATGTACTTGATTACGGCCTGGGACTTGTACATTACATAGAAATTATTATCAAACTAGCAATTCATTCATTTAAGATCTAGTCATTCTAGACTGTCTGAAAAACTGTCTTTCATACAATTTATTAGATCAATTGCAACTGAATGAGGGTATAGTTAAAAAGAAATGGCAGCGTACTCTGTGCCTGTATAAGCTACACTCAACTGATTAGTCCGCAACAATGTTTGTCCAGGCAGCAAGGTTTCGTTGTGATTTAATTCCATGCTATTCCATTCTGCTTACGGTGACAAATCCATCTGGATATGGACTTGATCACGACCTGGATTTGGAGAGCCACCGATTGATGCCTTGTGCAAAAAGAACTGATTAGCTGCAGCTAATAATTTTACTAGTATACGCAAAGAGAACCCTATTCTTTCAGGAAGTTTAAACCAGGAATCTTGATATAGCCCATGTAACCCAGACAGTCCCTGTTACATATCCATTCGGTCATGGGACAATGCTGTTTTTACAGAAATACGTTATTAGAATGTTAGTTAGTATAATCAGAAAGTTACTATGACCGAAGAGTAGGAGAAGACGTATGGTGAGTGAAAAGACTTCGTTCCATTGGATTAGTAAGTACAGTTGACCTTAGTAATAATTTGACGCCACTGTATAGGCCTATATATAGGCCTAAATATATAGGCCCATATATATAGGCCTATATATAGTTCTTCCTAAATTTTGCATGGGCATGTGCAATAGATTGAATTGGTCGATAATAGGTCTAATAAACGTTAATTAACTACCGATCTAGGGTTATAATAATTTATCTTTGAAACGGCTGTGATCTTATATACTCTCCTTCCAAAATGGAACCCTTAGGCCTCAAGCAACTAGTTATGTAACGTAATGTTACTGCAATTGATTACTTTCAAAAGGAGCTAGTAAATACTGCATGTCTGAATGAAAAGGATAAAAGTTCAATGGATTAAGTAGCTTCCTTGGGAAATAGACTGAATAAGTATAAGTGGAATCACCCTTTGGCTACAAATCTCAGTGAGGCCTAGTGCCACAAAATCGCCTTCGAGGGGTCTAAATGAGCGCCGCTATAGAATGATATTATTTGGTAGAGGAAAAGTGATAGCAGCAGCAGAGCGATTAGTCAGCTGCGGTTCGATGGTTATTCAGCTGCAGCATGAGGAAGGCTTGGGATGATAAAATCCGGAAGACTTCAGAGGAGTCAGACAACCGTGAAGACGCCACGTCACGCTTGATGGCGCTACAAGCACACGCGATGAAACAACAGTCCACTGTGAAGGTTCATCAGACATGCGCAGAGAACTCAGAGCTCGAGTACGTAGTGGTGAGTATGGGCGGTGGACTATTGTTAATGCGTTCCGATATTCTCCAGCACTTAATGAAGTAATTTTCTAATCAATATATAATTGTTAAAAAGTGAAATAAATAGGAAAATCATTCATTCATTTATTTACATTACATTATTTATTACTCTAAGATCGCCGTATACGTGCCTAGGCCTGTGTTTGAGACCAGTATCCCAGTATGGTTGACTAGTCTTTCTTTGAATAGACGTCGGAGTTTGTTAAACTTAGATGCTTAATGTAATGTGCGCCTTGCATGACTTCCGACGGTTAAATTCGACTCCTGTAATAACTTGTCATCATTCGTTCATAGCGTGCTTGTAATCATACTGCGGTTTGTCAGTTTGAAAATAAAACGAATATTATTATAATAATTGTAATTTTTATTATTTATGAACCTATAGTGAATTCGCCAAACTACCTTTTTATCGGCATAGGGTGTACGTCATTTGGTCGAATCGTAAGCATCGTCCATAACTTTAGCATCTGGTTTATTTTCTTCTGGCGTCTGTGAGCTTGAGTTTCTCCATATTTAGGTGGCGGTCGTTCAGTGCAGCGATAGCCCGATAAGCCAGAAGAAGATTGGTATCCATGACCCCATCGCTGTACGTAAGACTCGTATTATGTGTTGTTCTTCACAATCGATACGATTCCTTCGCCACTGATCGTAAACTGAACGACATCATCGAGTCCTAAAACGATTCATAGATCGCGAAAGAAAGTATAACGGTCAATCGCTGACGTGGATCGATTCTTTTGATTTCGGTTTGTAGCTTCGTTCCTGGGAAAAACACATAACATATCGACATCTATGACTGATATGATCATCAGATCATATGATGTTTATGTCCGTAACATGGGTTGCGAGGCATAGGCTATTATGATATTTATCTGACTCGTATGATGCCTTGCAGACGTTGGCACTTCGGGCAGCATACTGCATACTTATGAATGTCTAATTTCCCAGATGCCAATTTGTCCAAGGTCGAACATAATTGCGAGTTGGAAATAGTATTGAGTCTAAAGACGGAGCTAGAGAGTTAATAACTTTGAATATGGGGATGGCAATGATGTATCTCAATGGTTTTCGTCTGACCTCCTCTGCCACAGCCCTTCCCAAGGAATCTATATGTGCCCGTCCAAAACCGAATGCATCATCGGCCTTCCTGGTCAAATCAAGAAACTCTCTTCAATGCGCCTATCCACTATTATCTCTTCATCTCTTTACGTGAGAAGCCTCAATCTTAGAGTTGTTTTTGGTCCTCACATCTCCTCCTCTAATCATATCTCCTCCTATAATCATATCTCCTCCTCTAATCATATCTCCTCCTCTAATCACATCTCCTCCTATAATCATATCTCCTCCTCTAATCATATCTCCTCCTCTAATCACATCTCCTCCTCTAATCATATCTCCTCCTCTAATCATATCTCCTCCTCTAATCATATCTCCTCCTCTAATCACATCTCCTCCTCTAATCATATCTCCTCCTCTAATCATATCTCCTCCTCTAATCACATCTCCTCCTCTAATCACATCTCCTCCTCTAGTCATATCTCCTCCTCTAATCATATCTCCTCCTCTAATCACATCTCCGACCTATCGCGATCCTGCCTCGTGCAAATTCGTGACCTCCACCGTATCCAGCCCATGCTCAACTCCCTCCTGCTACCACCTCCATTGCCCACTCAAAGCTCGATCGATGACTGCAATCCCCTTCTTCTGAGTCCGTTCTGACACAAGCCTTCGAAGGTCTTCGCAGCAAACCTGAACTTGCCTGAAGTCCAGCTCAAACCATGCAAGACAGTATAACGAGGATATCAAATGAGTCCCTGACCAGAAGCGACTAACCGATGGAGAGCAAATAATTCTGGCTCAGTTGATTGGGGAGAACAGATGCACCTACCACACAGGGGCGGCGACTCCGGGGGTTGAGGGGCCAAGTCCCCCCACCTGCTGCAGAGAGGGGACACGTTATACGTTTGTCCCTTCACATTTTATGCCCCTCTCATTGGGTACCACCTCCCCATCTGTCAAACGAGATCGCAGTCTCTGTTAAGACATCAGAGGACTAAGAAGGTTGATGTCTTTAGTTAATCGATCAACTGTCGAATTGATCCCACGATCATCGATTCAATTAATAACCCCCTGATAGACCGATGAATCGATGGACTTCAAAATTAATGGTAGGCCTATTTATGATTGCAAAGTGTTGGCTTACAAAATGAAATAGTCAACACTGTTGACGATGATACATAAGTTTATCGACATCTTATGGCTACGTCAACGGCCATAAGACGTCGTTAAACTTATGTAGGCCTATCATCACCAACAGTGTCAACCGTGTTCTTAGCTGCCAGTTGTATGATCGTCATTTTTACGGCCAACATGGGTAGCTAGAGTGAAGTTCATTTTAAAGGTATACCATCGACTGGTATTTTCTATTGTGAAATGTATTGTGATATCTCCACAGAATTAAGGTATTACATTAGCGTATATTAGAATAATGGCTTATCAGTGGTGTGCAATCGAACTCGGTTCCTCAGCGCTGCGTCCCAGTGCATAAAAAAGTTGATGCAAAACTTATGATTTTTAGTATGTAGCAAAAGAACTGCAATAAAACGAGTGTACTTTGTATCAATTACAATAATCGACTCGTTACAGACTAACAGTAGGTACCAAACATGGATCACTGGTGCAATTTGCATGACTGATATCTAGCATTGAATACGCATTACAGTCTGTTTTTATCCTCAAGTGGAGCCTCATCATTGAAATTGCTTAGGGCCTGGTTCTGTTCAAATTCGTCTTTAATGGATCACATTGGAATGAACGTTCATCCATTCAAAAAGTTACCAGTCAATTGAAACGAGACCTACATCAAATCATACGATTCTACTCGCGAGTCTTCACCTTAACCCCTTAACGACCAGCGTCATTGATTAATTATGTCTTACGTTTTACTACGCGCTGGTGGTTAAAGGGTTAAGCCTATCGATTCAACGGGAATTATTGTTCAGAGCTATAAGCTATAAATTTAGCCAAATAATAGATGGCGTGAAACAGAAAATGACGTACTTTGTTGAGCATAGAATCTTGTAGAATAGTGTGTCTTTGTCGCTACGAAGCGACGATAATCCGCTTAAAAGCAGAATTTTGACGATTGTTGATGATCCTGGATTATAAAATTTGAGGTGTTTTACAGATGCATTTGTCTTTATCCTAAATCTTCCACCCGGCTGTAAATACGCTGTTTAGCGTCGTAGGAACGACTCGAACAATGAGCGGTCTAAATCCAGTCAAGAACGTGAAAAAGGTTTTTGGGTCTGGGAATGCTTCGCAGAAGCAGGTCAAGTCGAAAGACAATACTGATCCGACACTTGAACCCATGACAGAGGAAGAGCTGCAGAAGAAAAGCCACATCACCCCAGAAGACGTCTTACGGCTGCCCAAGGCTACCGTAGGTAAGTGAAAGTGGCTGAGAGTGAGTGCGTTTGTACAAACAAGCTCGTTGAAGCTTGGATATAACTTATCAGACGAAATGAAGTTCTATATTAACTTGATGCATTTTACCACCAGACAGGCAGTATTTTATCACCAGTGTGTATCAGTTTCAGGACTTATGTCATCAGTCAAGCACGCGTGTATTCCTCTTATCCCAGAGGCAGTAGTTAGGGGGCATCACCAAGCGGCATTCCAGGTGTTTTCCTGATTTATCCTATTCTGTTTTATCTGGTCTCAGTGAATGCTTGTTGTTTTTGTTTTATTTGGTAGGTTTCTTATGTTCTCCAGAGGCAAATATGTATGAAATTGAATTTGTGCGCTTCAAACTGCGTGACATGGAAACTGGAGCAACGCTTTTTGAGGTTGCAAAGCCGGAGAGATGCTCAACAGGTCTGGAATGCTGTTCCTCAGTTTCAGTCTTCCTCGGTTATACCGTTTATTCAGATTATTTATATATAGTTGGTGCAGTGTTACATCAGTACGAATCAAATGTTTATTAACTTAAAAATAATTTCTCGCATCTTCGTGTGTTTTACTATTAACTGGAATTTCATTGTCATGCAGTGTTTTGGCATGGGATGAAAGTGAAACCTATGGAAGCTGACAGAGTCATTTGTGATAACTTTTGAATAGATTCATGTAACCTAGTATTCATAGCACAGAGGCTTTCTGCTGCCTTGGATCTGGCTAAGGCTGCTGATGTGAGTCTGTTTCAAAGCCATCTGTAACAAACCATACAGTGTCCTCCAGAAATTATTTGTATGTTGGGTGTTTTGCCACTACTGCCATTCTAGTCCCACGACAAAACAGACACGTACCCTTTTAACTAATGGTTGCCATAACTACATTTTGGGAGTCTTATTTATGATTCATATTTACTAACACAAAACTCCCATGATATCTGATTGTGGCTTGGCACCTATTAATTCATTGTTGTCACTTGTATATAGTTGTGTCGATGATAACTAAATGAATATATTGATTATTTTGTGTATCTCCTTAATGCATGAGCAGTTAGGAACATTGAAGTGTTAAACCACAATAATTGACATTGCCTTCATTGTTCTATCATCTCACCATTTCTATGCTCCAGTCCATCCTCAATGCGGCTGCCCCACTAATTGGTGGAATTCCAAATTTTGGTCACATCTCTTCCTTCATTCATGAATCCCTTCACTGGCTCCCAGCACCTCAACGCATTCGTGTCAAGACCCTTGCATTGATGCGTGACTGTCTCCTTGGGTCTGCCCCGCCTACCTTCTAGCTCTCTGCACTAGGGTCTCCTATATTTCACACCAGATTTCTTTTCGTTCCCCTGCCCGCGGACTTCTGGTGGTTTCTTGTATGCGCTCTACTACAGCCCAATTCAGGAGCTCTGCCTAAGTGGGTCTCACCAGCTGGAACAGCCTCTCTCTTTCTCTTTGGGAAGAGCTGCTCTCTCCTCTGCTGCCTTCCGGAAGCGTCTGAAGACTTTCCTGTTCTCATTTTAGCTGTGTTGACACTGTTGAGTCATGAACGCCTCTGATTCAAACTTGTGGCGCTATATAAGTTCTCCATTACATTACATTACATCATATATAGGCTAATTCAAATACAGGTACATTGTTCATGTAAGTTTATGAAACATGCTATATATGGAGTGCTCATAGCACAGTACGATTGAAACTGTATGTGCATCAGCACCTCCCTCTGACCTCTATGTACGGAAGATAAGGACACGGTTTGGAGACCGCCCTTTCTCGGCCTCTGGTCCACGGTGCTGGAACAGTCTTCCGCCTGCTGTTAGACTGACTGACTCAGTTGACTCCTTCAAAACCAAGTTGAAATCTTGCTTATTCATAAAGGCCCGACTTCTCTGCTGACTTCTCTGTAGTTTTGTAATGCGCCAATGCAGTGGTACGGCCGCGTTTACAGCACCATATAAGTCGGCATTATTATTATTATTATCAGCAAAGAGTCACTTTACCATTTGACTCACTTGCCATGAATGTTGATAGAACTCGTTGTAGGAGAAACTCTGTCGTCTGACTGTGAAGACGACCTGGATCCAAATGCTGGAAGATTTGTCCGATATCAGTTTGCACCGATGTTCCTAAAGCTGAAGTCTATTGGTGCACTGTTAGTGGATATTGAATCTCATATAATTAGTTGATGATTAAGTCTTTCAAGGCAGGGATCACAAACGATAAGAAATATCTTAGTCAAAATTATGACCTCTTAGCCACAGTATGGAAATGCATGGTACCAGCAATACTGGTTAAACCTTGTAGCTTGAGTATTGCTAGATGAGGAATCTCAAGCTAAAAGGATTGTTAATTAGTTATCGCTAAGATACCATTACATGAGGTTCTAAAGCAACTAATCTAAGAGTGTGTGATTTAGGACATAGATTCAAATGCTGCATCAGAAATTCTAGGCCTCTAGGCAGAGGTGTCATGAGCCTCTAAGTTATCTGTAAAAGTTAGTTTTCTGGATTTGCGGAAGCAAATCATTTATAATACCTTCATAGGCTTGTAGCGAGCCTGGCCCAAGCCCCTAAAAATTGTCGGGCATCTTGGCATTGGAATAATGTGAAAATAATTAAATAAATAATTATTTCGAGAAGGTGGTATCAGTTGAAATGTGGTAGGTGGCAAGATGTATATGACTAAGTTTTGAGATAGATATCTCTTGAAATTAAAAATCCTCAATTTGTCTCCATGCTATTTCAAGTTTTTTTGGTTGATAGGGTTGAATTTACAATTGGCGATCAAGAAGTAAAGAGTTTTCGGATGATTGAGAGGCACTATTTCCGTGATCGTCTGCTCAAAAGTTTTGATTTCGACTT
Organism: Bimastos eiseni; assembly: GCA_959347315.1. Taxonomy (NCBI): domain Eukaryota; kingdom Metazoa; phylum Annelida; class Clitellata; order Crassiclitellata; family Lumbricidae; genus Bimastos; species Bimastos eiseni. The sequence goes on along the minus strand of OY365817.1, from coordinate 15,774,934 downwards.
TGGATTTCTCATTCCGGGCAGCAAGAACACGATGGAGCACATTTATGAATTTCCGGAACTTGAAAAGGGAGACAGTAAGATTAAAACAATAATTGCTAATAACTTTGTTGTTTGTGATATCTTGTTTCAAGTTTTATTAACTTTTTAACATGGGACATAACATGGGACAGTGCGTAGAGATAAGAGATAATCTGCCTGTTAGGTATTTTTCCACGGCTGCTATTATTTGAATGCTGGTATATTTATAAAATCAGGAGTTTATTATCAAGCCATAAATGCAGCAAGAAAAGCTTTCGTAGGTATTCAATTGTTTTCTACTCCTTGTAAGTCACAGGACAAGTTGCCAAGGCTTTGACTATGAAATGGTAATTAAATGTTTGATTACTAACCTTTTATGGCATCAGTTATAATGCCAGTCATAGATTTTCATTTAGGAATTGTGTTTTCGTATAAAAGTGTTTATCGTTGTTGAATAATTTTTGTGTTGATAAACATGTTGATAAACAATTGTTATTTGTAGTTAAAACTCTCAGAGAACAATTGTTATTTGTAGTTAAAACTCTCAGAGAACAATTGTTATTTGTAGTTAAAACTCTCAGAGAACAATTGTTATTTGTAGTTAAAACTCTCAGAGAACAATTGTTATTTGTAGTTAAGCTGATGGTGGACAATCCATATGAAACACGTTCAGACAGCTACTACTTTGTTGATGGGAAACTGGTGATGCACAACAAAGCGGAGTACAGTTACAACGCACCTGGAGATGTGCTTTGAGCAAGATGACCACCTCCAGGCAGTTACTTATGCCAGCTGCTGATCAAATTAGACAAATTAATTAATGCCTGTCTTTTGTCCTTCACTGCATTGTTTGTGTGTGAGGGCATTGGGGCATTTCAGTTTAATTGGGTTCCCATGGGAAATTTTAGGGATATACCAGTATTTTTAATGTAGACAACCCAGGTTTTGGATTTGGAAGAGAGTCTCAGTGATTTACTGAGCTGGGATGTTGTGGTTTAGATCCCAGTAAAACAAGGTGAGGGAGGGTACTTCTGATTTTAAAGAGTATACTAAATAGCAGACTTTGTGAGCTAGAGAATAGTATCTTAATTAAAATTGTTGATTATCTAAGTGTGACTGGTTAGTGGTTAGTTTGTAAACTTACTCTTGTTCTGTTTTCCGGCTGTGTTACTACATTTTTACCAGAGTTTTTGTCTTTGTAAGAGCTGGTGTTATTTTCAGTATTGTTAAAACTATGATGTTTCCATATCTCTAGCCTCTTGTGTTTAACTCCACATAGCATTGATATTTTTAACCTTACTTAATTGCATTACTAAAGTTATGTGTGCAGTCGTGTAATGTGTAAATTTTTCCACTGCAGACAAATTGCATTTTAAATTAAAACAACATTTAAGCACCTGTTTGTAGATTGAAATTTAAACAACTGGCTTTGAGAATGGATTTCAGAACAAACCTACATAGATTAATTGCCCTAATTGTAGAGTTTTGCACTACATGTGATTTTAAGCTCGTATCTCTCACTCCAGCCTAAGGTGACCTACATGGAGGCAATGTTGATCTGTGTCCGCTCCTAACTACGAAGAAAATTATGGTTTATATGCCATATGATTACAGTTCTCATTGGATTGCATTTATGATGTCTTAGGCTTTTGTTTCAAGCTAATGTCACTGTTTGCAAATGGCTAATGTCACTGTTTGCAAATGGCTAATGTCACTGTTTGCAAATGGGTAATGTGACGGTTTGCAAATGGCTAATGTCACTGTTTGCAAATGGCTAATGTCACTGTTTGCAAATGGCGTTTTGCTTAGTTGTGTGTTTGCTTCATACTTTTCCAATCTTTGCCTGAGATTTGTTCGTTAATTGTATTCTTCTATAGTGTGTCATTACGCTTCTATTTCATTTGTCTCACGTGTGTTTACAATTTCTATTTCTTTATTAGCTGAATGTTTATTTTTGCTGTTTGTGCTATTTTGCAAAAGCTGTGTGAGCAATTCAACGTTATTTTAATGACAGTACATTTTCTTTAATATTGTTTGTTTTACAGACTCTTTCTTGGCTGAGAACCAGTGGATTCGTTAACATTGCTATCATTGTACAATATGAGCTTGTTTATTTGAATGGAAAAATGAAGTCTTGGATTATAGGACAGACTGAATGATCAGTTTTAATTGATTGAATGGTGATTGGTCTTGGTGTTGGTCTTGGATAAGTTTCATTTTGCTAGTACCAGATTGGTTGACAGATTGATTGATTGTTTGCTTGATTGATTGATTGATTGATTGATTGATTGGCTCTGAGAGTTGCTTAAGTATTCTTTCTGACTAGTCAGTTATTTATTGTTTTATGTCGCAAAGACGGAATTGCAGAAGTCAGAATGCAATTTAATACAAAAAAGAATTTCAATTTAAAGTCACTGTAAAATCACGTTTTTTGTTGACTTTTTGTCTTCCTTTTCAGTACAATTTTTCCTGATTTCGTTTTTGTATTCTTATGTGTCAAACCTGATTATCAGACTCACTCTTCACAGTATTCCGTTCAGCAATAATCCACTAAGTCATGATAATTTTTTTATTTAACTGTGTATCTGTTAGAAAGGCTAAAATGTAGTAGGTGTGATAATTGAACAGTGTAACTGAAAAAGGCAAAATGTGACCTTATGTGTTGAATGATATATAGCGAACATAAGTGCTGCGATGGATTGAATGTGAGAGTTGTTTGTTGGTTATACAAACTGTTTGTTGGTCATACAAACCATGTTTGTTGGTCATGCAAACTATGGATGAATTCGGTTCTGATGTATCTATTTGGTTGTCCAAAACGTATTGGTACATGTACTTGAAAGGTTATGGAGTACAGCATGAGTATGTGGTGAAAACGTAAAGTGGGTGATGACCATGTAAACTGTGATCACCTTGTAATTTGATTATGTAACTCAGTGGGCGATGTAGATGATGAAGATAATGATATGGACCAATAGGAGCAATTCCAGGTAATCAATAATTTTGTTGAGTAATGTAAATTGGCGATTTGCTGTAACGGTAACATTTTGACAATGTTTCTCTGCAGTCGATTATCATTTTACTTTTTGTCGTTATTATGCTAGCTTTTTTGTAATTATATATCCATCTGTGGTTCCTTGTTGACTTTTATTTTACTATGTAATTCATCCAGTCCCGTTTAGTTTTCTAGTCTAAATTAGAATCAACTTCATACTTTACTGATTTAAATGAAGTATTTGATTTTGTCCTTGTTTGGCAGAATGTGTTGTGAAATAATACACTGTCATGGCAGAATTTGTGTAGCATTTACTACGGACCTCGGAGTTACGACTTTCAATAGCAAGCAGCAAATGTGATAGCAACATTGAGAGGTTTTTTGGTGTGTGTGTGTGAGAATGTCTGATTTGGATGGTCAAGTAAACTGTTGGTTGTCAAAAAGTATATGTTATGCAACATATCAATAAGTTTATTTTTCTCTTGAAGAACTCAATGTTGAGGACGTGGGATTGTTTCTATCGTATAGGCCTTCCGGCTTGTTCTGGTATTGAGTGCTGACAATTCACAACAATAATTTTTCTTGCAAAACACAATCATTAGGAAGACATTTTTTAGTTACAAAGACTCCACTGGTATGGTACCATAAGGATGTAGTATGATTTTGTCTTACCCAAAAGTTAGTGCTATCTATAGGTAAAAGTGTTTGAGGTAACCAATGTGAGGCTCTAGGTTTTCTATGTAACAGTCATTAATATACCTGTAGTTAACCAAGTGGGTTATTTTTACATTGGAATCCCCAGCTAATCTGTAGTGAAATTCAAGGCGGCATATGCATGTCATTAGGGGCACATTCAATTTGCATACATGTACATAAAATGTTTCCAGCAACATTTTCGTATGACATGGATATTGGCAGTTTAAATGTGAATATTTTGTACAGTATGTGCATAGGTTGTAATTCATGGTTGACTCATGCATAAAATGTTAGTTGTGTAAAATACAAAATTTGATGTAGTTCCTTGTAAAAGAATAATAAAGGGGAATAATTGATGTTGCTACACAAATGTTGATGTTACAGGAATCCGTACAGTGTACACCGTGTATTTTGAAGTATAGTAACAAGTGTTATCTCAGCCACTTACAGTAGCTGCATCATACAAGTTCATGTACTTTTAAAAGAGGTTGTTCAAACCAAATGATGTTGATGCATGCAGTTCTTTGGTCAATGTGATCTATCATCCTGTGGAGTAGTAATGATTTTCTGTGTGCTGTGAGAGTTTTTGTTATGATTCTGCATTGAACTTCTCGAATTCTGTCAGTTGTGGTTTGTTAATGTAATATTGATCTGCAAATGTTCTGCTGTGTATTTGGTTTTGCTAATGAATGGGTTACTACAAACCGGTGTTATGTCTTTAGTAATCTAAGGGAACTGGGGCCCCAGCTTGATGCATGCACGTTGTTACTGCCAGACTTCTGGAGGTCACGCCTTGGGGAGCTGACCTTTGCCAGCTCTCTGTGCACATTGATTAGAGCTACTACAGCTGGTAATCTAAATGTAATCTCCAAACTTCTAAAGCGCCACTTGAAAGTCAAGGGTGGGCACCAGTTATTCTGCGTCAGAGGAGTTGTCCAAAGGGTCGTCCAGGGAAGGTTGAAGTCAAGTTATGAAGGGGGCAGAATAGCTGTTAAGGCAGGTGTCATTTATGGCGAGAGTTGGGATACGGAGGATCGGATGAGCAAGAGTATGCGTTCTTGAAGAGATGGCAAATCAGTTTTTAGTGGAAAGTGTGCAGGGTAATAGATGAGGAGCTCGAGAGAGATGATGATGGTAGGTTGACAGTAATTCAGAGGGGAGATCGTTCATATGGGATAAGGCTCGGTTGGAGAGCCTGAGATCGTTTGAGATACTGAAATAGGAGGAGGATCTTTGAGAGTGAGTTGGCGGGATGTCGACTAGCTTGCGAGAAAATATGGGCTTATAGTGTTGCAGGTTAGTGAAAGGACTTTGAGGTGAATTAGTTCTGGGATTTTAGCTAGTGGAGCGATTTGAGGATGGGATTGACATGTTAGGCGAATGATAGTTCGCTCTCTTTAGTCGCTCGCCTAACCTAGTTGCGGTGAATCGATGTATCGCTCGCCTAACTGAAGCCGTTGAACCGAGTTAAACTTATAAACTCCTGGGCGATTAAACGAAACTGGAACCATGCAGGTCGTTATTTCGTTGACACTGAGCGCTACATTACACCGTGACAGATGGACAGAGTTTTGCTGTTGTAATCTATAGACTATGTTGTTGATAATAATGATAACGTTGATTAGATGATCGTAATAAATACAACGCGATTTGAGTGGCGCATTAGAAGCCGTCGCCGATGAAAAGGGCTCTGCACAAGAGTTCGTGAAGTCAATGACAGTCATATGATGACATCTACGTTGGCTCCCCGTTTGGCAGCCAATCGATTGTACGATACCTGCATTAGTGTGGTGCTGCCTACTGGACCACGTTTCTGCCTACCTTGCCGAGCCCTGTAGCCCCACTACACCAGTAGAGCTGGCCTTCTCGATGGTAGTGGTAGGTCTCTCGGTTAGAATGGTTTCCCTTCGTCGCTCCGCCCTCTTCCTATAACCCCTTCTTAGATTTTATTTGGCCGGATTTGGATTTGGTAGCGCTTCTGTGTAGGCTAGGCTTTGAAGAGGCACATACAAATTCGCATAATGAATGTGATTGTCTAGAAAGATTGGACTTGAGCTGTGATTTAAATGTCTCAATTGGTTCTACATTTACACACAGTCGTGAAAACTATCATACAGTTAGGCTATTTCATCGTACACATACGTACTGCTTTAGCGAGTTAGTTTTCCTGTAAGATTTCTTCTATTATTGTTCAATCAATAAACAGCTGACTGATCGATTGATCAATAAAAACTTCACATAAGCCGACTAAACATCCAGGTTCGCTGTGCCTCGAGCGCGCCTGCGCTGTTCCACTGGTAGAATATTATGGACCGGATTCGGGTTTAGTTAGACGTACTGTTAAAATATAATATTTCAGAGTAGGGCTAATAATACGTGCAGTTTGATGCAACAGTAAATAGGCACAAGATGAATCGCGATCATCTGCAAACTGGATGTGGTCGGGTTAGCTGGAGTTATGGAGCAGATCGATCAAGGTATCGAGACGACATCTCCAGTCATTGCATATTAGCGCCGAAAAGGAGAGTAATCGAGGTTTTGTAAGTGTCGTCGATTAGGTCGTGCGATGGCAGTCGAGACGACCCCACAACTGATCTTTGAGCTAACATCTGCTGCTAAGAGTTGACTGTATATTAGCGACGAGAAAGGAAAGAAACAGAGTTGACTGTAGGCCAGTGTCGAAACCCCTATAAGTTCCGGTGAATTTAACACCTCGATTAAGCGATTTTTACACCAATTATGATTTTCACACGATGGATCTGATGAAATATGCAGTCGAGTGAGAAAGGACTAACATGGCCTATTGGCCTAACGTATACATGTGAGCGGTATAGGCTTATAGGTTGGAATCTTATGGCCTATTGTCCACACGCACGTGCACAAAATCCACCAGACTCGACACAACATCCTTACCGACCGGTGAGGTCGGGACCTCTCTGACACTATCTATGAAACTGAAATCGACATGCAGGTCGGCACCCTATCTCAGCTTGGTATCTTGTATCTCACATTGATGAAACACTCGCTGACCAGTGCGACCTTCTCTAGAAATATTGGAACAACCAGGCACGCCATGAAACCAGCCTCAGGCATGGGAAAGACAGCAGAAGGCACAAGTCCAGTCGCCTAAAATTTGGTGGGATAAAAGCTTCTCCATCCCCACTTACACTTTTGGAGGGGACCGTCCCCCGCTGCCCAAAATTAAGTTTCCGCCCCTGCGTATAAGTCTTATGCATAGCTAAAATATCAATGTTTCAATTTCACTTGGAGTTAAAATGGAGGAAATTCTAAACAAATGGTTGGCTTTAAGTTTACAGGACAGCTACTGCCATCTAGCTTCACATGGAAGATAGGCTATTTAAGAATGCTGGTAAGCCATAAACACTCATACACCTAGACACACCCCTACACACAACGCGCGCACATCTATGTGCCGTGTTTGACCGCTACAGAACGTTTAAAAGGGTTAATATCTTTGTAATAAACGCTACTATGATATAAAAGTCGAAATGTTGATTGCTCCGATAAAAATTCTTTGTGCCAGTGTTTGAGAAAGGTACATCCAATTTCGGCTAAATATTTATCGGTGTTATTTTCCATCATGTGGGAGCGTATATATGAATGAAAGCATCTTTTTATAAACATCGATAACCGATGCTTCTCCAGATTCCACGGCGACAGGAAAGGTCATATACGAAGATTCCCTCGAGACTCCAGCAATTAAACGACCTTTAAGACAACAATGCTGACTATTTATTCGTAAAAATGCAGCACACGCGGTTATTATGCTGTTATTTATTATAAACAAAAAGAGGTAAAGAAAGACAGATGCACACTTGCAAAAAATACATAGAGACATACTTACACAAATACGAGACATACATGCATATTGTTGTATAGCCTACAGCTGTTTATTTAAATACATAGCAAATACATAGAGACATATTTACATGTATACGCACCTCCGTAGTCCGTACCTCAAAGCGTAAGCTGAGAATATATATATATATGTATATGTATGTATATATATGTATGTATATATATCCCTATGCATAACATGTGATTGTGTGTGATATATTGCACATACTGTCGATATATATATATATATATATATATATATATATATATATATATATATATATATATATATATATATATATGCATACAACTAGGCCTATCTGGATTAAGCTTTCTTTAATTTGTAAATAGCACCCATGCAAGACCTCCCTCTCTCCTTCCCGTCTTCCTATCCCAACGCCCTTCCCACTCCTCCTCGCAATCCCTTTCCCAGATTGAATCGTCTGCGTGGTGCAATCTCTTTGTGAGTCGAACCGTTTCCTACTGATCGAAACCCATCGAACCGTTCAACCGTTCTTTCCATTTTATTCTGCCGCCATTAATAATAGCGAACGAACTGCGCATGCGTGCAGCTGGCTCTCTCTCTCTGTCTCTTCAATGACCTCCACTTCTTCTCTATGTTGGTCCGTCTTCGCTGTACACGGCTTCTGTGATCGTGTCCGTGCTAACACGATCCGGGATATGTTAAGGACAGATTTCCGTACCAACGTAACGTATCTAACAGCGTAGATCGGTAGGTTGCGATAATTTTTTTAACCTCTATTATACGATTGTTATTGTGAACGCTAAATTCATTGGGTTTCTGTGACGCGCATTTTCGCGAGGCTCATGTAGGGCGCTATGTAAATGGCCATGCACCTTACACGCACATACATACATACATACATACATACATACATACATACATACATACATACATACATACATACATACATACATGCATGCATGGATGCATACATACATACATACATACATACATACATGCATGCATGGATGCATACATACATACATACATGCATGCATGGATGCATACATACATACATACATACATACATGCATGCATGGATGCATACATACATACATACATACATACATACATACATACATGCATGCATGGATGCATACATACATACATACATACATACATACATACATACATACATACACACATACATACATACATACATACATACATACATACATACATACATACATGCATGGATGCATACATACATACATACATACATACATACGTACGTACGTGCGTACATACGTGCGTACATACATACATACATACATACATACATACATACATACATACATACATACATACATACATACATACATACATACATGCATGGATGCATACATACATACATACATACATACATATATACATACATGCATGGATGCATACATACATACATACATACATACATACGTACGTACGTGCGTACATACGTGCGTACATACGTACATACAATCATACAGTCATACATACGTAGAGAAGCTGGAGCAAATGAGAGCTGGAGTGTGCGGGTGAGATGTTTGAGTAAGGTCATAGAGGAAATCATAATATCGGTTTACAAGACGAATGATCAAGAAGAGGTCATTGGTAGCTGCAGAGGACGAACAGAAAAAAAACACAAGGTAAAAGACCTGGAAGAAGTATGGCATGTTCAAGACAGAAAAAGAAACTAGTGATCTGGATAACCAAGACCAAGTATGTTGAGACGAGGAGTCAGTCGAACCAGGCTACCTACAGCGAAACCGTACATGCATATGAGGGTAAGTTAACCACAATTGTGATGAATGACAGCAAGAAGACTTAAAGAATGCCTCAATGGTCCATGGACTGGCAGTTGTTGTTTAGCATCGATAAGTGTTCCGCTATTCACGTGGGCAAGAACAGTGAGAGGTTCCACTAGAATATGGGAGGAATAACCTTAAGACTATCGGAAGAATAAAAGGACCTTGGAGTCATAATTCACCAATGTGCAAAGCCATCAAGAAAACATTCCGAAATGGATAAGAAGGCGGGCAGGATACTGGGGATGATCAATAGGACCATCATCAGTTGGGAAAGGGAGGTATCGAGCTGTTTAAAACATTGGTGGAAAGTAGGCCTATAGTGTGCAGGTATGAAGCCCACATTTGACACAAGACATCGATAAGCTAAAGATGGTACAGAGAAGGATAAGAAATGATCAAAGAATTCAGTGAACTGACAAACGAAGATAGACTGAGGATATGCGATTTAACAATCATGGAAAGACGAAGATTCAGAGATACATAGAAACGTACACGATTTCAATGGGAAAAGATACAATATCAGCCCACAAGCTCTCCAAATTTACTATAGATAATAATAGAACTAGAGGTCATAGATATAAGAAGCTGAGTTAATGTTTGTAAAACGAAAGGATAAACGAGGAGATGACATAATTATTCTAGTGAAGAAGAAGAAGAAGAAAAAGAAGAAGAAGAAGAGGAGGAGGAAGAAGAAGAAGATGACGATATGAAGTGCACAGTCTGACGAGAAAGAAGAAGAGAAAGCTCAAAATGAAGAAGAAGAAGAATAAGAATGGAAGGAGAAGGAAATAGAAGACGGAGAAGAAGAAGTATTCGTAGAAGATGCGATATAAAGATGCGATGAAGATGGGACGAAGACGGAGGAAAGACGTAGGAAGATGGGAGGAAGACCGAGGAAAGACGGGGGAAAGACGGGAAAAGACGGGAGTAAAACGGGAGAAAGACTGAAGCAAGACGGGAAAAAGACGGGGGGAAGACGGGAGGAAGAGGGCGAAGTGAACGCAAAGAAGGTTGCGACGAAGAAGCAATGAAGACAGAAAGAGGATGTAATGAAGATGAGAAGAAGAGGATGGCAGAGGACAAGTGAGGAAAAGGACAACGAACGTGGAAGACGATGGTCGAGGAAGACGAAGGAGAATTAGTTCTCACACAGACGCAATTCTCCTGAACCACTGTAAATCCCTGTTATCTCTATGCTGTGTGTTAGGACATATATGTCTATGCCAAGCCGCTCTTTCACTTCTTCCCAATCCACCCAATCTTTTGCCGAATCTTTAATCTAGAATAACTGTACGGAGTCTCTGATGATATTTCGATTTCCATGAAATATAGGCCTATGATGCGACCGCTTGACGAAGGACATCTCCTCAGCGCATACCCCTCCTTCTCATCACCCCTCCTTCTCATCACCCCTCCTTCTCATCACCCCTCCTTCTCATCACCCCTCCTTCTCATCACCCCTCCTTCTCATCACCCCTCCTTCTCATCAATCCCTCCTTCTCATCACCCCTCCTTCTCATCACCCCTCCTTCTCATCACCCCTCCTTCTCATCACCCCTCCTTCTCATCACCCCTCCATCTCATCACCCGAAGCTCTGCCGATGGTCGAATCATCTTAAGCCCAGCGGTTTTGTCGTGCCATCGATTGAAACTTTGTGAACCAAAAAAGAGACAGTGTGCAGTGCTGTAGCTGTAATGTAGTCTGCATGATTATATCGGAATGTAACGTATTGACACCAATATCATGCAGTTGATTACTGATTAGATCTGCAATTTACTCTATAACTAGCTGGGGCACCCGGCGTTCGCCCGTGTTGAGACAGGTTTTTAACCCTGGAGAAGAGGACGACAGCGGCCGCGGGTTTCAATAGTTCCTCTACTGGGTGTCCGAGGTGTTCCCCTAGCGAACGGCGGAAGTTTTGAGTCAATGGCTCTAAAAGTGTGCAAATGCGTACAAAATACAAACCCACCTGACCGACTGTGCAAACGTCCCGAACAAAAGGTGTGGCAGACAGATACCACATGCAAGTGTTTCGACGAGACGCTCCTGCAGCGACTGAGAAGGAAACTTTCCTCGGAGGTCATGAGACAGGTTTTTGGCCCTGGAGACCAAGAAGAGGGCGGCCGCGTGTCCCAGGTGTTCCCCGAGCCAACGGTGAAGGTTTCGAGTGAATAGCTCTAAAACTGTGCAAATGCATCGCCGGACAGAGACACACAGACAGACGTTCTCTCTTTATTTATATAGAAATAAAGCTTTAAATACGCTATTTTTAAGTTTCCAAGATTTGATGAAAATTAATAAGCTTTTGCTGTTGATTTAAGTTTAGCGAGTGACATTTCGATTTCTCATTATTATTATTATTATTATTATTATTATTATTATTAGTAGTAGTAGTAGTAGTAGTAGTAGTAGTAGTAGTAGTAGTAGTAGTTTTTTTGCCTTGAAGTACTGCATTCCCCAGGGACTTAGAGATTATTATTTGATGCGAAATTGTCTGGAGGGTCAGGTCTCGTCATCATTGCTTGAAGAGAAGGCACCCTTAAATGCGACAAGATTGTACTGCTGTATGGAGACAGACAGACGTTGGAAAAGGAAGAATTCTTCTTATTATTATTTTTATTATTATTATTATTATTATTATTATTATTATTATTATTATCATCATCATCATCATCTTCATCATCCTCATCATCATCATCGTTGTCATCAACATCGTCGTCGTCGACGTCATCGTCATCAACAACAACGACAACGACAACAATAACCACAACAGCAGCAGTAGCAGCAACATCATCATCATTATCACCATCACCATCATTATTCTTATCATTATTATTATTATGGAGCATTATGTTCTAAACAGGAATTTGAAATAGCCGAGATGATCGTTCAGAGTTGGATTCTCTTCGAGGTCCTGATGGTCTTCGTTGGACTTGACGTGGGTTCAGGTGCATCGAGTGCAATCCAGAACTCATGTCAGGTGGCACAGGACGGCTGCAAGTACTTCCTGAGCTTCCAGCCGACTGAGTCCCACTGCCACTTCCTGTCCAGTCACGATCCACCAGGGTCGCGCTATCTACCATCTCAGTCATCCTCTAACTTGTCAGAGGATGTTCCTACTACGACCTTGAGACTGGACCAGCTGGAACAGAAGCTCGTCAGAATGATGGAGGACCTGTCCATTCGCTCTCTACGTCACATCCGCCAGATCAAGCTCGACCTTCGCCAGATCATGTCGTCCGTTCGTGACCTCAGGAGCAAGCAACCCCGACCAACCGGAAGTTCACAGGGGTCAGGAGGAGGCAACGGAGCGGGAAGGGCTGGGGTGCCCTGCCTCCCAGAGTTCGTTAGGGTTGGTCCTTGGCCATCATGCTACCGGTTCTCCCTATTCAATGCCACTTGGCATGAGGCACGCGAGTATTGCTCGGCCTTTGGCGCCAACCTCTTGGCTCTTGATTCGCTGAAGGAGGCACACATCATTGACTACCTGATCAAAAGCAATCCAGGTAATTCACACGGCGTTGCCATGTATTCACGTAGGCCCTACCATTCCAAACTGAATAACACATGACAGTATATGTCATAATCCTAAGCACTAAAAACAAAATCGGTTCCCATAACGTGTTGACCTTAGGCTGTCACAGGTGCCAGTATAGGATTTACATAATAATGATCGCTTCTTAATTCACATGTAGTCTACTATAGATTTTGAATAATTAAAATCGTAAATGTGGCGACTGTTGTCAAACTAGAAATGCGAAGCGAGTGCTCTTTGAAACTCTCCTGTTGCATGGTCATCGGAACAAAAGTTTCTTTTGCAACGTGCTCGCCAGCCAAACTGCAGAAATTTGTATAACACAACACACTTCTTGGCCACATCGCATGCCATGGCATCTTTTCAGTTTATCTGTTAATCGTATCAAATTTAAATCAGGATTTCGGTTCTAGAAAGTAGGAAGGGGCTGCGTAGTTTCAAAAAGGCCTTTTATGCAGCCAGGACCTTGTCAGAGATTTAGATTCATAGAAACCTGGTGTGGGGTTGGACACTGTAAATATGAAACCCGATCCCGACAGCAGCGCCTACTTTACCACACCTAGTGCTCATTAAATTTATATACAGAAAATGAGAAATTTGACCCCGACCAAGTTTTCCTCTCCCTTTTTCGCACGTTTCAGGTTCTGTGGTTCTCGGTTTTAATTTCATGCTTCCGATTAAATATAGATACAGCATAAAATTCATTCATTCATGTAGACTATTTATATAACGCCAATTCAAGAAAGCTACTAAATGATTGCCATTGTTGTTGTTGCTGCTGTTGCCATTGTTTTTATCATCATCATCATTATCATCATCATCGTCGTCGTCATCGTCATCGTCATCGTCATAGTCATCGTCAACGTCGTTGTCATCGTCGTTGTCGTCGTCAACATATCATTAGGTTCCTCTGCTTAACCAGATTGTTTCATTTTTTATAATCGTGTCTTTGCTATTTTTTGTGTGTCAGTTACCAAATAAATTGAATTAAAGTTTTATTTTATTGTTAAATATATTAAATATTGGACTTGCTGGCTATGGCTATTAACTTGTTATACTAGTCTGCCCTGTGAATAATGCCTATACCAATGCTTGACCTGTGCGCAGAGTACCAGGAGAGTGAGAGTTGGTGGACCAGTGGTAACTACATGGTTCGCAACCAGCGCTGGATGTGGACTTCGAAGCACCATCTGAAGCCGATCTCGTACTCGCGCTGGGCTCCTGGTGAGTCCGAGGCAAAAGCTAACATGCACTGCATGCTGCTTTACAAGCCGATGAAGTACTACTGGCGAGAGGCGGTCTGCAACGACAAGAACACCTTCATCTGTGAAATGGAGCTGTAACCGTTGCGCAGACACTGTTTTACGTGGTGCTGCTGCCACAGTGGAGCGTGGTGCTGCCACAGTGGGGCGTGGTGCTGCCACAGTGGGGCGTGGTGCTGGCACAGTGGGGCCTTGCACAGCTTCTTCGAAATTCGAAGCGGAACGGCGTATGTTCTGTTCCAAAAACTATAGTGCCACACTAGGTGCGCAAAAAGAATTCATTGTCTGCGATCGCATCAGTTTTTATATTGAATTGTATTAATAATTATATCTTAATATCTTGGCGCCATGTAATTTTAGGCTAAATGCAATTTTCGAGAATATCAATTGCTTGCAAAATTAAAAAAAGAAAAAAAGGAAAATTCTTGTCGGGCAGTTATTTTAAAATAATTTTCGGACTGCCACGTAACACGAGTGCCATTTGACCGACTTCCAAACTCTAAAACTAAAAAGTAAAACGGTTTGACCCATCATCACAGCATATGTTAGAAAAATTAATGTCTTCGTCACTTGTGGCAAACATTAAATTAGATAAATTATCTGTGGATTTGCATGGACTTCACATCTCTTTATTTCCGTCTAAATGCTCGTCTCTCGCGCATCATCAGCTTACTAATAGGCTTACTCTGAGAGGCCTATGTACGTATATAATTAGGACCACATGTGTATGCGGGATCGGCGATACCAATTCTTCTAGACAGAACAATCACGGGCCTCCAAACTACCTTTTAAAATGCAATTTTTTGGATATTGCAGCTGCAAATTCGTGCATAGGCCTAATAACCTAATAGGCCTAAGTTAAGGGCCCTTAAAAATCGCTGAGCCAATTGACAATTGTCCCGTCTCGGCGGGCCTATATGTTCAGGTTTGTAATTATGTAATAATAGATCGTAATCGTAATCTCCAAATTTGTAAAGCGCCACTAAAAAGCCAAGCGCATGGCGCCAGCTTACTCACGAGCGCTGCGTCAAATCGATAGGCTTGTCCAAAGGATAGTCCGTGTGGAGGTCAGAATTCGATTTCCAGGATGTCAGCAGGGAGGCAGAGTAGATGTTAAGGAGGGTGTCCTTTTGGTCGAGGATTGACAGGTGGAATGTCAAGTAATAAGTCTGGGTAAGAGTTCTTGAAAAGGTGGGAATGATATTTAGAAGGGAAAGCCCGGAGTTTGCAAATGCGAGATTTTGTGCGAACTTCTAAATATTTGAAAAAACTATCTGTGCATTGCTCTTACTGTATAAGTGTGCCTTATTTGACAAATTATTTTGATATTCTAGACTAAATTTAAAACATATTCTTTAAAATTATGACTGAAAATAAAATGATAAATTCAATATATTATTTCAAATACGTAGGCTACAACTTTGTAGGCTTCCGCTTGGTTTCGTTAAACTTAGGCCTACATTGGATAACATGATAGGCCTATATTCTAAATTAACCGACACAACTATACGAACTGAACTTAATAGGCTACGTTCTTAATAGGTAGCATATACCTTAATTAATAGATAGTCTGTTCGTGTTTGTACGTTAAAAAATAGTAATCAATACTGTATTACCCTGTGAATTTCTAATCTTGATATTCCAACAGTATTGAAGATATTTTATTATAACCAAGCGTAGCTTTTAAAACAAACCCATACCGCATCAACCGATCAGCAGACCCACGTACGCATCGCCACATCAACCGATCAACAGACACACGCACACACTGCCGTATCAACCGATCAACAGACCCTGTACGCACACCGCGATATTTTCTGGAAAAAAATTGAAAATTAGACTTAAAATTACCTATAATAATATGGCCATCTGTTGAAGCAAAAGGTAATACTAGAAAATGTAGAGAGAATAGGGAAATAAAAGCCAAAATTACGTGGAAAAGATGTGCAAATTGGACTAATAATAAGGATAGGAAAGAATTGTATTGGGTGACTATAGAAAAGAGGAGTAATTAATAGGCCTATTAGTTACTTATGGGCATGCATGTATAAACCTTGAAATCAGCTGCAAATGATGTGTAAGCCAACATGGAAATAAAGCCGCAAGAATTTTACCGACTGGAAAGTAAGTAGGGGCCTATAGTCTTTCTTTCGTTCCCAAAAATAGCGGTAAAGAAAAAAGTTATCGCATATTCCTTCTCATCCTCCTTCTCTCCGTCTCTGTCTCTAGCTGTTTGTCTGTATATCCCTCTAATTAACTATTTTTATAATTATCTGCTCATCTATTCATCTAGTTATCTTTTATTCATCTACATATCTATTTATCAACTTATCAATTTATCTATTTATCCTATTTCACTATCTATTTATCTCTGTGACTGCCGTCACTGCTCGAATTGGTCACCGTGTGACGTCACTGATCTCTAACTACGTCATCATCTATATAGCGTTATCTATTGACGGTTTTTATATTTGGTTTCATCGACGACGTTTTCTCATTGAAAGTCGAAGGACGAAGGTCTTCGTCGTTCACTACTTCACTTCTCACAGATTTCTTTATGATAACGTCGTCACCTCAATATTCGCAAGATGTCGGACGCAAGCGTGATTCAGAAGATCGCTGGACCCTACGAGTTCACGGCCACTGGGCTGTTGGGAGAGAAACGAAGTACGATGCTGGAAAGCGAACTCCAGCTGAAGGTAGATTCTCTCTACTATACTATGCTATGCAGCCTATAATACATTACACTATATTAGACTATACCATGCTGCACTATACTATAATATACTATGCTATGCTATGCCATACCATACCATACCATACCATATCATACCATACTATACCAAGCCATACCACACCATGCCATATTATACCATACCATACCATACCATACCATACCATACCATACCATACCATACTATACTATGCTATGCCATACCATACCATACCATATTATACCATACCATACCATACCATACCATGCCATGCCATACCATACCATACTATACTATGCTATGCCATACCATACCATATTATACCATACCATGCCACATCATACCATACCATGCCATACCATACGATACCATACCATACCATACTATACTATACTATGCTATGCCATACCATACCATGCAATATTATACAATACCATACCATATCATACTATACTATACTATGCTATACTATACTATACTACTGTGGCGTCCACCGTTCGGACGCTACCAGGTCGCGCAACGGTGCCGGCTCCAACCCTCTTCTGTGTCTGGAGCCACTCGAGTCACTTCTAAGTCGATTTTTAGCATAGCCTGACCGTTCTCCATCTATGCCTTTCGTAGCAGTGACTGTCAGAGGAGAATCGGGGTTGACCGTTTCTCTAAAAGAGGCAACAGTATATGACTCTGTCTCGGGATCAGACTCTATCACTTCCGCGGTCGCCGGATGGGCAACGTCCTGAGGATGGCCTTTATTCAGAACAGGGTTCGCTCTTTTACCGACCGGAGTCTTCCCTTTCTTGTTTACTCGTTTAGAGACGGTTTTCCTCTTTCTCTCTACCTGACCTGAGCTTCGTCGTTTCATTCTACATCTCGTGACTCTTAAACAATCGCCAACAGGGGGCATCAAACGTTCTCCCTGTTCCGGAGAGCAGAAATATTTGTAACAAGTCCCTTCGTCACTTTGCCGTAGGCAATACTGGCCACTGATCTTAACGTCGCCTTTTCCCAGACACTTATCCACCGGAAATCGTACCTTCCACTCTTCATGTACCTCTCGCTCCATGCCCGTGTGTGGCATACCGGCCTCACACGTATAAATTATCATGCACCACGATTGACCGTCCTCTGCGTTTTGCAGTTGTCCACCAACACCGTAATATATACTGAGACTTCGGGAAAATCCGGGGAGTATCTATGACCACGTTAGGTAGCTAAGAAGAATATGTATCGAAAAACCGTAATACAATCAAGAAGAGATATCGCGGGGAAACCGCTATTAAAGATACTGCGTTCAGATACACAAGTAAAGATATCGCGGGGAAACCGCGAGTAAAGATATTGTTGCGATCAGATACGCAAGTCAAGAAACCACGGAAGACCGCAGGAGTAAGTATGACCACGTTAGGTAGCCAACAAGAATATTTATCGAAAGACCGTAAGACAATCAAGAAGAGGTATCACGGGGAAACCGCGAATAAAGATATTGCGAATCAGACGCGCAAGCAAAGATATCGCGGGGAAACCGCGAGTAAAGATATTGCGACTAGACACGCAAATAAAGATATCGCGGAAGACCGCGGGAGTAAGTATGACCACGTTAGGTAGCCAAGTATATATATATATTAAAGGGAGTAAGTATGACCACGTTAGGTAGCCAAGTATATATATTACAGGGAAAAGAAGATGAGGAAACAGCCGCAATTATTTAGGTCTTCGGCACCAGTCACGACCGTTTCTTGTAATCGTCGTAAGCACCAATGGGGTCACCCTCCCCGTATTTATCGAACGTATTCAATGGGAAACTTTCCCCGTATTTATCGAACGTATTCAATGGGAAACTTTCCCCGTATTTATCGAACGTATTCAATGGGAAACTTTCCCCGTATTTATCGAACGTATTCAATGGGAAACTTTCCCCGTATTTATCGAACGTATTCAATGGGAAACTTTCCCCGTATTAATCGAACGTTTAACCGGCCTCTCTTTCGGTCTGTACGGTTGCTACTACGGGAATCTAGCCGGCTTGTATTTCTAGCGGCCACCCTAATTTTCTCGGTCTCGGCCACCCGGAACTTTTGCGTATCCGACCACCTGCTGGAAAACGCGAGGATTAACTATGACCGATCTAGGTAGCCAACATTTATATTTCTTGGTTACCAAAACTTTCTCACGGTCTGCGCGGTCGGGGATTTTTCCCAGTCTATCTATCTGTCGGCCGCCGAGGCCTCTCTCGGTATATGCGGTCGGTCCCTTTTGGGACCCACCCAGTCTGTCTCACTGTCGGCCGCCGAGGCCTCTCTCGGTATATGCGGTCGGTCCCTTCTGGGACTCACCCAGTCTGTCTCACTGTCGGCCACCGAGGCCTCTCTTGGTATATGCGAACGGCTAACCCGGGCTTTACCCGGTCTTTACACAGACCTGTGATTTATTTATTTCACTGTCGGACCTTCCCGAGGAAGCAACCTCACGATCGGCTGCAGACTTTCTCGCGATCGATAACAGGGTGGGGCCCCAGCCCTATCAGATCGGCAGAGTCGGTCTCAACACCAGATGCTCGGCTGTAGCTCGGACTAGTTTTTGGACGCCCTCTCGTCCGCAACTATATTTTTTTCGCAACTTGCCGTGAACCAGGCTTTGAACGAACGCTCACCGACCACACGGGTGTGCGGTATTAATCGCTAACCAAAGAATTCAATGCACCGTATATGCAGAGCAGTCGTCACCACTCTACAATATAAGCGACGCACCGCATGTCAGGCTATACTCAACCCGATTCATGCGTCTGCACGCTATGCACAGAACTACAAACCGCCGATCGGTCTTCCCTCCAATACCAACACTGTAAGAAAATGTACGTAAATTAAGCGCTATGGCGAGCCGATTAATTACGAACAAATTCTTTAATCCAAGCCTTGTGGCCTGTCCGCCACACTACGACTTAATGCTCTCACTTCTATGTGTCGCTTGAACTCGCTTTCACCAGAGCCTTTGCCATCGCTAATCGCTTTTTTATTTCTTACAGTTTGACTATTTAATTTGCACACTGCGATGTCTCTTAGTTGGTAGGGGTGTAAGCTTGCCCCACAACGTGTTGGTTACAAATACCGCCCTCCATCTTCTCTCTCCCTTCATCTCTCTGCACTCACTCCTCTTTCCCTAGACATGGCCAATAAGGAGCGATCTCCCACTTGAGCTACGCTGTTTGCTTGCGGGTCAACCGTCAGGTTTTTTAAATTTCTCAAGTCTTCTTTCTTTAGTCGTGGTTGGGCAAGGAGCGCTCCTGGGTGGATTCTTGAAGGGGTGCTATATAAATACTCAGTATGAAATTCATGAATGAATGGATGAATGGATGTGTGGCCCGATGGTCGATTCGAAGAGATTAGGCCTAAGGTTTCGACCCTCGTCTGAGGAAGCAACTGTGAATGGTCCTTGAGCGATGATTGAATTGTCGGAGTTGGTGATCGGGAGGGTTCAACTCCTCCAGTTCATTTATCAACCCCACCAGTTAATTATCAAAAAGAACTCAGTAGAAGCGCTTTGTTTTCAGCTAGTAAGGGGGCCTGTGGAAGTATACCGATTATGTGATAATGATCCTAATGTCAATAACTACGATGATTCTGATAATAATGAAGGTTATTGTGCTGTTGTTGTTGATGATGACGACGACGACAATGCCGATGACGATGATGATAATGACGACGAAGACGGTGACGGCGATAATGGCGACGACGTAGGTGACGGTGACGACGATGACGATGACGACGCTGACGCTGATGGTGGTGATGATAATGATGATGATGATGGTGATGATGACAATTTTCGTTGTTAGCCTCGTATGGCTTTGGCGAGGACGCGTGGCTACGTCTGTTATCCAGGTCCGTACTACATCTACGGACTTCCGTATCCGCCAAAGACAGAGAGCGTTGCCCAAGGTAACCGCCTCCATTTCTATCATACACCACTCTCAGAATCGGTCAGAATTGCTTCCGTAATTGTTCACATAAAGTTCTTTCCCACGATCCTTTCTCTGACTAAAGTACGATTTTAGCAACAGTTTATCAATTCCATCATTTGACCTAATTGTGTTCGCAGTAATATTGTGGAATTTGTGGTTTCATTTTTTTCTCTCTCTCTCTTTCTCTTCCGTCAGGTTTGTGCTGACGATGATTTTTTACATAATGTCTTCATTCAATTAATAATAGTAATAATCATCATCATCATTTATACCATGTTACTCTCTATCTCTGTCTCTGTCTTTCTCTCTCTTTCTCTTCCGTCCGGTTTGTGCTGACGATGATGTTTTTTTTACACAATGTCTTCATTTCTGTATGTTTCTGATAGTTTCCAGGGTTGTTCTCATGTCCAGGTTATTTTTTTCAAAATGTTTTCTGACATTTTCCATCCGTGTTTTTGTCTGTCTTGCTCGACTCCGTATTTCCTCCACGTTTCAATATATTGCCCTTGCTGGTAACCTATTATTGTCCAATCGTGTTATATGGCCAAACCATGTCAGTCTTCTTTTTCTGATCCTGCATGTTTACCATTGTCTCTCTGTCCCAGCTCAGTCCGTGTTACATCATTGCGAATTCTGTCCCATCTGGTCCTCCGCGCTATTCTTCTTAGCCAGCTGATCTCCGCCACAAGGATCCTCTCTTCAGCCTCCTTCAGCAGGCACCAGCCCTCGGATCCATACAGCAATACCGAAGTGACAAATTCCGTGTACAATTTCGATTTTGCTCTTGTTGATATGCTGCTCGTCTTCCACATCTTACTGAGTCTGCCAAACATTGCTGATGCGAGGCCAATCCTATGTTTTATGTCCTATGTGTATTGTCCGTCTTCCGTTATTACTCGACCCAGAGTACATAAACTCCGTGACTTGCTTCAGCTCTTCTCCTTCCAATCTCACCTTCAGCTCTTTGTGTTGTTTTCCGATGGTCATTGTCTTAGTTTTTTCCGCATTTATTCTTAGTCCGAACCTTCTACTACTTTCGTCTATGGCCTACACTGTCTGTCAGTTTTTGCAGTTGATATGGCGATTCCGCTAACAAGTCAATTTCATTTTCTACCATTTGGTTAAACTGATAACGAGATAAGAATTGGAAAATCATTCCGTGACCCTTATTTTGTCGCTTCTGTAGCGATGCAGGGTTGGCCTGACCTGAAGGTGTGCGAAGATCTTAAGAATAAGAAGAAACATCGAAAGAAGGAGAGGGACTTCATGGCCCTCAACCGAGGGGCGCTTGACAAGGGCCTCGCCACGAAGCCAAAGTACAAGTCTTATCGGTCGATGTACGACCAGTGCAAGAAGCCTCCGAAGAGCGATGCCAACCGCAGAGCTCCCCTCATCTTCCCTCCTGGAATGTCGTTCGGAATGCCAACCAGGTAGACCAGAGAACCAGCCCCATATATATATAATATATATATATATATGATATATATATATGATATATATAATATATATATATATATGATATATATATATTATAGGCCTATATATCAGAAACATATATATATAATATATATAGGCCCTGGCCCGCTATTTAGCATACGTAAGGAAAACAGTCTTATCTACTGATGACCAATCATAAATGCCTAAAAAAGATTTCACAGTCTAATATAATGTGATCGAACATTTATATATGGCTAGTAACTGCGCTGCTTCCAGATGTCTACTCAGAGGCGCTCTTTGTGTTAGCCTAAAATTTTCTAAATGGTGTTAAATGTTATTACTAACAACTAGTTTACGCCAGTTAACAAAACAGTCTATAGTAAGTTGAAAATGTGATCAGTGGTGTGCCCACGCACACGCATGAAACCAATCCACGGATTCCAAAGGGAGCTATAATAACATTATGCGTTGGACAGCGTTGCGTGTTTAGCGATGTTAAGCAATGTAATGAATGGATGTGCGTGGTTGATTGATTGATTGAGTGAGTGAGTGAGTGAGTGAGCGAGTGGATATGCTAATTGACCCGATCGCACATGTTTTACTTGATCTATAGACAGAATCGTTGAATAATTCATTTGTTCGTTCATTTGTTCATTCAATTAACTCATTCATTCAATCGTTCGTTGATGTATATTAAAAATCATTTCACTGTAGGCCATCGACGCCAATCTTTGAGTTGATGGAGAATGGCTTTCAGAAATGTTGGATCCAACAGAGACTTCTCTCATACGCCACGGAACAGAAGCACCACAGGCACAAGGTCAGAGGTCATCCACACTACCCCCCCTCGGTCACTACCTTCCAAATAGTAGGCCTGCTCAATTGTTGGTGCAAGAATTGCGAAGGCGTGGAGTTATGACAGTTAATGCAGGTTCGATATCTTACAACTGGAGCGCAGGAAAGCTAAAGGTACCCAGTGCCGCTGAGAGGGGGCGGGGTAAATGCCCTGGGGTCCGGCTAGCTTTAGAGATTCCGGTCGGGTGGGGTCCGCGATCAATCTACGAAAAATATTATGATCAATAATATTAAACAATGGTTTTTCCTTGTAAAATATAATATTAGGCCTACTGAATTTCTGTCTGCGGGCCTGACAGTAACGATCGATTGGGGCCTAACAATACATGTAAGCCTTTAACTCGTCAATCTGCATTCCATGGACCATGGCTAACGGAATCCACAATGCGCCCTGTATACGATCTCACATTTAAACAAGCATACAGGTCTAGTCTATACTCCGGCTTATTTTGGTCAATTTCATTTATTCTTTTTCAAAATCTAATCAATTCTAATAATTAATCTGATCTGGTCTGATTATCACCTAATCTGGGACGTCTGTATCTAACGTGACTACATTCTGCGGGCTTAGAGACTTCTGACTGTTTAGCACATATGTCTCAGTCTGTTAGATAGTTTAACAGATATCAACGCGTGGGTGTCACTGGGTGAGCAAGAAACTATGGTGCGAGTGACTGTCTGGTTTATCGACTTACTTACTTACTTGCTTACTGATTGATTGATTGATTGATTGACTGACTGACTGACTGACTGACTGACTGACTGACTGACTGACTGACTGACTGACTGACTGACTGACTGACTGACTGACTGACTGACTGACTGACTGACTGACTGACTGATCGACATTCGACAGACTGGCTGACCCAATCTCAAGACTCTTTCTCCTATTCGCTCACTCACTCACTCACATTCACTCACTCACTCGCTTAATCATTCAATCAATCAATCAATCAATCGATCGATCACTCCCTCAATTGAGGTGAATTGCCATTGTCGTCTATAACGTGTGTACATAGGTTCCAACTGATGCCTACAAAGAGACGAGAACGTCTCGTCTGCGTAAGTTCACCGAACCAACGGATCCTCGTCCTCTCTGGCACATGCCTCGATTCAGCAGACACGTTAGTAGACCACGCTACAAAATGCATAATTATATATACACTGTCGTCGTCTTCATCGCTAGATCTGATCTACCTCATTTTACATATAATTATTAATATATGCACAAAGTTTCATTTAGATTATAACGAGGTTGACGCAAATTACTATTAGGCTAAAATCAAATTGGTTTCTGCATGGTCAGTCTCAGAAGTTCTGAACCTGTCTTTTTATAAGTTCTTAAAGTAGATCTATATTGATTCTAACTACGGCGCTGTATAAACCATCGTTTCTATTATTAGGCCTATTAGTATCCGAGGGTAGTTCCAAATTTCCAATCCTCATGTGGTCAAAATTGCCCTTAAACAGTTTATAATTAACGTTTATTATAGGCCCCTAATTATTATTATTTCCTGACATCACAGACAGTTCATACTCAGTAGGCTCAGGGTCGGGACTGTTGGCCTATTATCTTTAAACGCAGGGCTTGAAGTTGGACGGTATGAAACGGTATGCCATACCGGCACCTCTTCTGACCGACTGCAGGAATACCGGTACTTCTCCAGACCAAACAGCAGGAGAGGGGAAACATACCGGCACCTCTATTCTCCCACTTCAAGCCCTGTTTATGTGCATGAACGTAGGCCCATAGGGGCCTACATGTTGAGCTGGGCCTATGAATGCTTTATTTCAATGTTTAGGATATGCCTAGGCCTACATGCACTTGCATGTTTTAAATACAGCACTGGCATTGTCTGCTTGGAATTCGAAAGCCGAATACTTTGTTGAAAATAGGTAGACCTATTTGAAAATGGAGCCTCTGCCACTTTTCTAAAGGAGCCTTAAGCGATTAGATTTCAACGTAAGATTTAATTGTCAGTGGTTAATTAATTTATAAATCATGATGGTTGTTTGTATTTTTAGGCTCAGCCTCACCTCGACACATTCTGCACAGCCAAGGACAAGAAAGAGGCCTTCGACAGTTCGAAGCTCGACTCTGTGCCAAGGAAGGGTCAGTTTGAGGTTCATCGCCAGGGAGTATACGAACCAGCCAAGGAATAGGCTCCAGCTTTTATGGGATGGGGCCTAATATGTCGTTCAAGTAGACCAAACAATGTTAGCTCACGCTTTGAAACGGACACAGGAATCAGAATTTGGGATACACTTATATGACATGACGACAGACTTATAACAAATAATTGTAATAAATAAATAATTAATAAGTAGATAGGAATCCTTGCAACGTTTGCAAATAAACAAATGAACAACATAAAGGAAGCCTTGTCACATCTGTCCAAGATTACATAAATGTGCCTAAGCCTATGTGTTTGAAAGGCGATCATTTAACTAATAATAATAATAATGAAAATAATTATTATAATGATGACAATAAACAGTAAAAATTACTAAATTAGCTATTGAACCAAACGGCAAAGAAATAAAAGAGTTGAATCATAAGCGATTTGTATTTAAAATAAAATAGGCTATTGTTATAAAGATGAAAATCAAACGCCCCTGGGTGGATTCGAACCACCAACCTTTCGGTTAACAGCCGAACGCGCTAACCGGTTGCGCCACAAGGGCTCTTGGTACGATATGTTTAAGGCATTACTTTTAAAGACTCAACTTCTTTCGTGTTTTTACCATTACATACTTCAAGTTGAAATTGAATTTGTTAACTCGAAGCATATTCGAAGTGTATTTACCCCTATCCAAAGGCAAAGCACACGACACCAGCTTATTCAGAGGCAGGCACATTTGCCTCAGACCGGATGAAGACTTAATCCGGTTACAATGATACCATCGAGAGGCAGTAAAAACATTCGACCTGTTTCTGCTGTTCATGCTGAATAATCGAAATGTTACAAAAGTCGTATTTGAAATTTTACAAGGTTTTTTAATTAGCACAACCAGTAAATCTCAAACATCTTACAAACAGATGCGAATATAGCTGCAGGCAATTCGCTAGGGGCGCCGCATTAATGTCATTATCGGCAGCGCAGAGTACGCACAATTTTTGAACATTGCAAATTTTTTCTATGGAAGGAATTTGCCTTTGTTTTGAGCGGATGGACATTAGTAGGACTAGGTGGGCCTATGGACAAGTTTATTTAATGCCGCAAATTTATTTCGACATATGGGGAGAGGTAAAACTACTGCCTCAAAAAGGGACTTTATTATTAAAAGATCGAATCTGCAGTTTGGCAACAGAATGTTTGAAATAGCTGGGCCAGCTGAATGGAACACCCTACCAGAGCTTCCTCGATGAAAGTTTTTAAGTCGAGTCTCAAAACCCATTTATTTTCTGTTGATTATGACCGACGAACTGTTTCTGTAACGCGCCTTAAAGTAAGACTCTTGTTTTATTACGGTGTGCTATAAATGCTAGTTGTATTGTATTGTACACTTTTGGAAGTCTGTATACCGGCTTAGGCCTAAATAAAAAAACCATTGGCCTATGCAACCAGTGCATAGCAATCATTATTGACACAACAACATTAATGTAGTGTACTGTAATGCAATGTAATGTAAATTTTCGAAAATTTCTCAACGTCCATAAAAGCCTCGTCAGAGACAGTATGCAGCTTGTTCACCGGCGCTAGGCCTAGGCCAATGCCAAATCAAGTCCGCAATAGGCCAATAGCTAAGTTTACTAGGCTATTGATTGATTGCCATTTAGGGTAAAATACCCAAAGGTGAGCCCAAATGTGAGTACCTTTGATTATTTCACTTAATAATTAGCATAGACGGTGGCGCCACTCAGTGAATATCCGTAGTAGTAACGACAAGCATGTCCGAGAACGTTAAGAGAGTTTTAAAATTCCTTATTCCGCAGAATGCTAGTGCTTTAGAATAATACCCTATAAATAAACTTATTTTCCCTTTTAATAAATGATCAATAACTCGGTCTAATTTTTGCCATGATATAACAACAGTTACTGTTAGACTGTGCACTGTGTCCACTTTATGAGTGAGCGATTATAAGATTTTATCCTGTACCGTTTAACTGTAGGCCCAAGGCCTAAGGATTTTTTCTTATAATTACGCCGACTGCATATTCCACAATGTGAGCACTATATAGGCCTAAGGATCGGATTGTGAGCTTGGTGCTCAAATTGCGGCCGCACTGTGAGCATTTTACTCAATCAATTTTTTACATTTGGAGTGACAGTTGTTTTATCGGAGATTCTGTGGCCTATTATTGGCATTAGTATTAGACTAGGATCTATACCGTTTGTAGAACCTGCCTGCAATAGGCCTACGCGTGAGCATGTATGTTCATATTAGGAACCAAGGCGTGCTCACATTTTATTCGGGTGCCCAAATGTGAGCACCTTTTTAAAGCTTTTTAAATTTTAAAATATTTCAATGATTTGCAAATATAAGGCATAGGCCTATTATGTTATAGGCCTATAGACATTCATTTGATTTATCTCTTGCACATAATACAAGCTTGTTGCACTCAATCATTTCCCCGTAATTTCACATTTTCGTAATTTAAGGTGTTCACATTTGGATATTTTACCCTACCACTACTGAGTTGAGTCACACGCTAGGTTAGTGTTAAGAAATAATGTTTGCACTGTATAGATTTGGACTGCCGTAATATTTATGACACATTTTAGAAAACCTTTGAGGATGGAATTCCTTAACGAAAGTTAACGTTCCCTTCTCAAGCTTAGGCTAACAGTGGAGAGGGAATTCCCACCCTTCATTCTCCATGATTTACGGGCCAGCGTTTATTCATAAATTTATTCATCTTGCTATCCATGACAATTCAACATTTTTACCAGTCACGCATGAACATAACAGAGGCCGATTACGGCCTTCACGGTCAATCAAACACGGCCACAGGGTCAAGGACTTCTGGTGAGCAAGGTCAGCTGGGCAGTCCATCAAAGGTCGAAAGATGAAAGCACCAGAGAAGACTGTCCAATGACCACAGCTAAAGGCTGCGCGTCCTGCCTTCACGCTTGAATAGATTTCCCCACGAGGTCATCGCCAAAACTGGACACTGCGAATGACCAAACCATTCAGCGGCCCATTCAGCGGATAAATCAACGATGGTCAACTTGCGATGGTCAGCCAGCGCCAAATGAGGTCACATCTCGTGGCCCTGCATGTGGGTGAAATATAATTGATTAGGCCCTATATTTAATTGTCCAGTAGCTATGGATAGCAACGGGAGCATCGCCTTTATAAGTGCGGAAATGGGGCAAATTTACACAGCATAAACCCAGCGTATCCAAGACTGTAAATAGTTGGTCAGTCATATTCCTACACGGCGCATCATTCTTCGGGTTTTGCTACCATGGCAACCGCTGAAGCGCTTTCCTTGTATGGTCTAGAGAAGCATAGACTAAACCATAGTTGGCCTCCGCTCTCTAGTTGGATGACGTAAGTTACGACGTTACGTAACGATGAGTGGACTGGGTCAGCACGACAGAGTTCTGTTCTGTCGACGATAGACCCTTTAGCGAGTAAAGGACCCGTGCGAAATTCTAAGCGGTTTACATATTTATCGTCGACGATTTTCTCGTCGCTGAGTTCTCTGTCTGTCTGTCTCTCTCTCTCTGTCTCTCTCTCCATGTCCTGATTAGGGCTGCCGCTATTGAGTAGTTTTCGAATACTCGATCGAGCAGCTTAGCGGGTCTTAGAGTACCCGTTAATACCGGAAGTGCTTAATACAAGCGGCATGGCTTCTACTATAATATGTAGAGTTGTAGACCACAGCATACGTTCTAACTAAAGCTCTGGCGCAACAATAAAGTTAAATTTCCAATGTAACAACTAACAGGCTACTGAACAGTCAAAGAAACAGAAAATTTTTATTTTTTTGTTATAAAAATTAAATATTGCAAAACTTGCAATTTCCCAAACGGAAGTGGAAGCATGCGGGTACTCGAGTAAAAAAAATGCGAGTAATTTTGGAGTCGGTTACTCGCGAGTACCCGGGTATCCGGGGCAGCCCTACTCCTGTTAAGCCCTGATATTTTGGTGGTTTCTAAAAACGTTTGTGCATGTGGAGTTTCAATGAATGAATGGTTGAATGTATGACTAAATTAATGAATAGACGAACGATGAATGAATGAATGCGATTATTTCTATAGCGCCATAACTGCCATTACAATGGTACTTTAATTTACAGGTTCAACACTAAGTCAAGGATTACACTTTTTCAAAGTAATATGTCTGGAGTGATTCTAGTGTAGATCCTATGGGCGCAGTAATCCTATGTTTTGAAGGTGCACGGAATTCTATTCCTGGACCTCTGCAACTACAGGGTAACGGTGTTTGCGCGATTTCCTTATGATCGGTGTCGAACCCGTGACCCCATCTGATCGTGGAACAAAAAATGCAACAGAGCTAATTGTGTCCAATGTGTAAAGCTTACCTATGACGTAAAGATCATATAAAGGATGTTTAAGCCTGTCTATGAATTACGGTAATGATATTCTACGATGCACGCACGATACGCGTGGCCGCCTCGCTTTATTTGAGCAAGGTAAGTGTATCTCTGAGTTATTCCCACCACTGTCTGCACTCTGATAGTGCCAGTCTCAAGCCTTGATAAAAAAGGAGGGCAACGCTAATGATCTTCGATATCACCACACTGCAGTGTCGTTCAACTGACACTACTACTCATTGTGAGTTCTGTATTACTATTTGCTGTTTGAATTTATGAGTATTATTGAGCTTTGAAGTCCCGACACGGACGGATACGAGAATGGAGGGAGGGTCAGAGGAGAGGGAGTTTGGGAGGTAGGGGAGTCTAAGTGGGGTGAAGGCACGGCCGGCATACTCCGTTCGTCGCCATGCATCTGGCGCCTGTGGGTATGTAGGGCCTATACCCTGTGGACTAAGGGTGGGCCGACTAGAGGGGCACAGATTAGAGCAGCGAAAGAAGGCTGGTTGGATGAAACGCCAGATGTTAGGGTTTGCGGAACACGGGGACGAGCGGGGTCGTTTGGTGGGGGAGGGTTGAGTGAGAAGGTGTAGTGGAATTGTTGAATACAATCCCAGCCAGCAGCAGGTCTACTATCGGGAATCGCAAACGGTGTGATTCAATGCGTTCTGATTAAAGGCATGGCAGAAGTTCAGACTATTATCTTCAACAGTATCACAGTAATCGAGTTTTGAGTTGTAATAAGATTTAAATTTTCCACAGTTTTATTATAAGCCAAAAGTTAGAACATAGGGTAACTTCAGCAGCTTAGATTTAAAAAAGACTAGTATGGGCTATAGGAAACGTTGAAATTTTGATGAGACCCCATCAAAGTGTCATAAGAAAATGTTAGGCGGCAGGCCCAGTGGGTGAAATGAAGGGGTGGTTGCGGCCACGCGCAGCCCTACCTACCGTTGGGAGAGTATTATCGCGTCAGAGGTCATTAGAGTCGGATGGGAATGGGTCGCCTTGAAATCGGATGAACAAAGACCCTTCTGGTTCTGCTAACGTCCGTCACCGTAACAATGATTACGCTTAATGATCTCCGAGGCATGACGTTGCTGGAAGCCGTGCAATGTTCCGAGACAAGCCTCAGGCGAGATAAACCCTACGGCACTAAAGTCGATTTTCTGAATTTCGAATGAAGCGGCTGAAGATCGAACCGCTCTAACCAATCGGCCAACATGCCATACAGTTGACTAGACTGTGAACCTATTCTTAAGTGACATCAACAGATGCTTAGAGCATTATATTACATTACAATAGAGTAATATAAAAAGAAATATTGCTTCAATTTTGTAGTTTATTTGCATAGAAATCACCGATTCACAGTTACAAGTTAATATTTATAATCTAGTACAAAACACTAAATGACGTTAACATGAAACTTAATTTACATGGCATGGAACAATAAAAGGTGACAATATGAACTGCACTTCTAGCAAAGTCTGCAGATAATAACCAATGTACAACATATAGAAGTTCACATTATCGATGTAGGCTACTCTTGCAATTGAAAAATCATCTCTGCAATATATGTCTTGTTCTGAGCAGCAAATGGGAATTCCCCTGAGTCAACAATCAACCAACCAATCAATATGTACTGCAAACCCTTCAAATTAACTTTCATAGTCAGCCGTTACTTAAGCGACCAATCAGACCAATGTAAACAACTCATTATAATATCTCCATAGTAACGCACATAGGCTGAACACACAAAACACCTTGAAATAAAATATTCACAAAAACAGCAATTATTTTTTTACAGATTGCAAGGAGACACTGACCCAGCAAACCCCAGCTTTTTTTGGCATACTGGCATTGAACACCAGCTGATCCTCTGTTATCCACAACAAAGCACTACACCAGGGCTATTCAATTAGATCTGGCTCGCGGGCCAAATCTGGCCCGCGAAGGCCTAACAACTGGCCTGAGGACCTATGCCAAAATTTTACAATTTTAAGGATTTTTTCTTTTAATCTATGTTTTTGAATTATTATTATTATAATTATATTTTTTTTATTATATTATATATTTTGTAAATGTGTCATTTAAAAAAATTTAATGGAGGGTGCTCAGCAGCCCCCCTCCCCAAACCCTCAGCAGCCCCCCTCCCCAAACCCCTCCTTGAGCCTCTGGCCCCCCACCATCTCCAGATTTCTCTAGTTTGGCCCTTGACTAAATCTAATTGAATAGCCCTGCACTACACTCTTCCGAGTTATTGAAAAAGCACCACTTTAAATGACTTAATGCAAACCATAAATCCTGGAAATCAAATTAGGCTGTTCATGGAAGATGCCTACAATCCAATCAATCAAAGGCGGCGATCTCGTTTGAGAGGTGAGGGGGGGGCACCCAATGATAGGTATAAGAATTGTGGGGAACACTTTCTTTGTAAAACGTGAGGGGACTTGCTCCCCCTTGCCCCCCAGGATCGGCGCCCCTGCAATCAATCTTGAAATGTGTCATGCAGAATACAATATTTGAAATATCATTAGGTATCAAATGCCAACAGTGTCTTTTTAAAGAAACCTTTTGCAGACTCGCACACGTTATCTAGCACAACGTATTCCTGACGATGCAATTCAGCAACTGAAGGAACTTTTGGTTGAGGCAAAAACAGTGTTGAGTGTTAGTTCAGTTTCGATGATCAGTTCAGTTTTGACATGAAAGAAACTTAGTTTTAGAGATTCTGCATCGATTATTTTCAATAAAGATTGAACGATGATGGGTCAGCTGGAAAACTCTGTCTTCGTTGAATTCAGCTGAAAATGTAAAATAAATTGTATGAAAATGTGTTGAAACTTTGTTCTGCCCAAGTAAATCTGGACCTATGAATTATGTGTGCCCGTTTGTACGCTTCATGAGATCCAAAATAATTCCTAATTGGCATTCAAATGAAGAACATTCTATCTATTTTTAGATGGTATTGTTATCAACTCATCAGCGATGCATGGAGTCTCGTAGAGTGAAATCGCAATCATAACTCAGTCGATTGATGAAATTGACTAGCAGCCTCGCCATATTATATGGTGGGTGTGCAATGCGAGTAAAGTCTTAAGAGGGGTATTAAGTTTAGACCAACACCTGCAGGCTTCTAAGGGAGATCTTACAGCTACTCCAATGCCATACACCAGCTTATGGAATTCCATTTGTTAGAGGTAGCACAGACTTGAATTGGGAGAACAATGATTGTTGATTGTTGCTCAATAATATTCTCTGCTGTACAGTAGGCCTACAGTCATCAATGTGGCCCAACCATCACGTTTTCACAAGTCCGTAAAGTGTTTTTCTGTAGTGGTGGCTGGGCTGGGAGTGCTCCTGAGTCGGTTTCTCAAAGGGGTGCTACATAAATGCTCAGAATGAATGAATGAATTTCCTCAATTATTATATAAACCAACCCAGATGAACACAATGCCATGTAAATAGATTACTGTGTGACTTCCATTTTATCATCATAGACTTGGAACCAATCATTATGCTTACTACATCCATTCCAGTTCAAAATTATGATAAAAACCAATAACCTTTCGGTGTCCATCGGATGAAGATTTTATTTCTTGCTCGATCCTCCTTATCACCTCATTTGTAGCCTTCGTCGCTATTCGCTCATCTGGACTGCAGTTCAAGTTCCATTCAGCTTCAGTAGTGGCTGATGGTGTTTGAAGCAGGTCAATCAAAGCTAGTTTGGCAAAACAGAAAAACCTTAATTAAAAATTCATTAAGAAAACAAGATTTAAAATACAGTCACTATTAACGTAAAAAGCATTTTATGGCATAAATACGACCATCGATTCACGTAAATAAAATTATGTGAATCAAATGACTAATCAACTTTGCAACTAATGAAAAAGAATATCTTGATAATCACTGGCAATGATTAAAAAGTGATAAGAGTGTTACGAAAATGTTAGAATGTTATGCAAAGAAGCACAAAAATCATACAAAGTGACAGGTTTTCACATGCATTTATCAAAACATGATGATATATCACTTACTAGATGTAACTGTTTGGAATGCTTTACAGTCTTCTGTTGACCCAGAAGAATGTTGGACCAGAAATCGGAACTCGGCAATCATCTCCTGTAGATGCTAAATTACAAGATACAGCAAACGTTTTAAATAAGAATCAAACTGAGATGATATTCTACCTCTGCAGAGAAGATTCGAATTGCACATCTAAGTCAACGAAATGCTTATTACGGTCGTATAAGAAAGCAGACAAAATCGCTAAATCAATGTTGAAGAATGTACAAAATAAGATGAAAATATGCAGACGACAAACCCACTGGACGATTAAGTGCTTTCAGCCCTGAGGCTAAAACTCATGAAACCTAACAGTATGTAACAACTACAGAGGGATCCCGTAGTTGTGGCGGAGACGTTTACGACCACTTAGCAAAGAATCCGTGACCAGTGACTGACCACCGACCAAAGCAGTTGACCAGGCGCTGCATCAGTGACCTTTGCATACTGTACACCGTAAATGCACAATTAATCATCGATTAGCAAGGTGGCTCTCTGGCATAAAACGACCAGATTCCACTGATCCGTGTTCGTATCTAGCACAACAAAGCTCACCCGGGGTCAAAAGATAAAAGCCAAAGAGAGCGCTGCTACAGGCCCTACCCAAGACCACAATCTGTCGCCCCAGGCTGACTTACAGAACGGGCTAACCCACCCACATCTGGGCTTGTATTTTGACACCGTCTTCAACAAGGTTACAGCTTAATCCTTCTCGCCCGTAAAATGAAACACGATATTATTTTGTATCACAAATGCATAAAACATTTGGGTGTCCATCTTATAAAAAAGATTGGAACAACTTAATGACATTCCGGTCAAGTCTCCTGCTGCAGTCACTTAACGTTAGAAACACTGTCAAAGCGACGTAATGTTCATATATTGTGGCAGCATCAACTAACTAAGGTTCCATCCAAAGACTTGCAGAAAGCGACTGCAACACTACTCCCGGAATTTACATAGTCCGCACAGAAAATCTAAATTCAAAAGCTGGTTGACTAGGCAACACTAAAGTGACAAGTCAAGTTTCCTTCCAGCTCACATCCCTACACACTCCCGGTCAACCATGCGTAACGCCCAACTCAGGCTATCCTCCTAGAGGCAATGAGATTAATGGTCAAAGCCCAAAGCCGCTCTGACCAATGCCCCATTACCTGGCTACCGGTCCATACCACACCCTCCTCACCCACATGATGTGGATCTACCATAACCCATCCTTCTCTTCAGAGGTTGGGTATGTCAGAGGAAAATGGACACATGAGGAAATTCTATATTGCACAATGGTACTTAGAAATTTACTCCATTCAATGGCTGATGACAACACACTTCCCATCAAAGCCCTCAAACCTTACAATACAATAATAGACGTAATTATACTGAAAATGAATCAGTCAGCCAATGACCAAACTGTTCAAATGACTTATTAAAATAAATGTAATTTTTGAAGAAAAAAATTTACTGTTTATAAAAGCAATTACCATACAAAGGCGTGACATCCTCCTAATTCAACTCACATTAGTAAATTGACGATAAATTTCTGCAGGAGTGTTTCGATACCTCATAATGTCCCTCTATGTGGTTTTACATTCAAGTGTGTCATGTGAGGTATTACCTTTTAAGTTAAGAAGAAAATTAACAATAATTGTGATTATTAAAATGATTGTAATAATAAGATAATACAACAACAAAATTCAAGAGAATAACAAATGGCATAGAATCTCAGTGGTCGATCCTCTTACCTTAAATGGTTGCTGTAAAAAGGTTTCCATTTTCAACTCTGATTTATCGTCAGCCTTCTAAATAGAAAAAAGAACAGAACCGCAATATTAATAAGCTGCAACTTTTTCAATTTCAGCAACTAGAATTACAAACAGCAATGAATCATTCAATCGACGGTCTTGATAAACTTCATGAATTGTCACATTCAATATTTAAGCATTACCTTATTATCGCAATCACCAGTCATCTTTTGGCAACTCTCACCCTATATCCCAAATGGGTGTCACTCTTGTTGTGTAGCAGCTGAAGCCTGATGCTTCCTCTTCCGTAGCTCTATGACCTCACTAACCTATCATGCCAGTATAGAGGAAGCACAGATGGAAGGGCGTGCATGAAAAAATGGGTAGGGAAATGGGCGTTTCTAGCGACATCTGACGACTGTAGGTTCGTTGATCCAGGGTTTGTCTTCAGTGGCATGGACTCCCTTATAATATATACCAGTTTGTGCTTACCTAACAACATTCCCTGGTCAAATCAGCTTCTATGCATACACTGTAGGCAAGGTCAATCGATGAGGGAGAAGACTGTCAATACCCACATCCTATTGGAATGCATACACTGACCATCTGCCCTCATAATCCGAGGCTGAGACAGTGAGGTCACTAACAAGTCATACACCCAACTGTCTCGGAGGCCAGCTTAAGTGACTGCTTTTCATTTTCAGGCCCTACTTGACAAACAATGCCTGAAATCAAGACAAGTAAAAGGAGGGAGGTGTAGGAGCATTGCACCAAGATCGAGGCCTATTTATTTATGCCAAGAAGTCTTATGGTTTGTTGTGCAAGGTAGATGAAATCACTCACCTGAATAAAAGTGAGGAATTCTGGGCATCTGCGTAGCTCATGTAAAACCTGCCAGGATGACGTCATCCCTTCTAGGTACTGGCTATAGGCCTGTGACGTCAGTTTC
The DNA here is from genome assembly GCA_959347315.1 of Bimastos eiseni. Classification (NCBI taxonomy): domain Eukaryota; kingdom Metazoa; phylum Annelida; class Clitellata; order Crassiclitellata; family Lumbricidae; genus Bimastos; species Bimastos eiseni. The sequence continues at coordinate 15,738,538 of OY365817.1, read as the reverse complement.
AGCTGCATACCAAAACAAAACCAGTAATCAATTCATTAATTCCTCCCATAAGAACCGATACAAAAACACATCCCTGTAAAGAAGTTCCAATGGTTATACTTACACGGCTTTGATGGTAACTTATGAAAGCAGAATCTGTACTGTAAGACATGAATGGCTAACATTCGTGTGTAATGTAATCTTAACAATTGACTGTGCATTTGAAAAGAGTAAACCAGTTGCACACCTTGGACGTATACAGAGTTGCAATTGCACTTTCGTTAGCACCAATTGCTCGCCTATTGTCGCACGAACACAGATCCCGAAGGCTTCTCACATTTACTTCTGATAGCACCATCAACTGAAAAATTAACAGCTCAAATTAAATCTTAAATTGATTAATAAAAGTTGTACTGATAAACAGCAAAACTACTTTTATATGTGGGAGAAGATTGTTGTAGGTAATCAGTTGCAAGTAAGGATGAACTTACTTAAATATTGCCAAGTCTGTTAAATAAAATGGATCTGGATAAAAAAAATTTGAATATCATAATGATGACAAATCAAGTCCACAGAAGTGGATTTGCTAATAAGTAGCTTCAGTGAGTTGCAGGAGCTGAAAATTGTGGAATGGTTGAATCCATACATTTTGATGTTTTTATAACTTACCCAATCCTCACCCAAATAAATAACCATATGGTTATCTCTCACTACGTGTCACTATGTGTGAAAGATTATGCGTGTGAATTGTATTGTATAGTATTTCCATTATATGGTTCATAGCGTGCTCATTGCTAATGCTGTACTGAGCTTTCTCAGTGGTCGGTTGTCCTTCATCTTCCCCTAACAATAACCTTTTTACCTTATGTAAACCTTAAAGTCATTTCTTTTTTAGCCATGTCTGCTCAGGGAGCACCTCTGAGTTGTTTCGCTTGAAGAAGTGCTATATAAATTCTCGAAATGAATGAATGATTGTGCAAGCCAATGAGACATAGTGATCAGACCATTTCTAAAGGCTGAGTGCATAAAGCCTAAGGTGTTTTTGGATTCTGTGTAAAAGTACCTTTTCAATATTTTGGAAGAGTGTGGAGTGTTGATGACGAGAGAGAATGCAGTGACGTAACGGCCAAGAAAACCTCTGAACGCCACTCAGTATGTTGCCAATGAAGTTCTCTTCACAAGAAAGAAACCGGTGCAGGATGATATCACAAAGTTTGGATGATGGTGAGCACGAGTGGGGTACCTGAAAGTGAAACAGAAAACATCGCATAATTAGCAGGTATTGATAATAATCATTCAAGGATAGTTAACACTTACTCCCTAGTTAAGAGCATTTTGTTAACTCTTATCTAACACAAAGTTGGTATCTTGACTGTGATATAGCGTCAATTTTTTGCTTAAAGCTTAAATGCTGAAAATACAACAGGTTTACTTAACGATTTCTATATGAATTTTCAAAAAAATTATTGCAAAAATTAGGATGAATAACAAACATCTACATTTAAAGTAATTTTACAGTTACATAAACAATCTCGATTATAACTGAAGGGTAGATGCACAAAAATGAATTTTAGTAACAAAACCATTGATCTGTTTTGTCTACATACCTGTGTCGAACCAATTGTTTTGTCATTCAAGAATGTAGTGTCCGATAGAAATGCTTTATTCTCCAATCTGTCAGACATTTCGTTTGAGTGAGACATTTCTTGGATACAGTCAAAGCCACCAGTGGCCACTTTAGTAAAACTACAGTCACTATCGCTAACAATCCATCGAAGTGGTGACAAGATGGAAAGCGTTCTGGACGGATTCCACATTAAGTCATTGTTCATTTTGCATTGTGGAACAAAAAATCCTCGATCCAGTTCACTAGCCACAGAAGCCGCAGCACTCGAAACACCAGAATCTGGTAGCGTCGATGGAGCAAGACATTTTTCCGATGCGCACGACATGACTTCATTCCTTCGATAGCAATGCGCAGGAGGAAGGCCTTCGTTGATCTCCTCGTAGATCACTTCCTCGACTCGATCTTCCTGTCGAACAAAGATGTTATAATCGATCGTTGTTTCGATCTGTGAGCGGAACGTTCGCATGCGGTCTAGTCTCCTTCGCTTGACCATCCGCGAATCAGTGTCCATACATTCAGAATTGGTTTCGCTTGCTTCCTGCTGACACCAGATGGTGGCCTTCTGAGAATATCTAGTATGGCTATTGCCAAGCAGTTGAAAGCCTTCAGGAGCAAGTTTCTTGGGATTACCATAAGAATGAGAAACTTCTACATGGACAGGAAGATTCTCATCCTGTTCAAATACTGAATACCGTTTTGGACAACGGTTTTGTCGATAGATATCTAAGATGAGAATCTGCTCAGTGGATCTGCAATAAACAGTCAGTTGTTTAGACCCAAGAAGTCAGTTAACACATCACATATTTATAAATTGTCTCAAATTAACTCATAATTACAGGAAAATGCAGGAAACTTTAGATGCACACACAAAGGTGGAGCTTTGCGAGAATTGTAACATATAAACTAGTTTACACAGCAAATGAATATCAAAAAAAGAGAAAAAGAACAAAAGGGGACAAAGGACTCTGCCAAGAATTGCAATAAAATGATATTACCTCAAAAAACTGAGCAAATGAATTCACCTACAGACAAAAAATGAGACAAAAAGAAGAGATGTGAAGATTCATCTTGATCTATTTATCCTCTTCTTCCTACAGTGTCTTCAGCAAATCGAACTCACTTGACAAGAGTGTCAATGAATAAGCTGGGAATGTGTTAGACATATTTACGATTGTAACTGATCAGGATAAACAATGACTTACTTGACAATGGCTGCAACACTTTCAGCTGATGACAGTGACACATTCTGCCCGTTGACACTCTCTATGTAATCCCCTGAAGACAATCCGGCCAATGCTGCAGATGAGTGAGGCTCCACCTTCCCCACACAGACTGGACAGGAACCCCTCAGGGTGAACCCAAAACCAGAGGGATGCTTGTGCATCACTACCTGAAATTTACCATCACAATTGTTATGAAGATATCATTTCAATCAGCTGACACAGAAATTTGTTTATATGCCTATTTGATAACACCTTCTTTCTTATTAAAACGAAAACTTTGTGCTAAATATTAATTGAATCACACAGGTCAACATATGGCAATAAAACGATGGCAGTAAGGAATTTATGGAGAAAGATGAAGATGACATAATTATGACAATGAAAACACCATAAATGAATGAAGACATACAAGCAACCTTGTAGCGACACAGCCTTTGTTATGGCGCTCTAGAAATTGTCCATTTAATAATAAATAATAATAATAATAATAATTAACTGACAACCCAAATTGTGAAACTATGACCAAGAAGAAGAAGGGTAATTCATTTTCTCACCATCACAGGCAGCATTGAACGAAGCTGAGGGTTAACAGGTAACAGTCGACCTTTGCCTGGCACTATCTCTTTGGAGCAATCCGACACGGAGGCATCCGACATTGGAGTGCGAATGTGTTTTCGTCTCCCAATAGACTCTGAGAGAAGACAGAACCATCCTTCGACTGGCTAATGGTAAAACAGATGGCAAAACGGAAGGTAAAACACATGGTAAAATAAATGGCAAAAATATAATAAAACAGATGGTAAAACACATGGTAAAAATATGATAAGACAAATGGTACAAATATGGTAAAACAGGCGGTAAAACAGATGGTAAAACATTTAAAAACATCTCTTAGAAAAAATTACTACATGCCATCATGTTTTGCTATTTTTTTTACCATCACAAGGCCAACCAACAGTATTTAAAGTCATTAATATAATCCCTGAGCAAACAAAATAAAACTCAATTTTTTGTCTTCTAGGCACAATGCAAAGTATGGAAGCAAATTCACAGATCAGTAGGTTCCAGATTTTCCAGTCAAAACTGTGAGAAGTTGGCTCACTGCACACAAAACCTTACTAAAAAAATCAAGCATTGTCTAGCATTTGAAATAACGAACCTTTTTCTGTGTCTTTGCTTGAAGATTTTTCATCCCAAACGACATGCAACCAATCAGATCAGTCTGCCTACAAATCATAGTTAATAATCCTAGACTTATTTCTAAAGTTATAACACTAACACACAAAGTCAACTTAACAAGGAGAAATACAACAGCAATTAATTCTTCATATTGCTTCATCAATCTGTGCATATGATTGCAATTACTTAAATTGTGCAGCAACAAGTGCTTTCAAGAAAGGAAAAAGATGCAGTATTGCTAAACTGGCTTTCCTTTCACTTAAATAAACAAAGCCAAGGACAACAATAATTCACAAAATATTAAATCAAGGTAAATCAAGGAACTGTCCATGCAACTTCATTAATTTTACCATGGGTAGTAATAAGTGCCCTCATTAGATGACACCTAATCTATTATCATAGGGCAAGATCTGTTAAGTCTTGAACAATGCAGTCCACCCATGCAGAGCAGGGCTGGAATTATTCCCACTGAGATAATTGGCCAAGTCCTTTATACTCTCCCACCTGAATTCTGTCACTCTCACCAGTTGGCCATGGATGGTCCTGTGAAATATTAGACTGAGATGCTCCTCCGAGTGTGAAAAACTAAGTATAGGTCAACGGACTGGTTGGCCACAGAAGCAATTAACCTGACCCACATGATGACCTCCATGATATTCACCAAGCCACTCAACCAAGAAAATTTAAAAAAAGTACCAACATAAATAATACACAAAAGAAATGTCACCTATGGATATTGCATCCTTCATGTGTAAATATAAATTTTATTCTATTCTATTTTATTTACGGATTTATAAAGTGCCTCTCACAGTACAACCTATTCAGAGGCGCTCCCAATGCGAAAAACCCCTAGAGAAAAGAAAAGTCTTAACACATACTAAAATCATATTAATCTGTCACAGATACTATGAGGATGACAAACACAGTGTTATAATTAAATGTTAATTGTACTCAGTACTGTAGTGAGGGTTGTTCCAGGGTGGCATGGAACAGGGCACAACTCAAGAGGAGCACAAAAATCTTAGGTTAAATTCTTATTAACTATTAAACTAGTTTCCTTATCTTCTAATATGAAATATCCATAATAAATGCAATAAAATTAAATCACAACAATTGAAAGTATATATATATATAAATAGATGAGTTATCATTCAGAACTGTAACATTACAATGTATCGTTTAACTATATATTTTTGCTTGTTTTAAAACAGCGATGTCTTCATAATTTGCATGATTTTTTTTATATCGTGTTGATCTTGGGGCCATGTGCTAGATCTATGCTTGACAAAGGGGTAACATCACGGATTTTACTTACTCATTTGAGTTGTCTTTACACCACACTGTGATCCAGAGCCTCTTTTTACTATCGCCGGGCAAAATCTGGCTGTAAAACATTAGATTAAAGCCAACATTTACTGTTCTGAAGTATAAAAAAGAAGACTCACTAATAAGTTTAATCAACATTATATATAATTATACCAATACAACGTTACAACTATTTGTTAACTGAAATTCTCTTTCAAAAGCAACCATTAGTCTCACCCTCTTTATTAGGTTGACTCTATGTGCAGAGCGGACCATGTAATTCGCTGACATCTGGCACAAAGCCGCGGCAGAAATGAATTTAATTATTAAAAGTTAAAAGCTCCTCTCAAAACAGGTTTCATTTATTTTCTTAGAGGACAAGAGATTTATCTGTGATTCAGATCATCTGTTTTTGCATTGTTTACAGGCAGAAAACCCTTTGTACAGTATTACAGCGACATTATCACCTATATAGACTGGTCTTGAGCCACAGATTCATCAATCACTTGCCTCATTTGTCAGTAGCCAAATAATCCACAGGAAATGACAATCTCTATCCAAAAGAACGGCACATCTGTCGCACCCAAAGGGGCACAGCCCTGCTTAGCAATGAACCTGGTTGACGGCAAACCCTACCAAGGGACGCCTGCCCACACTTCCTTACACAAGCCACAGGACTTTGATATCATTGACCTCTTGGTTCACAGTGCAATGAGACACATCTGACAGAGTTTGAATGCTTGTTCCTATCATAGAATATCAAAAGCACGGCTGTCTGTATGAAGTCACGTCATAACTAGCTTTGAAGAAACTGCTAAAATGACCAGGCACTTCTCTTATTGTTACAAACAATACGCATATATCTAAAAAGAAACCTGTCAAAATGTCCTCTTTTAATATCACTGTTTGGTATTCAAATTTTTTACCAATAGCATTCAAGTCATGCATTGCACTTCTTGCTCTGCCACATTTCTTTTTTTTGGACAATCGGATGTAATGCAAATTTCTCACAACCCACAAAAACCACATGAGGGAGATCAATTTATTCAAGGGGCTAGTAATCAATTCTTGTCCCTTTTATTTATTCAATCCAAGTCTTGCTTTTAGACCATCACTTAAAGAAAGTCTAAACAATGCTCCAAAATGCACAGAGATTTGAAGATATCAACTCATCTACCAGATTTCGGTTTATGATTCAAGTAACAAGAAATTCATTGTGCACACACCAATGGCGTATCTAATTCAAACCAATAACCTTGAATTCAGAATCAAAATGTGCATGCAAGATACTTACTATGTAAGGAATTCATTGAACTTAAACGCTGTTGTAGAGTCACTGCCACCAACTTCTTTTGTCTGACAGACAACTGAACTGTCATCCTTTGGGATTACAGAGACCTACAAAATAAATTGCATACTTTACTTGAAAAGAAGACCCAGTAAACCAATTTCAGAATGCAGCCAGAGGTCGATTACAAACATGCTAAGCAGTTTGATTCATGTCATTCAAAAAAGCACTCCAATATCTGTTGACTCTTGGAAAGACAAATTAGCAAAATTGAACATTTATATGCAAGGTGATTACTCAAACAAATAACAAGAGAACCAGATTTGTTCCTTTGAAATGAATTTGGGACACAAATAAGGCTCTTTGAGCTCAAATTGGTCATAATAAAAATAGTGTGGGATCTATTTGCTCATCCATTCAAGTCTGCCTTGTCATTTATTATAATCAGTAGATGACAATAAAAGAAATCACTGCAGTTGGTTTACAACTGGTGGTTGAGTATGCTTTAGCAACCCTTTACAAAATTTACATCCTCATCCACAAATGGCATTTCCATTCAGCACCAAAACTTTTTATTATTATAATTTCCATCGACTCGAGACATGTTATATGTCAAAAATATATATATATATACTATATATATATACTATATATATATATATACTATATATATATATACTATATATATATATACTATATATATACTATATATATATATATATATACTATATATATATATAATATGTATGAGTGTGTGTGGCTGGATAACAGATGCTCAAAATCTGTTTCATGCTCCCAGATGACCAAGACATTTCTAAAGAACTCCACTTAGTTCTCCCACAGAAATGGACGCAACAGGAGTGTGTCGCTGCCTACTCCAGGTGTTGGCATGTGCCCACAACACCTGGATTACCAATAAAGATCTATCTCTGTACACCTGAAGGGAATAATATGCTTCCCCCACACCTCTTTAAATTGCTCTGGGACTAACATGCTAATACCTATTAACACTTATTGCTATTAGTTTTAGCAATGCAATGGCTTTTTACATTCTAAGCAAGCTAAAGTTGAATGTTTGTGTCAGCATCTCAGCTTTGATCAGTATCTTCGTACAAGATCTTTTGAGATTTTTCAGTTAATTGCAGACATAACAACAATGACAGTAAATTACAAAAAGCATTTTATTATGAAGACCTAAATTGATCTGGTTTTTTAAATTACCATAATACTGTGTAGTTAAGTAGTTGATTCACTTGTTGTTATAGTTAACTAGTGATTCAAGCACATTTGGAAAGTCAAGTACTCCTCAGAATTAGTCATTTACATTGGTGATATTTCTTAAACTGAGTGCTCGTTATCAGGATAATTATGGCAATGAAAACGTCATTTTAGCGTGTAGACTTACCACTTTTTGTCAGCAGCCTTAAGGCAACATAAATCAGTGACCAGAGGGACATAATTACAACACTGACAGGTCTTCATTCTGTGGTAGAACAAATGGGTGCAGGGTTCAATTTGAGGTCATTCGAGGATTATGCAAGGCTGCATGAGAAAGCCTCAAGGTTTCTCAAGTATGGATGGGGTAATGATAAGACACACACAGAGACTGGGAGTTGTTGATGGCCTAACCCACTGAGAACAGAAGAATCCCACACTGCTTTCAGCTACTTTCCCTGCCCAGGGCTAGGGACAGCATTCCACTCAATCAAGAATCATCGGGACAACCTTACAACATGGCACCCTTTCTACCAAAACTGTAGTCACACTGTGGTACCCTCTATTGGACGAAAGGTGCCAGCACTGTTCAAGCGGCTGACCGACAAGGGCTGTTGTAACATTACCAAACCTCTGCCCTGGAACACCAGCAGGGAGGAACGCCAGCAGAGATAATAGCCACCCAGGAATGCTTAGGGGCCAAAGTAAAATTTGCATGAATGCATAGCTAACCTAGTGGGTGCAAAAGGAAGATCTTAAAGCACAGTTCGTGGATAACTTAAGACAAATTTAGACAACTGCCCCTGGGTTTCTAAACACTGCAGCCCTTCATAGCCCTATACAATATGTGGTAATCAATCATCAATGATGCAGAGTGCAGTACAAAGCCCCTCATACTGTGACGACTGTAGAATACATAAGGCTTATCAGTCTGAGTTGGGCTAACTAAAGTAAAGATGATACCAAGGTAAATGAGCTATAAAAAGAAAGACTTCCATTTCTCTCATTGAATTACATTCCCAAAATAGCCATCTTCCAGCATCTCAGATAATGTATTCAATTCACCTATTTCCCCTTTTCCTCTTCCAAGTTGTCATCATTGCAATAGCCTTCATCCATCATCATCATTACATAATATGTTGATTATGTTATGAGTAACATAATTAAGGTCTTGTGCAACGAGCTTATAAGTTTTCAGTCATCTGCCCATACATCATTCATAAGCACCATCCTAAAACATGATGCTCATCTTCATTTCCTGTGGTAAAAATATACACTCACTGAAAACAATCTTACCTTGACAAAAATACTGCAAGGATCGGTAGTCAACTTTGGGTGCTTCAACTGATTTGCTTCATAAACTGAAATAAACACAATGAAATTTTTGATAAATCATAATTGGTATGATACGAAATACCCATCCAGTCATTCAACAATTGCACAAATGTGATATTAACATCTGCGATAGTTTTGTAAATTTCGGGCTATCTCTTAGTTCAAACTCCGCTTAATAAAAGTCTTTCGATTGTTACTTTTCATGAAAAGTGATGTTTACGAAATAGAGACAAGTCTGGCTCTGGTTTAATGGGTGCTATGTGAGGTAACAATTACATTATATACTAGAATATACTCTCTATTCTCGTTCTCTCACACACAAACACACCAACGTAAAAATGGTCCAATAAACAAGACTCCTAAACTTCATGAAAGTCAACTGAGTATCTTTAATCTATTTTTAGGATTCATATGGTTCGATTATTCAGAACACTCACCAAAAACAATGAGGATCTCCTGACAAATTTTAATTCGCAACCTGAGCTGACCTACAACAGCAAAAGCACAAAACGAGATGCATTTACATTTAGCATAAAGAACAAAAACAGAATAACCCACTCTGTACAACTATCAAGGATATTTATCCAGTTAAATACTGTCACAATGTAGAGTAATGGTATGCATCAGAATATATGTAAATCACATTTAAAAACCTTATGTAGCCCATGCTGAATAGACCTCACAACTGTGCTGTGTTTCACCAACAACAAAACGCCTTGACTATCCGATCTCTTAAAATAACTGACATCCATTAGACAAGCAGTTCTCTGTCACATGTATATTGTATACCATGTAATTTAGATCACAGCAAGATGATACAGATATCTGTACTGAACCATCAGCCGGAGAATAAAGTTGAACATACTCATGGTCCTGTAGCTGGTATTTACCTAGCCTTTTGGCCTAATAGCTTTCCAAGGGCTATTAACCAGGAGACAGTCCAAACAGGTCAGAGGCTGCAGTGACTTCTACAAACATGCCACCATTTGGATCCAATTAAAACGAAACCGGGTCTCATGCATATAAAATGCTCCACAAGTGAATTCCCAGAGGTCTGCAACACACATCAACTGTCTACTTTCCACGGGCAGTGGAATCACTCTGACCTATGTGGAGGTAATTTTGATTTGTCATTATTGTTCTATCTTGTAAACTAGTGGTGTAAAGTTGGATCTTTACAGATCTATGTAATTTATTGTTGCCTGGGGCATTCATGGGACCATCCAAAATACTGATCTCTTCCTCAGCAGGCAGGTCACGGTTGAATGAATGAGAAATTCTTCAGGGCATCAATGTTTGTTGGCACTGGAAGAGTAAGAAACTTCATTACTCCTGAGAGATAATACTCTTAACAGGACGTTTCCAGTATCATTCTTAATCTAAGACGCCCATTTTAAAATCAATGGTTGAAATGCAGATGCCAGCCAACATCTGATTAATTTGTCATCAAGAGCGTCCAGTGCAAACCTCACATATTCTGTATACAATATATTATTTGATGCCAGATACACACAATTCTTCACCTCCAACTGCACATTACTATAACAGTAGCCAAGTCCAGATTTAGCTCATTCATTTGTGGCCGATTGCTTTCAATACTCCAAACTGGTCATGACGAGGACTGCTTTTTACTCTTGTGAAGCATTGGGTTGGAGCATGGTGTTTATATCCTACACGGTGGTTTGGAGCAAACAATAGTTCATCGTGAAAGATGGCTCACCCTCTACTGACCCACCATCTTCCCCCATATATATGCAATTCTGTATTTGCCAGTGAAAACAACCTATTATAGATGAAAGTATAGCATGTCCACCTTCCACAAATGTTTTAACTCCTGCCTTACTTGTTAGTTACGACATCCTGTACTTCCCATAACACTGGATCACACACAATGCCAGTTTAATGAACTGCTTCTACAATGCTTGTAGAGTAATATAGCTCATGTGCTACATTCATTTGTCATCATTTATCACCGGAACTCCTAAGAAATTAATGACAATTGCCCTGATGAAAGACATGGTTGGTCAATTTCAAGGCCTGACCTAACAAGAAATTTAAAGGCAGGGCACAGTGAAAAGCAATTAGCTGGTAGATAACCCACATCTCAGACAGTTAGCAGTTTATTACCCTGGTTGTGGTGTTGAAGGAAAGCAGGTCGTCTCTGACTGGGGAACAGAATTTCATGCATTTTAAGTAAGGTGAGCTATTGCCACCGAAAATGGATCTGATTTCAAAGGACAATGTCCTTTTCCACATATCAAGATCCCAGATGGCTATAAATCGAGGGTGAAGGTGTTAAAAGCTAGGTAATGCTTGGAAGAACATTAGAGCCATGAACAGGGCAAATGCAACTAGTGACGACTATAGACTTATTTTCAAGCCTTAGAGATATATCCTCTCAAAGCCCAACCCTGCAATTATGACCTAACAGTGCTTCCTAATTGTACAAGATAGCCCCAAACCACTTTAACATCAATGCCCAAGTAACACTTAAATGCCTGCAATAGAAACTGCATTCCACCAAAGTTTCCCTTAATCTGTATGATTTTAAACAGTTCATTAGGTCCAGTCTTAACAGAATTAATGGTTAATGATATCAGAGGCCATTTAGAAATCAATTAATCTTCAAAGCATTGGTTATCTAGTTTTCCCAAGTTTCTAAACCTAAACCACGATCACTATACATGATTTAAACTTTACAATTTGTATTACTATACCATAAATCCAGATCTGCCCAATAGATAATGGGATAAGTCACACAACTGCTCAAGGGCAAAAGTACATGCCATGCAATGAAGGATAAAAGCACAGGTTGTATTCCTTTATATGACTCTACATCAGTGCTATCCAAAACGCGACCTGCAGGGCTTAGTTTTAAGTGCCTCCCAGCGCTCTAACTTTTCGCAATTCATTATAAAATTAAGTAAAAGACAAGTCACTGGTCTACTTGCATAGCTAGTCTTTTATAACCTGTAGTCGTAGGCAAAACTTAAGTTCAGATATTTTATAACACTGAGTATAAATGATCTAATTATAAATACCTTTACTATAGTCTATAACGTTTAAAGTAGGTAATAACTTTTCTAATTAGACCAGCATCTAATTTATTCTATTTTGACGAATTAGGTCTAAACAGTCCCTCTAAAAAGGCCCCTCTTCTGAGCATAACTTTCTCACTCACAAATAGCCAATGCATCAGTGTCCTTGAACCTAGGCTGTCATAGAGTTGTACAATATCAGCAGTTTGTGTCTAGCCAATAACTCCAAATGGTTAGCATAATTTACTCCAACATTGCTATAGTTAACGGATTTTTGGACCAACATTAGCAACCTGCAACACATCAGAAGATGGAAAACGCTGCTTCAAAATGTAACCCTCTCAGAAATTTGGAGATTGCATTTACAATAATTATAATATGTGTGGACTTAATCAGGTCAGGTTGCAGATATTCCCTCAATATGTGCATTCCCATTGTTTCAGAGGGCATTGAAACAATTTAAATAATCATAATGATTATGAGATGTTCTCTGTGGGAGAGCCATATGATGAAGTCCCATCCCTATCAACATCAAAACAAACCACACAGTTTGAGGCCTCATTAACCTGTAGGCTAGTGCATACAGAGCAGGCCAATCACTCCCAGAGGATTGTCTGCTGTTTCTCTAATCTCACTCTCCACTCCTCAATATCAACAGGTCCTTAGCCCCAAATCCATACATATGATTGAATAGGCCTACCATAGAAGGAAGACAGGCAGACACAGAGATAGATACACACACACACACACATACAAGAAGACAGACATACGGGTACACGGACCGCTAAGCTTGTAATAATAATATGGAATAAGTTGGGTCTTGACAGTTAATCAGAAGCCACAGAAAATTGTAGTAAGGGTAGTAGGGTACCATTGGAAAGCCAGGGAAGACACATGCCCTAGGCTGGTGGATCCTGTACAGTGTAGGGCAGATGGGAAGTACAGAGATGAGTGCCTCTAGGGTTAGGTGAGTTGATCTTCCCCTAGAACTGGGATCTGCCCAGTCCATTATCAATCAGAGAGTTTATTTACTCTGGGGTTGGTCGGCCCCACCTCCCCAGTTTCTGCAGGTCCAATGGACTGAATCAAAGCAATCATTATTAAATCATTTCAACACTTTGAACAGTACTTTCTCAAAGCAATCTTGTTGACCTTTGTCATTTGATTCTTGTATTTCTCGGATTCAAATGATCATGGATTCAACTCTTCTAAAACATTTTTATTATACATTGCAGACAACAATAACAAACTTGATCGCGTGGCTCATAATGCTTTGTGTAACTCACTGCAGCGTGTCCTGAATTAGGTTTGCTCATATAGACTGGTGTTCTAGTCCTAAACGTTATATTATTTGCTAGATCGTGCTGACAAATAAAACCAGAAATACTTCAAAAGCACAAAAACCAAACAAACTTCCAATAATAACTGACATTCATTCACCTTACAACAATATATAACTTCTTCAGTGATTAGTGTGAGAATGGTAATTACATTCCCTATAACTGTTACTCAGTAAATTGTGAAACTGTATCACAAAAACTAATTGCATCATCTGGAGCCATATAAATATATTGATTCTTGGAAAGTCCCTTTCAATTCAGGTGGCAGTTTACCTGAGATATCTGGCTAACAATGAGGACAATTTAGCCCCAAGCAGTTCAGTGGGGTTCAGGTTACAAGTGGGGTTACTCCAAGCCAGTTGGGTCTATTCCTGGCACTCTATTACCCAGAGCACCCCAACAGAGGATGACTCCTAATTCAGCCCCTGCTGTGCACTACTGTACAGGGCAAGGCATCAACCCACCTACACAGCCTTAATTGTTGCTGTTTGTGAATGCTAATTGGGCATTGGTTGGTGATTATATAGCGCCAGTTTCTTATAGGTCACCAACTCACACACATTTAATTCATAGCAACTGGACACAGGCCATAAAACTTTTATAGTCAGAGTGAATTTGTTACCAGACTTCCAGTCCGACAATCCTTAGAACAGAACTCACATACTGCTCCTGATATGGCAGTGCTAGTACTGAGCCTAAATAAAGTAGGAGGGTGGCTCTAATGATCTCTGTTATCACGCAGTGTCATTCAACTGAGACAACTACCAAAACAAATTTAAGTACATTTACAACAATAATAAATGTGTTCCCAGACAACATGACTGGTAGATCAGTTCAGGAAAAGTGAAACTTCATGCAGAAAGGCACCGGTATATCTGGCACTCACATGCTTACACACACACACACCATCTACTCACACATATACACCTACACATACATACCTACCTAATATAGACTGTTACTAATATAGACCATACATACATACCTAATACGGACACCTACACACACACACACACATTTCATTAGTTAATATATAAAACTAATGCTTATAATGCTTTATGGTTAGATAACAAATGTGAATGCCAGTGAGCCAAGTTTAATTTGAAAACTGAAAATCTAGCATGCCCTCTCATACACGTTGCCACCTTAGCCAACCAAACCTGTACAATACTATAACTGAACTTGAATGTAAAAACATGACCTACCTCTTGCCAAAAGCGAGCATTCTGAGCGCCTCCCCTGCTCCATTTTCTTTGACGTCTCACAGAAATAAATCCAGCTTTTGTGTCAGGTATTAATACGAACCCCACGTACGAACCCAAAAAACTTCGTCAACAGTTCCGAAATTGAAGACACATTCAGGATCTTTGAATTTAGTTTCTCTCTTGTTCGCTCCGATCACAGATGATCAAACTAAAACTAAAAAGAAATTGCCGTTTGACTTGCCACTCTTAGAAGCTGAATAAACAAACTAAAAATAACTGCAGTAATCACAATTCTTCATTAACTTTACATGAGCACAGTAGAAATGCTTAACACTAGGACTTGCTCATCATAAGATACACTGCCTGGTATGCTAGAGCCCACACTGAATGCCCAGATATTTAACTCGCCATACCTATGCATCGACCCCCTAGCTAACAACTGATGCGTCTAGCTGTCCAGTATTTGACCCTTAATGGACATCTTAGCACGCAAGCTGTTCCACCCCACTGACCATCTGTCGAAGGTCACTTAGCTCCGCCCTCCGGCGCCGCCGATTGGTCAACAGCGCGCGCCAATCATTACGACGGAGAAAGTAGCGCGCGATGCTTAACCAGACCACTGTAGGCGGACGACTCTCTCCTCTTCGTCCGCAGAGTCGATTACGCATTCAGAAAGAGAGAGGGACTGGGCAATTGTCACCTACAACAATAGACTTCTGGCTTTCCGCAGTCACTAGCGCCCGCCATCTGGATTCCGCTGGACCGCCGGACACCTATTTACGCCTACGCGGCCCAACGTCTCGCGCTAAATAAATAACATCTCCGCTTAGTGGGGCTGCCAGGCGCCAAAACGATTCATTAGGCCTGCACGGTGAAAGTTTGTAGGAAAATCAAATTGCCGGTTAAAAACTGTCATTTAAACTTATTTGTCTGTTGCTCAGCAAGATGCTTTAAGCCTACTGATTGTGAAACGATTGACACACGTAGGGTGTAAGGACAACTGCATATGTAATAATACAACACAAATGCAATTTGATAATACCGTCTTTACAATAAGTGCACACTGTAGGTGGGCAACCACTAAGAGCAGTTGGGGGATTGGAGGAGGTAGGATGAGGAGGCGTAGGGTGCGGTAAAACAAACCATAGGAAAACAGAAGTCAAGTAATGTAGGCCTACTGTAAGGGTAAACATAATAAAAATCCAAAATTCAGTGCATTCATTGTTCAAAAGTGAGTTTTAAATGTCACTTGAACCATCAGGTCCTCAACCTGAGAAACAGAGGCCAAGGAAGATCAACACTTCACCTCCAACGAACACTTTAATTGCCCTCAACAATTACCAGTTGTATCGCTTTATCTATAGACCTCAATTCAGACTATAATATATGCCGTCAGTAAAAGTCTACGAAACATTTTACTAACTATTCATTCAACTACAAATTGTATGGTCTCATAGTATAAAGCATATCATTCAAACATCACAGAATATAACTATAACCCATTCAGGTTCAGATGAAGAATTAAGTCGAGGATAAACTGATATCACCGCATGGTAACCGACTGGCTTCCTATATCCTGCGACGCTTGAGATGGCTATTGTGTGCAAGCCTTGGATTAAGTCATTAGGGTACAATTGCTCAGCTAAATCATTAAATAGTCATTAAATAGTGTTGCGTAATAACTACGAAAAACGGTAACACGGAGAGCGGGACTGATTACAAAGGAGGCGGCACATCCAAGAGCAGTTCTTATCGCTCTCCCTATAATACATTTTGTTTGCCTATCGCTCATAAATTTATCATAATAATGAAGGCAGTGCGTGAGTGTATACAGCGAATACGCTGGTGGCCTGTAAGCTCTTGGTTATAGACATTCGATTATACGAACAGAGTACCATCTCAATCAGTCAAGAGTGAGCCTAATTATCCAAAACCTTTAAAATAAATGCCACCATTTGGCAGTTAAGCTTTAACAGGTTAGTTTTCTTAGAACACGTGAACTGCTTCTTAAAGTCTCTGATCATAATATTGTTAAATTATCAGTGTTCTTTGGATCATCAATTTTTGCAGGCCTGTAACCACTTACGATATGACCTTGATTGCTTATCCTAGGTCACTTATCCTCGGTATCTGCAATGCATAATATTAGGTAACACCCAATATCAAATCACAAGTGAGTCTATAATTATGATTATTCCAGTTTAACTTCTATGATGTCCACCTCTAAAGATATTTGAAGTCTTAACACATGAAAGCCTAATATCCTCTGCCCAACAGTACCGATCTTTTAGTGAAACTGAAAACTCGACCATTTGAGCTTGTGTGCAGAAATAACATAACCACCGACAACAGACTTTAAACTGGTCCACAAAAGGAACAATGAAGTCTTATATATAAACCAAGAAACGCGGATAATAACCGACCCACAAACCCAGCGGAGGCTAAGCAAACACTTCTCATGGGTCTTGACTGTTGGTGGAGTGTGCCATAAGGACGCGTCGCACCTGTCTATAGGCCTACAGAGGAGAGCGGCAGGTGAAAACGGTGCCATCAAGAACATATATTCACCTGCAGTACGTCTTACCTGTAGAAGTGTATGGTTTCACTTCATCTGGGAACTGGAGCATAGGGCGAATGGAAAGAGGTCGAGATAAAAACTCAAGAGTTCGGGAAAGGTAGACCAGACAACGCCGCGTGTCTCAGCTCCCATGAGAGAATAGAAGCGGGGGGAGGAAATCACCCAGTCATGACCATTATACGTCATCGCAGGATGAAGATATATCTATATGCCGTTGGGGCATAAGTCATAAGACTATTGCATGCACTCGTTCAATGCCAGTCCCATGATGGACAGAGGAGGAGGGTGACGCCATAACGAGCTGCGTCATCACACAGTGTCGTTAAACTGAACTACAAGACACAAAATCGTCAATATCTATCCTGCAGCTGCAGAGACATTTTCACGTCAACAAGATTAAGATCTTTTATTGCTTTATTGTCGAAGATATAACTTATTAACTACACATGATGAGTTCATAAACTCCAGATACAATGGAGAGAGGAAACCAGATTCAACCATAATAAACATTTATTACAGGTGGGATGTCCATTCATTGTCAGTCGTCTGCCTTCCTGGAACATTCTCTCTGATAAAATTGTCAACCGTGTCACAGAAGTTCGTTGGGAATCAGCCCTGTCATATACAATTATTATACACGTTTGTCTTATTAGCGCGGCTTCTATTTATATATTATTACTACACTGTTCGATACAAATAATGGACAACATCTGAGGTTCTTATCCTATAGGTGATTACATACTTTCCTTCTGGCCTTTGCCCTACAGGCCTTCTTAGGTTGGGTGGCTGGCAACGTTAGGGCTATCTATGGACCTATAGAGGTCCATAATTAGGCCTACTACAGACACACATAGACAGACATATTATATACGCTTACATAAGTGGCTAAGCTGAAGACTCATAATTGTGTGGCATTCAACTATAGACTTATCTGAATCCGCTGAACTTAGTGGTATTCATCCACCGTGACTGATCTGCTATGGTTAGGAACGCTTCGGAAAACGTTTTCGAACGTAACAATGTCTGCAATTGTCTGTATACATATCGAACAATCGTGTCTGCACCAATGGCTTCCGTGGCGCCGGAAGCATCAATTCAGCCCAAGTAAGAGAAAGGGACACGTGCGATGTTCAAACCGGTCTGTTTATCTATAAGCCACAACCATTTAAAAAGCCTGCCATACGCATGCCTGTGTGAGTGCTCTAATAATTATGATGAGCGAACTTTCACACTGCGTGCGCTCTGGAAGTGCCAGTCCCAAGACTGGATAAAGGAGTAGGGTGTCGCCAATGATCTGTTGTTATCACACAGTGTCGTTAACCGAAATTACTGTGCATAGACGTGGGAGTTGAGATTTTCAAAAAGGATATCACTTGTTAGGGTTTTTCTCTGTCACGACTGCCTACATGTATACTTCCTTCATTACATGACCCTTTGGATGTTTGCGGCTTACGTTTTGCAGGGCAAACGAGTGACGCGAGGCAGACGAGCGGATACTCAGGCAGATGGATGGAAAGAGGGAAAGAGACAGACGATATACTGAACATAAAAATGATGCTACACGTTAAGGTTCATTACGGAGACGTAAAGACCGCAGCAGCAGTCTCCAGGTGACAGTTCGAACAGTGACAGCGTAACCAGTGACAGCCTGTGACATACATAAAGTGGTCACAGTGTCTGTTTTGGCCGATGGCCACAGACGCTGGTTCCAAGGCGTCTATTGGGATCATGGATGACACGCTGGTGCCAGGCATAGTGGCATTAAACGGTCCAACTGCATGACGGACAAATGGTCGCTTATCCATCTAAAATAACAGCATCAGCAGCATTAAGACTTGACCTCGTGGATTTTATTGTGGACATAAAACCCTAATTGTCAATCGACCGCGGTAATGATGTTGGCCCCTTCGGAACCCTCATTGGAAGTCCCCGTCCCAACGGACGCTAATCACTTCTTGGCATCCGCCGGCTACTGTTTCCCTGTTCCGCTGTTCCTCTATTGTTGGTTCATCCTGATAAGCATATTGAACCAAGATATCATCCCTCTCATTCAGAGGGTGGCAGAATCTGCGTAGGGTCTTTGAAACGAAAGACGGGCTCCGCGGGGTGTCATAACTGTTTCCTTCGGGGTAAACAGGAAAGGTCACCCGACGTCAGCTGGAAAAACCCCAGGAGGGAAGGAACACCGGACGGTACATGAAATGCCGCTACACTCAGCTGGAAATGCATTTTTATGAGAATCTTGAATCCCCTTGCCCATGGGTCAACCAGATGGGTTGGGCATAGGGATACTGTTGCTCTGAACCCTGTATCCACTTTCTGAGAATTATGATAGGGCGACGTTGACACGAAGTCCCACTGTGCTATAAGTGGAAGCCGACAGTTCAAACACGGAAGAGATTTCGGAAGTGGAACCACGTAAAACAAACAGATTCGGTACTCCAGATTACCTTCTCAAGGAAGGGAGCCACATCAAATACACCCAGCCATAAAATTGTCCATTATGCCTAATTCGTTCCACACCTATAATAAGGTTTCTTCCTAATAAACTGTGAAGCCATTGGCCAAGGTATATTCAAACAAAACAGTAAGCAATTACAGGAAAGGTTCTTCCAATGGAAAATGATGTCCAAGGGGTTCTTTTATAAAGCACTTGATTCTTAATCAAATAATAAAATTGATAAATTATCTTCTTGGGTCAGTATCCAAAAAACCGAGAGCTGCAAGTGAAGTTAGGAGAAAAAAATCCATATATTTGTCATCCAGACGGACGGTCAGACAAACAGACGAACAAACAGACACACAAGAGTTTTTGGAATGAAATCCTGTACGTTTGGTTGTAAACCATTAAATAACAGTTACATATGATTTCATTTGTAAAGTAAGCTGCGGTCCAACCAATTATTATTTGCAGGTATACGCCTATGCGTCTATAAGATACATAGGCCCTAATTCATTTAGCATAAGACAAGCTGTGGCGTATATTCATGGCTCCATTCAACTAAGGTACTATGTAGAGTGAATAGTTTCTTAGCAGCCTATAGTTCTTCGTTGGTCATACTATGCTTAGATATATGAACATGTATGCTTGAATTCAATTATATCAAAAGAGACCTTCAGTGATATTGAGAACATGTCATAGAAGGACTGCTGGTGTCTTTGTAGAATCATCTGTGTGACTCGACTCCTCCATGTAAGCTAACGGTATCGTCTTCACAAGGTATTCCTAAGGATCAATTGGCACCCGAAACTTCAATGAGACTTTCCAATAGGGAAAAGGTGAATAGCCATCTCATTTTGCTCACAAGACACCCCATACAAGATGTCCAGTTTCTTGCCCGATTTTTGACGCATATCAACCTTGTCATGGACGCGTCGTTAAATAACCCTATTATTATACCCGATTTTCTCTGATTGAGACTTAGCAACAGCCATGGGCGACGTACATGTAATGTATGTATGTAGGCTTACACTCAGAACGCAGTTCATTCGTGAATGAAATGGCATAACCTTTGACCTCTAGAAAACCCTGCCACTGATCGTACTCTGGCTGTGTCAATCCCAAGCCTGGATGAAGATGTAGGGAGACGCTGCAACCAGAACTGCTTGGAAGATGTTCACGGCTTCAGACTTTCTCGACAATTAAGGCTAAGTCTGGATGATGTGCTCTGGTCTTGACGGAAAAATCACATAGAACGAATTTTGTGTTCAGTTACTTAGTCAATTTATAAGCAACACACACACTGTAATTTAATCAGCTATTTTATTTTCAAAAAAGGGATAAGAACAGTATTATTGAGACTGAAGAAGTAATAAAATAATTGATATTACTTTACAATACATGCAAATAATGTACATAAACTTACACAAATGTTAGACAACAAAGCTAATAGGCCAATGGCAATAGATACACAAATGAACAAGAAGTATAATTATTGTTGGCTACAGAATAGGGAAATACTAGCGATTTCTTGGTGTTGTGGTATGTATAATAAAGCCACGGGTCACCAACGTATACCAAGGACAAAAAGGGCCCCAAAGTAATGAGTACTATTTTGACAACCTCATCATATATAATCAGAGGGAGCCCCTTGCCCTCCGATAGGGCAACGGCTAAGAAACAGGAGGTACCATAAATCAACGGCTGCCAAAGGAGGGTGCAGCAATATGAGGTAATTAGACCTTTCTAGACGTGTCACGGATATCAATATTACCCCCACAGTCCCTCTAGTCCGCCGGGTGGGTCAACTCCAGTCTAGTGTCATGGTATGACATGCCGAAATGGAGCATGAACATGCAACCCTAAGTGGCTGCTTCTTCCCTTGCCCTGCGCTATCATCATTGCAACTCAACAACCCTAGAGACATATCCAGGAACATTGAGAGGCAGACCACCGATAATTTGCAGAATTGGTGGAATTTTATAATGAGTCTACAGCTAATAATAATTTATCTAATGATCAGCCCAGAAAAACCCAACAATGCCGGGTGGCTGTTGGCGGGAGCGTCTATCGGCACTCAACACCTGTTATGCGCACATAAATAGGTGATTATAACAGAAGTTAGATACACTCTGTTAATAAACTTATTTATAACAAAATAACTAACAATTAATTAATTATTTTATTTTATTATTATCTTGTATATGATTAGGCGGTAATCCTATCATGTCGTATCTTTAGATTTATATAGCGCCTGTGCAAGAAAAACTACCCAGAGACATAATGCTGGCATAGAAGAAGCAATCTAATCAAATGTACCCACTCCATCACTCATTGGAATCACTCAATCGAGTCGTCCCTTCCTCATTCACTCCCTCCCCATCCATCCATCCATCCATCCATCCATCCGTCCGTCCGTCCGTCCGTCCGTCCGTCCGTCCGTCCGTCCGTCCGTCCGTCCGTCCGTCCGTCCGTCCGTCCGTCCGTCCGTCCGTCCGTCCGTCCGTCCGTCCGTCCGTCCGTCCGTCCATCCATCCATCCATCTATCCATCCATCTATCCATCTATCCATCTACCCATCTATCCATCTACCCATCTATCCATCTATCCATCCATCCATCTACCCATCTATCCATCTACCCATCTATCCATCTATCCATCTATCCATCTATCCATCCATCCATCTACCCATCTATCCATCTACCCATCTATCCATCTATCCATCCATCCATCTATCGATTCATTTGCCCATCCAATCCATCCATCTATCCAATAATCCACCCATCCTCTTCCAAAACAACTATAATATAAACCACACAATATCGTAACCCTTTCCTCTCCATAGCAGTTGTTAATCTACGCTTAACCTTTCACATCAATGCTGCGATGCTTGCCTCTAAAAATGTCAGCCGAAGAGTCCAAAAATAGAAATCTGCCTACTACAGCGACATCTAACCGGGCCGAAAGAGGTTGATCGTAAGGGCAAATGTCTCCTAAGAAATGCACCTTCAGAAAGGGTCAATTTTGTTTACCCACCCATCATGACGGAATGACAGCGAGTGTACACCCCCGAAGACGACCCCTCAGTTAGGAGAATCTTCAAGACCTGTCTCGACTTAAATGCCTGAATAAATCTATATAAATCAGATTTCATTCGTCCTCTGTGGCCATTCATCATTCCTTCATTTGTCATTCCACCCATCACCCGCCACAGTTCGGCAACACATGACAAGGGGTTAAACCGTCGACGGCAGTAGGTGACAGTGACAACGTGGCGTGACCAAGTCGCGCCTGATTGCGACTCTGTCACAAGTCAGCGGAACAAAAGACTTGGGCAGCACCATGTCAAGTCGACCGTGAATGCAGCCGCGAAAGATAAAGATGAATGGCGAGTGCTGGTCGTGTGATTCTTGGTCGCTATAGGAACTGGAAATCGCAGGAACCATTGGTCATGATACGGAGACAGGCAGTAAATGCTGCATGGATGAGTCTGTGGCCATCAGGCTGGCAAGACAGATGGAGCATGTTGACTGTTGCCAATTTGAATGCAAATTTGCAGAAGATCGATTTGATTGCTAACAATTAAAGGGAGAATTCGAGAAGACATCCCTCCAAAAGAAGGAGTACGCAGCTGTTGCTGGAAAGGCAATTTAAATGAAAATCTGGAATTAACTGAAATCCCTACTATGCGAGGACGTAACCAGGAAAAAACGAGGGTGTTAGTTTTCTGGGAGTTTCAATATTGAACTTGGTCGCTATTTCTTAACACTGATGATTTATTTCTGGGGGTTGAACCCACAAAATCCTATAAATCCCTATATCTATGACATTGTATCAATTCAGCTTTCGTTTCAAATTAGCAATATAATAGGCAACAGTTTGATATTTTTACTCAAGAGTTATAGCTTGAAGAATATTTGAACTTAACTATTTAGTACTTTCCTTTCTTAACTGCCAGGTCGTAACTCATTAGTTACAAGACATTCACGTCTATGAGTTGTCGATCGTATAATAGACCGATAACGTGGCTTATTTTTTATGTTATAAATCGAATTGCGGCAAAACACTCATATAAGCCAGATTTTATGCACATCTTTTCATTTCAAAATGTAGCACAGCCTAAGTCAATGTGGGCCTGTTAAAGTGTTAGACCAATTGTGGAGTTAATAGTCCAGAATTCAGAGGTTTCTTGCGGAAATGAGCGGATATCAATTCCTAACCTACAATAATTAACCTCGTCATCTGCAACAAGTGCTCCACGATGTCCGACCTCAGCAGGGAATAGAAGAATAGCACATCAGCCGAAAGACCGTTGCTCCGTTTGGCAAACAAATCATAAACAAATAAACAGATAAACAAAGCAACAAACGGACGCAGGTGCTTATAGGCAGGTGGGTGAAGATGTTGCCGGCCGCATCAGTGCAAAGATTACTGTGGCATCTTCCTGATGGGCTGGGGATCTTATCTTTGGCGTATACGAGGAGGAGCTATTATCTAAGGGGATGACGTTAAGTAGGGTCATTTGGCATCTTCGAGGCAGTGGTGTCAGAGGGTAATGATGGTGCCCAGTCAGAGGGACAAGTGATCTGCATGACCGATTCACAGCCGCAGATGGAATCTCCAGTCAGTGGAGGGAGTCATCCGTGTACGGATGAGCTATAGGAATGGGAAGAAGATTGTTGTATAGGCCCCTACATAAAAATACGCCGACACACATACATACACGCACATATATACACACGCGCACACATCCTCATACGCATACATACACATACGCACGCATGCACAACGCACACACGTACATCAAGAGTGAATGCATGGGTTAATGAAAACTTACACAAGCTATAATTAGTCTGTAGTTAAATAAATATTCGTGAAACGGAGAACATAGTTTTAAAGATTTTTCATGACGACGCTCAGGCAGCCTAAATTAATGGGGCTTAAAGTGTTTGGAGTCTTTCGACCTATACTGTGGAGTTACATGTCCTAGGCCTATACGACAAAACGCCCGGACAAAAGCCCTCCGGACAAACTCCCCAGTTTTAGACAGGACAAACCCCCCTCTTGCCCTACCTAGCATATGTCACATAATTTCCTAGACGAACCATTTACAGCTCTGTTCATTAATATACAACATGGCATAACAGCATATCATGGTGGCATGAAATTACAGTAAAGGCATGAGATTGCAGAACGTTGGTGCTAATTGGTATAGAAAAAAATTATAACCGCCTACGGAATGTATTGTTTGAATTCCAACACAAATATCCTAATTGCGGTTAAAGCTTGAGTCTACTCCCCGCATCACACAGTGGACACTCAACCGGCAGTTAGCAAACGCTGCCTCCCTAACTCAAACAGCTTCGGTGGATCCACAAGGGATCAAGTGATCCACTTGGTGGAAAAATAGCGAAGGATGGACGAGCAATGTGGACACAGCACTCAAGAAACAGATGTAGAACCTACAGGTCTTAGGACTGCTTGAATATGGGGTGAATGGAGAGACGAGATACCTCAAAGACATTTGGTCGCCATCTGGTCTTGAAATAGGACCAGCTATGTGGCAGCTGCTGCCCTACTATATGTCACCTACAGCCCGACACAAAGGTCAAACGTTCCTACCCACAAATGAGGTTAAGAGGGCGCCTCAACAGATTTCCCATCTAACGTCACGAGGCTATGACTATTTGCACTATTTGTGCAGCTTAAAACTCCGCAGATGAGTAGCTCATCCGGTTGTGTATTTAAGTTGAGGTGGGGGTAACTGCACCCTTCGGTCGAAGTCTGACCTTTGCAATCTTTTTAGTGCAATGCAATACGCCGTTCAACCGGTTTCTGAGTTACACAAGGAAATGCTGCGTTGGAATCGTCCAGTGACTACTAAAGCGCGATTAAAGGCTGATCGTTAAGAGAAGACAATTGATATACGTTTAACACATGTTTTATGGTATGAGCCTGTATGAGTGACTGAATAAAAAATGAGAGCTAAGGGAAAGGGCCATAAGGAATGAAATGGAAAAGAGATGAGAGGCAGGCAGGAAGTAAGGCTTAGGGAAGTAGAGAAGGAAGGCAGAAGGATATAAGTAAAGTAGGGGTGGGTGAATGGGAAGAATGGAAAAAGGGATGAAGAAAAGGAAAAGGAAGGCTATTGAAAACTAGCTACGTCTTTGATATCTGCAGCTAAGCGGAGGCTCAACAGAAGTTTGCAATGAGGAGCATTTATTAAGCATTCGTGTGTGGTGATATTGGTGAATGCTCTTCATTGAAGCGTGCGTTGGGGTGGACATTTCGATGGATGGACTGTTGTCAAGGTTCGATTCTACTGTGACGCATGCCTTCGCTATTATCAGTAAAGAATATCAGTCGCCTAACGAACAGATTCTGAATACAGAGCAGTTGTTATCATCAGATTCAGTTATTAGCATAATTAATAACAATGCTGATTATGTACGACGCGTTCTCATGGTTTAGGCCCTAATTGACTTATTGTTGTGGAATACGCAAGTTCGTATCTTGGTAATTAAAGCGAGCCCATCACCCCATCGGCATAATGCCCCTCTTTAATTTGGCACAGCCCAGAGGAAATCGGCGATGCACTGACGAGACTTGAAAAGAGACGAAGTCTGAATTAGAAGTCAATATATCAGAACCAGATTTAAATCACTTCCTATCTATTGCTGTAGAATATCCAAATAGAATCAAATTAATGAACACAGAGCAGTAATTAGTTACCCAATGTTAGGCTACAATTTGATGAACTATTCTCGGATTCTCGGTTCCTCGGATTCTTATCTCTGACTCTATAATTATGTGCGTATGCGTGTGCGGGACCATCTGTCTTGCTGTCTATGCGTCGATCGTGTCTCTGGCTATATGTCTGTGTATCTGTCTGTGATTATGTGCGTACCATTAGGCGATCGTGTCTGTCCCTCTGCCTGTTTGTGTCGATCTGTTTGCGTGCCTGTGTATAGAGATGGCAAATGCGTTGCTAGTGTTTGTCTCATGTGTTTGACTTTTTGTTTGTCTGTGTGTCTGTCTGTGTGTCTGTCTGTGTGTCTGTCTGTGTGTCTGTCTGTGTGTCTGTCTGTGTGTCTGTCTGTGTGTCTGTGTGTCTGTCTGTGTGTCTGTCTGTGTGTCTGTCTGTGTGTCTGTCTGTCTGAGTGTCTGTCTGTGTGTCTGTCTGTGTGTCTGTCTGTGTGTCTGTCTGTGTGTCTGTCTGTGTGTCTGTCTGTGTGTCTGTCTGTGTGTCTGTCTGTGTGTCTGTCTGTGTGTCTGTCTGTGTGTCTGTCTGTGTGTCTGTCTGTGTGTCTGTCTGTGTGTCTGTCTGTGTGTCTGTCTGTCTGTGTGTCTGTCTGTGTGTCTGTCTGTCTGTGTGTCTGTCTGTAAGACTGTCTATAGAAAGATGTATACGTTTGGTGGGGTGCACGTGAACGCAGTGTCCGTCTGGACGGATCAAAGCCCTCCCTCCAACTGCGTTCGTTATGCCAGGAAGTCCTTTGATGAACCTGGCGTGGGAGGAACAGGATCTTGGCTGTACATGTATTTGGATAGGAACAATATAGACGACGGAGAGAGAGAGACGTAGAGAGGCAGACGGAGGGAAAAGTGACTCCACAATCAGGAAGAAGCAATAAATTAATTTGTGAAACCTCATCCCATTCATTGACTTTCTCTCTCGGACGGCCATTGTCTCTTTCGGGGGCCATTGACGCATCTCCCACAGTTTATGGGAGAAGACGGGAGTCACCCGACCCACCCGCAAGGGCTCCAATAAATGAAGACGCTTCCCGGAGAGTAAGCAAGGCATAGGATTTATGATCTCAGTAAATGGACCATGACACCAGAACTAGACCCACATACGGACAGACAAAACACTGCACAGTCTGTTTGTCTTGTCTGTTTGTCTCTCCATTTATGCATACCAAGTAATACTATCAAGTGATCAGAAGCAACTCAACAGTATTGCCTAAGTCGAATTAACGCCTCTCACTAACATCACACTTTCTGTTGCAAAATGGTTTAGCGTCTTTCCCATCTACCACAAATAAACGACTTTACTCACACTCCTTCACTCATTCATCCACCCACGCATTCACTAGTTCACTCACTCACTTTACCACTGACCGACCGACCGACCGACCGACCGACCGACCGACCGACCGACCGACCGACCGACCGACCGACCGACCGACCGACCGACCGACCGACCGACCGACCGACCGACCGACCGACCGACCGACCGACTGACTGACTGTTTAATATAGTGGTTAGTAAGATGGATTGGATCAGATAGTCAGGATTATGGCCGATCGATCGGTTGAAATCGCCGTCAAAGGCAGGAATTTGGTTAGAAATTCTTGCCCCAAGAAGACTTAGCTGAAATGAGTAGCTTACATTCACTCTCATAATAGGCTGAGACTTTAGAAACTGAAGTAGGTAGCACTTCAATTGCTATTGCTTAAGAGACTGCTCTTCTTCTTCTTCTTTTATTATAGACGGATGATGTTAGAGGGGATATGTTATTAATTATTATCAAGTTCAAATCTGAAATAATTCGATTTGCATGACAGCGAACGAGTTTTAACTGAATGGTGTTATTTTAAATTTACGTCGTAAAATGGCTTCAGCGCTCGTGAATAACCTGGTGCCTACGCTTGGGTTTCAGGCGGCGCTTTAGAAGTTTAGGAGTTTCGAGATTACGATTACGATAACATCACCCTGGTAACTGGTTAGGCTTCGCTTGTAACGATTATATTAAGGATTAGAACTTTTATCTGGCAATATTTAAAATGGTCAAATCGCCTCAATACACATGATTACATTTGCACTGGAAATGATTGCAATGCATCATATTTAAAGCGTATTGTAATATGACACGGTGGAATAAATGGTAAAGTAGCTCACTTTCACAATAAATGGCATAAGAAATGTTTCTTATTTTGTCAGATTTGCCTGAGTTTTTATTAAATAGAAGATTACAATCGATGGCAAACTTGAATGGCAAAGTCGCAGCAGATCGGTCAGTTTTAGGTCAGCTTCTGAGAGTCATTTTACTTACGAAATGTGTTCCATTATTGGGGTGGGGTAGGTATTTAAACGGGAGGAATAAGGGCCACCGTCTAGACAAACATCATGCTTGTGTGGGTGGCGATGGGAAGGAGTGAAAGTGAACCCATTTCTGGACATTCCCTTCATTGATACCGGTAGAAGAGATGGCAGAGGACAAGGCAAAAGATGACGCTTACAATCGTTTTATGGAACCCTTGTACAGACAGGGCTACTGATCTTTGACGTGACTAGCCAGGTGGTTAGTAGAGAAAGGTGTCGGACGTCACCCCACGCGTAACCCACCATCACCTAACGACCACCAACCAGGCTACGGCGGACTTCATCAAAGGTCCAACACCCGACATTTGAGTTTCATTGCAGCCGATTTATCAGACAGCAATTGCCATTCAATAAACAAATCGCACGCTTGCGATCCAAAGAGACAGCGACAGGCAGACAGACAGACAGACAGACATAGCGAGAGAGACAGACAGACATAGCGAGAGAGACAGGCAATGGAGAGAGTGAAACAGGAGAAACGTGTAGTGAGGGGTTTGTGGAATACGTGGACAAATTAGAGTCCTCCATAGGTGACGGGTAATTTATGATGGCTTCTTTAATTGCCACCCACCCCATTCATAAAGACACCATCTGAACTGCTACATTCTAATAGAGAAGTCTTGCATTGGCAACAGCAGCGTTTCAATCAACAGCATCAGGATATTTGGTCTCTTCGTAGATATATTAAATTTAGGCTAAATAATGTCATCCCTATAAATCCTTTAAAATTCGAAACAATTAATGTTACAGTAGGCCTACACTGAGTGTAGGACATGAAACAGATATGGGGGGAATTCTTTATCGAAAGTGTAGCCCTGTAAGCCTGTGAGCTATAGGCCAATAACTGATAGGCCTAAGCTATATTTGTAAACGTAAAGTAAATGCTTGCAAGTTGCAACGGAAGAAACTATAGAAAAAGCTAATAAAAATGGAACAAAAGACCAAAAAGAGAAGGAAAATGAAAAAATGTTCTCGAATGGGAATGTAAAATTTAAATGACTAGAAAAAATATTTCATGTGGGTTAAACAAATGGAAAATATAATAAATAGAATAAACAGAATATCTGAAAATGGATGGAAAGAGAGGCCGAGATAAGAGGCAAAATGAATGGGAAAACAATGTCAAAGCCAAAACAACAGTTGAATTCAAAATAGAAACAGTCGACCTGAAACAAACAAAATAAAGATATTGAGGAAACAACACCCCTTGATCTACCAGCCAGGGACGGCAATCCCGGGGGGGGGGTCGCGGGGAACAAGTCCCCTCCACCTTTTGCAGAGAGGGGACACGTTATACTTGTGTCTCCTTTCATTTCCTACACCTAAAATAGGTGTGTGTAATAAGTTTATTTAACGACGGATCCATGACAAGGATGATATGCGTTCCCTCTCATAGGGTGTCCCTCCATCTTTAAACGAAATCGCCGCCTGTGCTAGTAGCAGACGTCAACGGCACTTGACGGTAAAAATATACAGTAGGCCTACATAGACAGACAGGCAGACAGACAGACAGACAGACAAGCAGTCGGACAAACTCATATGCGAATAAGTAGGGCCTAGTAATCATAATCCTAAACTTCGAATTTATAAAGCGCAACTTTAAAGCCTAGCGCTGATATAATCTACTTATCGTTTTAATTTAGAAAATTTATTACTTTGATTTTCTCACATGACAATGTTTTAATCCCAACTCGTCAAAATAGCCTACAAATTTTGAACTAGTCTATATATGAAAGCATTTAAACATTCAGCAGCTTGTTTGAAATAACAAGTAAACGTTTCGATAGGGTCTATAGCTGAAAGCGGATCTCAGAACACTGGCAAATCAAATAAAATCAGACTTTCTTTGATTGGATCAAACAAATTGTCACATACGTAACTTGTGATAAAATTGTTTTCCGATGCCAATCTTGGACGCAACGGCTGTCATGGTTACAATACTCGTTTATAGAGTATTTGGGATATAAAGTTGCATTCACGTTTGAGAGGTATATCGTAAAGTTATGTGCTCTTTCTCGGAGATTATATCCCATCGATCTGAGGGGGAAAACAGTGGAAGGAGGAAGTGATTGGGGTTGTTTGCGATGGCGTGGAAAAGTTTTTCATCATGCAGAAAGGCCGGACATTTGGATTGTTCTAGGTTAATTTTTCGACATCAATTTTTCGCCATCAATTCTTCGTCACATCAAATACACGTAAACGGAAGCGGGATCGACAAATATACCTGAATGGAAACGGAATTGATGAAAAGAAATATGAAAGAAACAGCTACATCCTCATCACGATCGTCATCGTCACCCAAAGTCGTTACACGAAGAACAGTTCATGACGCACCAAGTAGAGGATTAGAAGAAGAAGTGAGGACGATCACGAAGATAATGACCTAATTAACAGAAACTGTTAATCTGAAACTGTTAATCAATGATCAACGGGAATCACCAGTTGAAAGAAGCACTTATTTGAGAACGCATTAGGGGTGTATTCTTCAAGTTTGTGTGCACCCTGTATATTTTCCCGCCTCTGATTAGGCCTAGCTATCTTGAAGTTGCTCTATATCAAGTATTATAAATAGACTTTTGATTGATGTTATAGGACTACAGGTATTTAGACTATGCAAGTGACGAACGGTTGCAGCGAATCAAGCAGTGAGTTCGGATTAGTGGGTGTGTTAAACTATATACCACAATGAACAGCAATTTTTATGATAAAAATGCGCAGGATAAATTAATATATTATGTATGCCAGGGGTGTAACAAGCGGGAACCAGAGGGCACCCAAAGCCCCCCAGTTTCAGTGCTAAGTGTCTCCCAAAATCGGTTCTTTTTATGTTTCTCCAATGGCTTTTTAAGATCACTTTTGTTAAGATAATTTTTGCCCCCATTTTTCACATTTCTGGGGTGGGCAAAATTCACAAAGTGGGTGAAATTTTTTTGGCGCTTAGCGCAATATTTCTCAACCCCCTCCCACTTTTCAAAAACCTTGTTACACCTCTGATGTATACCGAAATGGAAGAGGGATTGACGAAGAGAAATACACCTAAATGGAAGAGGGATTGACGAAGAGAAATACACCTAAATGGAAGAGGGATTGACGAAGAGAAATACACCTAAATGGAAGAGGGATTGACGAAGAGAAATACACCTAAATGGAAGAGGGATTGACGAAGAGAAATACACCTAAATGGAAGAGGGATTGACGAAGAGAAATACACCTAAATGGAAGAGGGATTGACGAAGAGAAATACACCTAAATGGAAGTGGGATTGACGAAGAGAAATACACCTAAATGGAAGAGGGATTGACGTAGAGAAATACACCTAAATGGAAGTGGGATTGACGAAGAGAAATACACCTAAATGGAAGTGGGATTGACGAAAAGAAATACACCTAAATGGAAGTGGGATTGACGAAGAGAAATACACCTAAATGGAAGTGGGATTGACGAAGAGAAATACACCTAAATGGAAGTGGGATTGACGAAGAGAAATACACCTAAATGGAAGTGGGATTGACGAAGAGAAATACACCTAAATGGAAGTGGGATTGACGAAGAGAAATACACCTAAATGGAAGTGGGATTGACGAAGAGAAATACACCTAAATGGAAGTGGGATTGACGAAGAGAAATACACCTAAATGGAAGTGGGATTGACGAAGAGAAATACACCTAAATGGAAGTGGGATTGACGAAGAGAAATACACCTAAATGGAAGTGGGATTGACGAAGAGAAATACACCTAAATGGAAGTGGGATTCGTGGCGAAAAATTGATGGCGAAAAATGTGTCGGTCACCCATTTGGTGGCATCAAGTGTAGTCTTAAGAAGGAAGCTATTTCGGATTATTTTACGAAACAGCTGATCACGCCCGTCCAGGTCTTTCTTGCCTCCACCGCAGCCGTAGGCCTACATCTGGTGGGCCACGGTCATGGCAAGGGTGACGTCATGGAGGGCAGACGAATAATGTCCACGCGTGCGGAGGGCTCTGAGTGCATAATTATAGATGAAGCAACAGCGGCGAGAATTCTATGAACATGCATAGCATCCATTTCTGGGAATGGTGCATCCACATGCCTGCCTGTAGGTTGAAATACTCCTTCGGCCAATCTTCTTTTAGTCCTTCTCTCCTTTTTCCTTCTTCTTCTCATCATCTGTCTAGTGATCAGCGTGCTGGACTGTCAGCAGAGAGGTCACGGGTTCCAATCCGCTACAAGGCAAAAAATTTCGCCGACATTTTTGGTCCTCCTGCGCCCATATTCAACTGAGCCATGACGAATGCACATACCGTTCGCTGTTTGTTAGAGGATTAGAATGTGAGGGAGCTAGAGAACTGGCCACCAGCTTTCATACGCCGAACTTAGAAAATGAAGTCACCTCTTCATCTATGGCGCCATCTGGCGACTAATTGGATCTCGGCACTCATCATGTAGCCACCTAGCGATTAAACGGTCCAACATATACAGCTCCCTTAGTGACTAACATAAAAAAAAGCTGGAAGAACTGGAGAGTAATAGATCTGCCGAAGATCAGTGAATCATACGGTCGAGTTCTAAATGATAAATCTTAATGTTCACATTTTCTATTGATGACACGCGGTCTCAATCCTCCTAGTTTTTCACCGAATTCATCTGACAAGATCCTTCACAACTCTCCGTTCTAAAAGGCGTCACGACATTTAAGGTATCGGTAATGGTAATTGTAAAAGAGACTATTAGCGGCCAAGGCACGTAAAGACCTATAGGCTAAGTCGTGGTAATAATAATAATAATAATAATAATAATAATAATAATAATAATAATAATAATAATAATAATAATAATGACGACGACGATTTATAAGGCGCCGAAAACGCGGCCATTACACTGCAAGGGCGCCTAACAATCCTATAGATAACAAATAGGTTACAAGCCTATTCGCCGGCGCCAATTCAAAACATAGGCCCACTCGATGAGCAATAAGTCTGCTTACAAACCGTGCTAGTTCGAGAGTTAAATATCTCAAATAAGCTCACATTTGTGTGAAAACTGTCATTAACACGCATCATTTGACTCTTACGTCGTAACAACTTGAATGAAAACAATGCCAATGCAATGATCAAGCAAAAACTTGCCATTCCTTAAGGAATCTCACAATGGCTCATTTATTTGGTTGGTGTTGTTGCGCCTATAGAAGAAAGAAGAAAATAGAAGAAAGAAGAAAATAGAAGAAAGAAGAAAATAGAAGAAAGAAGAAAATAGAAGAAAGAAGAAAATAGAAGAAAGAAGAAAATAGAAGAAAGAAGAAAATAGAAGAAAGAAGAAAATAGAAGAAAGAAGAAAATAGAAGAAAGAAGAAAATAGAAGAAAGAAGAAAATAGAAGAAAGAAGAAAATAGAAGAAAGAAGAAAATAGAAGAAAGAAGAAAATAGAAGAAAGAAGAAAATAGAAGAAAGAAGAAAATAGAAGAAAGAAGAAAATAGAAGAAAGAAGAAAATAGAAGAAAGAAGAAAATAGAAGAAAGAAGAAAATAGAAGAAAGAAGAAAATAGAAGAAAGAAGAAAATAGAAGAAAGAAGAAAATAGAAGAAAGAAGAAAATAGAAGAAAGAAGAAAATAGAAGAAAGAAGAAAATAGAAGAAAGAAGAAAATAGAAGAAAGAAGAAAATAGAAGAAAGAAGAAAATAGAAGAAAGAAGAAAATAGAAGAAAGAAGAAAATAGAAGAAAGAAGAAAATAGAAGAAAGAAGAAAATAGAAGAAAGAAGAAACTGGTTAATTTGGCACATCCACTGCATGACTAGGTCTATAGCATTGTGACGCCTCTGGTCATCTGCCAATAATATACAATGTTGTCAGTGATTTTACCAGCATCTAAGAGTAGCTCAGACGTTTACAGAAAAGGAATCTATAAAATGCTGAGATTCCTGTTTTGTTACACTATTAAATATGGAATGTTAATGCTGGGGAATATGATAGAGAACAGAAAATGATAATGAAGAAGGTGATGATAATGAAGAAGAAGATGTTGATGAAAAAATGATGAAGAAGATGATGACAAAGAGGATGATAATAATGCTGATGCTGATGACGATGACGACGACTACGACGACGATGACGATGATCGTGAGGATGATGATGACAATGACGATGATGATGATGATGAAATACCTAAAGAAATTCATTCCTTATCGGGAATTTGAACCTTCGACCTCTCGGTTGATAGTTTTACATGCCAGCCACGATGATTGAATTTTGTTTGGGTGAGACAGGTAAGGAGAAAATGTCAATTCCCAAACATGGATGCAGCATAAAATGATGAACACTGGAAAACACTGCAAACATTTATAATATTTATGAAGTATTAGTGAAATCTTGGGAGGACATGAGCTGCTCCGTCCCCTCCACCTGAAATATTGTAGGGGACCGTCCCCTCTTGTCACCCCTAGGTCTCCAACCATGGCGCACGTCTCTGGCTACTTACTTCTATACACACATATAGGAACATACAATTGCCCATACATTAATGTGTTTGCGTGTTTTGGAGCGCGTATACACGTACATACCATGTAGATATCTATCTGACTGAAATGTTAATTTCAAGGGTCATCAGTTTCCCTCGTTAGTCCTAATGGCTAATGGCCTGCCTCATTTGTGGGCCTCTGCTCCACGAACTCCAACCGTCAACGGACGAAACTTTTTGTGTAACCTATAACTGTAAAAGTGGGATCGTCGTGTCAGACATATAGAGTGAAATCGAGTGTAGAACGGGTGTCAGGTTAATGACCCCGCCAGTGGCAGTGGGACATGGGGCATGGGACAATTCACCCTACGAAAGACACGCAACCCACCTGCTACATTAAGCCAATGGTTGACATTCCGTCCATCTCATTTCCAAGGTATGCGCCGCTGGCTCAACAGATTCTTATCCAGAGCAGGTCAGGTTATGACCTCCACAGATCTTATCATTCACGAGTAATTGCCTGACCATTTTCGATCTTGACCCTCGTCTATCGATTTTGTTTTGACTAAGCGCCGGTGAATAAGCTGGTTCCTGCGACTTAAGCTTTTCATAGCGCTGAATAAACTTTGGGATTACTATCACGAGTGCATATCATACATTTACAATTGCAACCACTGTCAAAAAACTGAATGCCTGAGCTAAGGAGGTAAAAATCAAAGTAGCCCATATAAAGTATATCTTCATATATTTGCTGTTTTCTTAATCATTACAAGTGATTGTTAACAAAACTGCAATTAGCAGGACCTGATCTTAGGTAGAGATCAACATAACCATTATGGCCACACATGTCTCCGAAATGTCGCAATGGACCCAGACCAGCATCCGACTAAGAGAGAGTGATCTTATCTCGGACATTATTTTAATTAATAAGTCATACATGAAGAGAGGCTGTACCATGGAATCGATTTAGTTCAAAGTGAACTGATGACAATGATCGATTAAAGTTAGCAGGATGCCAAGCTAAGATAGTAACGTGGGTAACGATTATGTTGAATACATGTATACTGCGACAAAGCACGGTTGCTGTGGAATGGTATATATATATATATATATATATATATATATATATATGAAGCAGCGGAAACGGGTAACAAGAAAGTTAAGCATATCATTTCAGAGTGTAGAGTTGATCTGACTTAATCGGAAGAGAGCATTAGCGAGCATCCATCAACATTCTCCTTTCTTCTTTCATTCTGCAAATGTCTCATATAAAATCAACTTAACTTGGCACTATCGTCGTCACCATCGTCACCGTCGTCGTCATCAGCATCATCTTTTCTGTCTTCTCGGTATTTTTCATCGCATTCTCTACATGCCGCTTGGTCTTATTCTTTGCAGTCTCCATCTTCCCTCTTTCGTTTCATCTTCCAGTTCTTTTTCCGCGTACACTGATGACTCTCTCTCTTCTTCATTTATACCACTACCATCATCATTAGGTCAACTCGTCGTTAGCGTCGTCACTTATCAACACGAATCATATTTGTACCTATCTCTGTCATGGTCGTCGCTACCTTCATCATCCCTACTGTCCAACCATCTTCACCACCACCACGATGTCTCCCCCATCAAGAGCGACATGAACGCCCAGCCGGACAATAGGATAACCCTATGGGAAGTGCTCAGCACCACCAGATACTAAGGATATAAACACCCAAAATTTGCCTCTGGGTTCAGCCTCGCAGTGGGAACAGTATATCAGCACAGACCTTATGCAATCAATCAAACGTCGCAATGTATCAAGCAGAGCGTGTAAGGAAGGCTCTTCATTCATTGATAGTCTCTGTCCCTTAACAGCTCGCGCGGGAATAGGGCCACACATTTTCTGATCCATTTGCTCAGCACAATAAAGGAACTGATGGGGTCCTTTCAGTTAATGACACAGCTACATCCTCATCACGATCGTCATCGTCACCCAAAGTCGTTACACGAAGAACAGTTCATGACGCACCAAGTAGAGGATTAGAAGAAGAAGTGAGGACGATCACGAAGATAATGACCTAATTAACAGAAACTGTTAATCTGAAACTGTTAATCAATGATCAACGGGAATCACCAGTTGAAAGAAGCACTTATTTGAGAACGCATTAGGGGTGTATTCTTCAAGTTTGTGTGCACCCTGTATATTTTCCCGCCTCTGATTAGGCCTAGCTATCTTGAAGTTGCTCTATATCAAGTATTTTAAATAGACTTTTGATTGATGTTATAGGACTACAGGTATTTAGACTATGCAAGTGACGAACGGTTGCAGCTAATCAAGCAGTGAGTTCGGATTAGTGGGTGTGTTAAACTATATACCACAATGAACAGCAATTTTTATGATAAATATGCGCAGGATAAATTGATATATTATGTGGACAATATTATTCACGATCACCTTTTATGTTACTGAAACGCGTGTCATCGTTTAATGATGATCTTGGATGAAAAAGAGATAGATAGGTCGAATAACACAAAGACCAAAAGGTGCCTTGTTGCTACATATGCTGGGGCCTATGTGTAACGCAGCATTTTGACAAGTTTACAAGTAATTCCCTCTCTTCTAAGTGTTACCATTCTTTTCCGGTTTCCTCTTCTCCCTCCTCAAACCCGTTTTCTACCCTCGGGTTTTCGGGCTGCATGCATGGGAGCGCAGCCGAAAGTTACTGAATGGCCACTGTGGAGAGTAGCGCTATATAAATAAATAAATACAGTAAAGGCCTACTACATAATCATGCATAATCATATATGCACATAGCCTAATTATAGGATCATGGTGATGATCTATTTTAAGCCTTGCGTAGTGGTAATAAAAGGCCAGTTTCAAAGTTCCAAATACATTTTAGGTCGATCTGAACTCCTTCTGAAAAGAAGTTCAATGCACAGCGGGAAATAATTACTGGTTTGGGAGCACAAAACAAATCAAGTGGCAGAAAAACAAGGATGTGGTAAGAATCCCAGCTGGGATAATTGCTCCAGGTCATTTGGTAGCCTTTAAAATGGCGTGATCATGAGGATCATAGATTTACCCGAGGAAACATACACAGTCTCCGCGAATATCAAACCCAGATCAAAACATTAAGTAACAAGATCTCAAGAAGCATCAAAGCTGTTGATGAAATAATACGTTTCCAAATATATCTTCACTGCGCGTACTGTGACAGTTATCGATGCCGATATATATATATATATATATATTATCACGCGGGAACAATGGTCACATAATACGTCTCCTTTCAAATCGGCACCTTTGAAAAAAAGGCCTTTGAAAGACATAGCTATGGAATCAATATCGACAAGACCGTATATTTGAAAGGGCGGACAGACTGCTTTCAGCATCAGAAAGGAGACGTGAAAAAGTTAATACGGGGTTTGGCGATAGGGTTTCAACGTTTGACGAAAGCAATATGGTTTCAAAGAGACCTAACGACACTCGGTTCTTCTCAAATTATCGACGTTGAGATCATTGTAAAGGCACATTTGTTATCTTCCTCATTACGGCAGTAGTCTTTTAAACCATTGTTCACTGGTTGCAGTATAAGCGTCTCGAAATCAATTGCCACTCGTAGTTCGTACACCACGTATATAAATATATACACGTCATATACATACATACATACATACATACATACATACATACATACATACATACATACATACATACATACATACATACATACATACATACATACATACATGTATATATATATATATACAGTTGAGCAACTCTCAAACAGTTGCATATTTCCGTGACCGATGAAACACTGGATTTCGGATGCCACTCCTCACCAGTTCGGACACTATACAATGGACTGTTTAGGTATGGAGCGCCGAAATTATCTCCCCATCATTAGAGTAATATGGTAGTCACGACCAGCTTTGAAGGGGTATCATAATAGGCAGCAACTGACTGAATAATACTTCCTAACTGTTATCCGGTATACCTTGTATCTTTTAAGCGCTCGTTCACTTATTCTTGGCGGCAAACGTTCTGTGCTGGCTCCCTCAGCATTCACCGCATCGCTCAACTCCAGTTTCGGATTCAAATTCTACTCTAATGAGGGTCCTAGTGGCCCTATAGGGTCAGACGAGGTGGTAGACTGCAAGATACGGAAACTATTAAGGGAGCTTGAGGGTCGTTTCGTGGATTTCAATTCCTGTTAAAAAATGTGAAGCAGATCAAGGCGTTGTATTATCTCAACTTGACCAAACCATAATTCCTCAGAAAGATTATCTAATTTCTCCAGTAGAAGCGTTCCTAATGCTCAAACATATATTAACATACAGCAACCTCTGCTTTCGAAACATCTCTAAATCAGTTTCTATAGGAAAGTTGCTGTAAAGGCAATGGCCACACAGTTCTATCAAAAAGACGTAAGCATTAATAGACAGTCACTTTCCCCCTATTAAGTTACAATTACAAAATTGATACCCATATCCTTAGTTTGCAGGCAGTCTAGAGGCAGATAATAATTCTAGGAATGGCATGAATTCCTGGTCTAGAATATTATTATAAAAGATTAAATCCAAAGCCAGGCTCGAAATTCGATTCGACTCAAACGGGAAATTAAATACTCATTTTTCTAGCAATTTCCAAATCGTGTGACGATATTAATAATATTTTGACTGGGTCATAGAGCAAACATGACTGAGCTGTACACGAATTCCTCAACAAAACTGGTGGATAAAATTATTATTATCCTAATCAACGGCAGAAGACCATACGCTAGAGCGCGAGAAACCTTGGCTGCGTCATCATGACATAGCATAGACGATCGTTTAGCGCCGTCAACGCCTTAGCTAAGTATTGGAGGGAAACTCGGCCTCGGCAGCTATAACAATTTGCCGCCATTTATGGAGCCTATGTCTGCGGTGACTCCGTCGCATGGCATTGCTCTCCTTTCAATGTCAAAATCCAGGAAACGATGACGCCCCTTTTCCATATAATGGAATTATAGAATATTGATTAGGCCTAAATAAATGTATACGTCGCTACGGAATGATCAGATGTGAAAAAAAGTAAATTTAGGTAAGATAGGATAAGGACCTTAAAACAAGGTAAGGTATGACTAACGATAAATTTAATAGGATAATCGCTTCTCCTTAACCTTGGTAATATAGCGCAAATCAGCAATTATATATACAAGGTAAGTGTACTCACCAGTTCATTGCCTGCATTCTGAGAAAAAAATAATCCAACAAGCAGTTGTACGTCCTTCCAACCAAATATCTTTGAATAGACTTATGATATATAGAAGTACATTGCCTTAATTAATTCGTCCAATTAACCAAAATCTGACTTACATTCTTATTCACTCTGCTTGAAGTTTCATTTCCTTGGCATCGAGTTCACTCAACTAATAGGCCTACACAATGCCTCACAAACAATCGACCACTGAACTCGAAAGTGCGTTTGACAGGTTTGATAAAGCGAGTCAAACTAAACAGTAAAGATACGAACACACTGTTGAACCGTACAAAACGTTGACAGTATGGGACAAAACAGGGTCGGGGTCGCTATCCACCCGTGCAACGTCTACACGGTCAAGTGATCAGGCCCGGGGTGGGCGGAATATTACCTCCGGATAAAACACGCTGCTCTCACCTCTGACCCTTACAATCTGACCCCGAAGTCGCCCGAGCCGCTAATTTATCAATCATTGCCCTACCCTACTGTCAAAGTCAAGCCTGCGTCTGTATGGCGGCTATGGCCAAGAGAGATCTGGCATCTGGTCCCACATGCATACGAAACCCTCCCAGAAGTAAGTAGGGTGTCAGAGTGGCAAGGGAAACCATTTTCAACAATAAATGGCAATAATTAATAAGACGATCAAACGCAGAGCTCAACGTAATGAAGGGAAACGAAGGACCTCTTTAGAAAACAGCAAAGCACAGCCTTCTGGGTAAATAAATGGTGCCGCATGTTCAGGCTTTTCAGCCTGGAAAAAGACTTATTGGTCCATGTAATTAATATAGGCCTACGGGTCACTTTCTCACACTCTAAAACACTGGAATCTCATTCGCACCTCATTGCCTTTTCCATATTGGCACCCTCAGCTTGAAATTTTACCAAAAACCCCAGGACTGAAGGAAATAGAAAACCTTGGATTCTCTGTCAATTACAATTAGGCCTAGTTAAGTAATTAGCTAGTTACTAGCAGTACGTAATCAATTAACTGCAAATTTGCACCAATGTTCGAAAAAATAAGAAAATTTTAAATCAGTTTAATGTGACTTTTGTTCATGCTTCTTCTCCAAGATTGTTAGGCTTAATAATTAGGCCTATGCATAAATTATGGGGTTCCTTTTTGGAAAGAGTGATGCGCATAATATCGTGCTGAGCATCAAGTCAGTTTAGAAACTTATATTTGACACGAAGAAGAGTAGAAAAGAAGAGTAGAAACTCTGCTTCGCAGAGATATGTTACTGCGAATGGAACAAGTAAGTGGTGTAAGCCTAGTCTTAGACCAAGTGCTTTCCTTGAACTGCTCGGGATAGGCCTACTGCTATTTGTCAGGTTCACAAACATTTAATAATAGCTTGTTGATTTTTAACGACATCGTTCCATATCGAAGATGATTTGGTGTCGACCTCCTCCTTTCTCCAGGCTTGGGACTGGCACTGTCAACGTCCAAACAGTGGAGGTGTTAAATATTTAATAAGGTATGTGCGCCGCTACATATGCAGGTTCGAGTGGATAAGTAAGCAAATCACAATGTCCGCTGAAATATAATGAAGCAGGTGATTTGCTGCAAAATACAATGGACCCTCTTCTCGCACCTCAAAGAACTGAGTTTCGCACCCCATTTGGGTGCCGAAACACCAGGTTAAGGACCACTGATCACCCGGATCATTAGCATGCAAGTGAAGGTCTGCTTTGGTCAATTTTAAATGCTTTTGTGCATGCTTGCGTGTGTAAATAGGTTACGTGCGTCAGTTGCTCCTGGAATGTGTGTTGTTGTTTCAGTGTAACGACACTGTGATAACAAAGATCACTAGCGTCGCCCTTTCCATTTCTCGAGGCTTGGGACTGGCACTAGGCCTACCAGAGTGCAAGCAGAGCGTTTGCGTGCGTAGTTTGCCTTTAGGGAAAGTCCATGGTTGCACGTTATTAATTACGAATCAGCCTGCGCCTATTAACGGACATTTCAGACGAATTCAACATGGACGACGTCTGCTCTACTTTGGTCCAGTGTTATGTGCCCTGCATAGATAACCCACATTCGATTGCAATCCCGCGAAGATAACCTCTACGCCCTACAGCAAGGACCATTCCGATGACCGGAGTATACATCATAAGAGGCAAGCGACACAACAGTAAACCACACGACTCTCAATATTCAATACGTCTGGACAAGATGCGTCAGTGAGTATGGATGGGTGAGCTAAGGTGACCAGCTGTCTGCACGGTTTATGTAGAGTGTGATTTGTTGAGGATCTTTGATGCACAACAATGTCTTATCTTTCTCCGTATGTTGCTATGAGGTGGAGCTGCCCTTCCCAATGACCTCTAGCAGCTCAGTCTCCTTTCTTTCTTTGATCCTAAAGTGCCGACGACTGATACCTTTGTGCGCTATGACGCCGAGTAGGCCTAGGCCCTATTTAGACGACGCAATCCATTAGTCTCTCGTCCAGGGATCGGAGTATCCCTGAGTTAGAGTTAGAGAATATAGTTGATTGACCTGCGTGACTGATTGACTGACCAATGTTATATTATACTGGTTTGCTGACTGATTGCCTGGGAGTGCCTGTTGATTGACTTATTAATAAGCTGGTAGGTTATGCTTGCGAGGACGAAACTTGCGAGGGGCGAAATGTGAGGAGCGAATCTTCCTGGGGATAATTGTCCGCATCTCGATTCATTATACGGATACTGGAAAAGTGACAAGCTCACAACTTGCATTTGTTATCCATGGGTAGGCACATACATAGGCTTATATCAGCCTCAAGGCATTATAAGGATTAATGACCGCTTGACAAGTTGACATACACAAGCACGCAGCACTCTGCTGCAGTCCTACGAAGGATATGTGATACTTTCACTCTTTTTACTTCCTTACTCAACCTGCATGTAGGCTACCTCCCGGATTTCGTTGATTCACGATAAAAACATAACTATACTTAGCTAAACAGCTTTCAACATCCAACTTTCTATGGTGACTTTATAGTCTTATAGAATAGATGAGCAATTGAGTACACATAATGGGCCTATAATGTCAATCAATCAATTTCGTTTATTCACCGTAAAACCCTATACCTGCAGGCAATGTACCAGTCCTGGTATTTCATTGCCAGAGAACATGATCCCTGTAAGAAACGTTACCCGGTGAAACGGAAACAAGAGTCATCTTCCCGTGTTTACACTAACTGCAGTCACTCTGGGAAACGAAGACTTCAGGAGTCGTTATTCGCATAAGAGATCTAATGGGCCCTGAAGTGGCTGAAAATTGGGGGTTTATCTGTTCATAGCACGGGATGTGAACGATCTTAATTACGTGTGACACCCCAATTATTCTTCGCCCTCTGCAGTGCTTGTCACCTCAGC
The DNA here is from genome assembly GCA_959347315.1 of Bimastos eiseni. Lineage (NCBI taxonomy): Eukaryota > Metazoa > Annelida > Clitellata > Crassiclitellata > Lumbricidae > Bimastos > Bimastos eiseni. Next base: position 15,694,666 of record OY365817.1, on the reverse strand, counting down.
TGGAGAGCTTCCATTCAGAGCGCTGTAAAAGGACTACTACTAGGCCTATGACTTCTTCTTTAACGGTGCGTTTCCTGCTTGCTTTATAAGGCCTATAGCCTAATGCTACTGCAGGGCCTGTAGCTTGGTACCATTTTAACAACTGTAAAAATCTCTAATAGGTTAGGCCCACCAGATTTAGTTTGCATATTATAAGGAAAATTCTTTGCTATTCGTATGCAGGCCCTAGCCTGTGCAAGGTGCATAGTTTCATTATCGAAATGGTCCACGATTTGCCTGGGGCTCTCGGATTCTCAACTCGATCGCCGGTTGCATCCAATCGGAGCATGGGCTACGTGGGCCCTGCCCAAGTCAAGTCGTTAACATAGTCGTTCGGTGTTTTGGTTCTTATATTTTGAACCACCAGTGAAGTGCAAATAGCTAACCTCGATTTGATAGATCGACTCTTCAATCTGCATTCACTGTGCATGTCTTCGAAAAATAATCAGCGCCACACGAAACCAACACGAAGTAGAGAACCTTAGATACTGGCGCTATATAAAATCAAGTCCGCAATAAGGAGTCAAATTGTTCAATAGGTCGGGGTCTGTTCGGAATCTGTAGGAGGTGAAGCTAAGGAGACATCGTGATGGTAAAGGCCTACAGTGGAAGGATAGGGGAGTAGGTGACGATGATAGTCAGTCAATGGTAAAAGGACTATCACGAGGTAAGATTGCTTCTATATTATTCCTCATTCTATATAAATATATAGAATGAAAAATAATATAGAAAGTATAATTATTACACTCATTATCCATCACCCACAAATTACCACACTTATAAAATAAAGATTATTAACAATAACTTGAAACAATCCGTACTTCATGCTCGTCCATCCTCCCACTGAGAAGCAAAACGCTTCTTAATGGATAAATAGGTAGGCCTAGATCTTGGATCTCATCATCCTGTTCAATGTTCTTCCCATAATAGCTTCGTTTGCGAGCACTATCATTAATTCACGTTGCACGGTGGCTGATGTGCAACTACTCTGTGTGGCCTTCTGGCTGATGCTTGTTGGCGAAAGAAATTGGTTCCTGCTTGTGTGTTACAGACTGGCTGCCTCACCTCCAAACCCCAAAAATTGAAATCGAGGCAAACAATAAAAAAATCAAGAATGCAATAGGCCTAATCATAATTAGTGTCGTTAAATTGTAGTACTAGTAACACTACTATTAATTAAGTGGAACTTGTTTAGGCTAATTAAGTAAGAGTGTTTAATCAAATTACGCATTTTGATGTTTGACGTGATGGCGTGACGTCAAATTTCTTTGACCCCTACCCTCGTCCGTCACAAACCGTCACAAATTTGTGGCCCCACCCCTTAGGCGCGTGACGTTATTTATGGACTACCCCTATATCATACTATGTAAACCAGAATTATGCAACGGTTACATCAATAGCTCACGCCCAATGAGACTGCCGTAATTGTATTTTCTAAACATAGCCAAGACATCCCCAACATTTCCAAATGAACCTTTCCATGCAATTCAGAATGCCCTTGCCTTTGCTGTCACAAAAAACCTCAAGTAGATCTACATTGCACGACTTCTGTTATGCATTCACAGCACGCTATGCAGTGGCTCAAAATACCTGGACGAATAGAATACAAAGTCATATGTCACTCTTAATCCTCCCAATCTCCTTCAGTCACCACGCTGGGATGACCGCAACTTCATGCGTCGCCTCCTATTATAAAAATAAGTGCTGAGGTGAACTATATCCTATGGGGAACTATAGAAGAACATTAGGTGTCTGACTCTGGCGCATAGAATTTACTAAACTTAACTCTGTAAATTAAACTGCGGTTTGTCAGCTTAATTATAATTTATGATTAAACGAATATTTATTTTAATTTAATTGCTCACGGTTTAAATGGAAACCTCGTTCATCCTGTTTCCCAACCACCCTAACATTGCGCCGCCTTTTCTCACCTAATCACCATAATTTGCAAATGGCACCATAGCCATACCTGGAAAAAGCTAGCGCTCGCGCCAGGCCTAAGATAGATTATCTCATTCATCTTACGGACGCATCTAAGCCTCACCTCTTGTCCTCCCCACAGGATCACAGATAAGGCTGTCAAAAAATGTTGAAATGACGACCCGTTAGGAAATGTAGAAAATCGCACATTTTTACGGAATGTCGTTACCGAATGCAGGGCATCCGAGAATCGATTCCATTGCTCGGGCAATCAACCAATAGGCCTATGACCAACGGAATATTTCTGGAATATGTTCGGGTAAAATCGCGAAATTTTACGGAATGTCGTTACTCGAGAAGCGATTTTCATTGCTCTGGCACTCAGCCAATTTAACCAAGAGATTATCTCTGGCATATGTTCAGGTAAAATCGCGCATCTTTACGGAATTTCGGGTACCCGAAAACCGATTTCATTACCCGGGTAGTCATCTTCGGTCGGATACTCGCTGACAGCCGTAATCACAGGTCTTTCGCTCAAAACTGTCGAAGTCGAGTTTGCGATTACGCTAACTAGGCCTATGCATATTACACGAACAGACAGCTTTGGTTAGATAGAACGATCTTAAAACAATATGCACTTTCCGGAGATAAAGAGACCCCTAGTGATAATATGAAAAAGTAAATATTCGTCAATTTTTGAAATTAAAAAACCGTTTCAATCCTGACATATTTATCTAATATATAACCTACAGCGCATAAAAGAGAAGTCGCGGAAGCCAGCGTCCTTGACCAGCTGATCATATTCCTTCCGTGCATTCACTTTGTAATTTAAATACGTCACTATGACATTCTTTCTTTAACCAGGAAGTTCATAAATTGGAAATTTGTGGATTTATATGGCGGGATTAAAACGGTTTTGGAATTTTAAAATTAGACGACTATTTGCTATTTGTTTTCATAATCATCATTTATGAAGCCCTTTATTTCCGGACATAGTGTAGGCCTATAATAGTTACGCGCGCTGAAACTAACAGCTATTTTTAGCACGTCAGCTGGGATTTTCCGTTTTAGAATAATGGACGTCGGGCTTTCCTTTTCCAGTGATCGTATTTATGGGTTGTTTCATTAATGGTAGTTTTTGAGCCGCTGGAAATTTCTTAGCGTCATGAAAAATGTTCGCACTCAGTAATTTTCTTATGAAAATTTTCGTATTTTATTTTTTTCCATAGTAGCTTCATACTGACGGAATCAGAATCAGGATTGGCTCTGGAAGCATAAACACATGTGAAAATATGGTCAGTGGACTAAGTTTATCACTGCAATTTCGTAAATCGAAATAACGGCGTACATTTTAGTGCAGCGTTTTTAGTAGGTTTGTTTTAGTGTAATTAGACAGTGTTAGTGACAACAGGCCCTGAATGGACAGCTGTCATGACTTACAATTTGCATGCCCTAAATGTGTTTAATTAGCAGCGACTATCTTTGAGTAGGCCTAGTTGTTCTTCATTGGAATGGCCACTGATTTATGCTGAACAACGGCAATAGGTTTGCTGTGTGGGTCTAGTCGACAACCGATGTTGTTTCATGGCTTGGTGTTCAATGCTTGGCCCATTTACTAGCATTAATGTATAGTGAGTTTGAGCGACGTGCCTTTTCCAGAGACATTATGCAGGATTGGATATGACTCTTTTGATATCTCACTTGATATCAATTCTGAGAAATACAGACAGAAGGATGATTGAGTAGAGTGGGTTTGATTGGGTAGAGTGGGTTTGATTGTGTAGAGTGGGTTGGTTGGGAAGAATGGGTTTGATTGGGTAGAGTGTGGCTGTGGCTGCTTCACCATAAGAGTAGAGACATCTGTCTTGTCAGAACAAGCTTGGGAGCATATATCGAAGAGAAACTATTTGAAATTGATAAACATGCTATGTTTGCGTGATGAGTAATATGTTTTAATGGAGCATAGACAATGATGACTGATCAGTTTGAGAAACTTTTAAGAAATTTGGTGGGGGCTGATTGTGTTATTTAGAAGGACCTGATATACTTAATTTAAACTCATTTATTCAGTGTAAATGGCGATTTTTGTGAGAATAGGCTTTGCATGTGTTTGTCTTTAGTAAAATTCGATTTTTACATTAGAGAACTGAATTCAATAGTTGCTTTTCCTTGATATGTGCCTTGCTTTCTGTAATATTTATTGTTCTGGACTCGTTCACAGCCATCTTTCAAGATCTGGAATTCTGGAAGAAGCGTTCTAAAGACTGTTCAGGCGTATTCTGTTGAAGAGCTGTGTGATAAAGGTGAATAACTTGAGAATTGAATAGAATTGGGTTAGAAGGAAGGCCCTGTGTGCACATCACCTATAGCTTAATACTGTGAGCTCTAATTCTGCTATTTAGGACATTACTCTTAATGACAAGCTGCATTGCTTTCGCAATCACTTTTAGGACATGCTCTTGTCATTGAAGAATTAAAATGCTACAAATTATAAGGGTGGCTGGGTCACTTTGTGAGTACGAAGTAACCGACTTGTTGCTTCCTGTTTTGTGTCCATCTCTCATAGGTTTTTTATTTTATTTTTATTTGCTGCCTAAATGTAGTGTTTTTGAAATGGTCCTATTACTTTCCACGGACTAGTATATATGACCTCTTTGTACACCATGTTAGGACCCCATTATGTGAAGTTCGTGGTAATTATTTTTCGTGACTAGGTCGTCAGAAATTGGAGTTGAAAGGAGCCCTAAGGATTGTTCTGGATACTGATGGAACAGAGATCGATGAGGATGTGGTTCTTCTGGATCCTGAGGGTCCATGCGCTGGAAAGGATGTTGTTCTAATTCTTCTGCAGATTGGTGAGAAGTGGAGCAAGGGATTTCTACAACAGAAACGCGAGGGCTCAATGTCAGGTTTATACTAACTGTTGCTTGATTGTCTAGAACGAAAAATAAAAAAAATTTCTTGAATAAAAATCACACTAAGTAGTTTATTATTAAAAATATGACCTTGCTTAAATGATTAAGCAGTGCGGTAAACAGTATATATATGAAAATTTTTGCACCTCATTGTAAGATCCCATTGGTTAAATCCTGCAATGTTCCTCTCTATGGAACAAACTTCCCTCTTCTTTACTCTCTACCATTCTCTCTAGGGGCATATCCACCTCTTTATCTAACCTTAAAACTTTGATTTTCTGTAAGGTACTGCACACTGGGAGCATTTTTGAAATGCTTATGCTTTGAAAAGCACTTTTTAAAGACCAAATACAATACATTTCTCGCACACTGTAGTGGTGATTTGCTGTTGCAACTTTATATACCGCCGCTCTAAGAACAATTCCTGAGAGTCATTTAAAACTATTTGGAGGTTTTTTATGATAATATTATTATTACGTGTAATGGTATAGCGTTATGTAATCTTGCATTGTTTCCAACCATGTTTTCTTTATGCCCACAGATTCACTGTACCTTCTGCAAGCAATTAAGCAGCATTCCAAGGAGCTTCAAGCCCTAATTGACTCAGAGTTTGGGCTTCTTGAAGAATTGCTTCGTGTTGGGCTGCTAAATGAGAAAAGTTATACGGAAGTGATAATGAAGCCAGACCATTTTAAGAGGAATGACTGCTTGCTGCATTATATCAAGCTGAAAAGCACAGAAAAAGAATTTCTTGACTTTCTCGATGCGCTCCGAACCACTGATCAGGGCCATGTTGCTAACTTTTTACTCGCTAATGGAGGTTTGTAATGGAACTCGATCTCGAGTTGTTACTAAATTCTTAATCGTAATCGCTACCTTTTTAGAGTACTACTCTAAGGCTAAGCTCAAGGCATCAGTGTATTAGTGAGTACTGCTTAGTTTCAGAGAGGTTCAGTGTAGATCTGAATCAGGTTACCAGAAAGACAGGAGGCAGAGGAAATTTAACAAAATTCTGTGCTTGTTATCCCACTTCATTATTTATGCAGTGGATGTTCATTTGGTTTGAAATCTGGCAGCTGGAGGGTAATACCAATGTTGACATTTGTTGTCTGAGGGGAGAGGGTCCAAATCAGATCTTTTTAGGGCTTCCTGTTTGGACAACCCATTCTTCTAGTTGACCAACTGGTTTTGAGGATGTAGATTTCATACTGGTACTTGATGTAATAGTTCAGCGATTACATTGACTTATCCTGTTGTTTAGTTGTTTGTGAGGTGCCCTTGTAGTGGTATGGCAGCATTACGGTGCTATATAAATTGTCATCATTATTATTATTATTATTACATTGGGCTCTTTCTACTTGACCCTTGGCTTTGTGTTGGAAATGTTAAATATGAGTTATTGTAGCCTGTGTGTACGTACTTCTGTAAGAATATGACTCAGCTCCAATCAGCCTGTCCCTTAACTCCATCCACAATTGACCATAATTGACAAAGGGCCAGGGGAACTTTGGTTAGCAGATATGCTTCAATATCTAGGGAATTTTTCATGGGTAAATTATAATATTCAAAATACAACCGACACTCTGTGATATTGTGTACTTGTTTAACAGAACGACTTGACATGCGTTATGGCTCAGAGCGCCCTCTTGGGTGTGAAGAGATGAGTCAACTCAGGGCAAGTGAACCGTTCCTTCTGTCTAACCTCCTCATAACAGAGGAACTCCTCAGTCTTTTATGTGCACCAAGCCCAGGAGCTATCACTGACCAACACAGGGAACACATCCATGCTCAAGAAACCCACAGTAAGAAGATCGCTGAACTTGTGAACATTTTGAAGAGACGCAGTTTAGCCGCATTCAAAGTCTTCATCTGTGCGCTGCATGAAACGGAACAGTCACATATTGCCGATGTGCTGTCTAAACCGGGCGGTAGGTTTCGTTATCTCAACTTTATTACAAGAATATCAACTATTTGGTGGCTGTCCAAGACAGTCAGAGGTTTTCTGCTACTGACAGCAAATCAGTTTACCATACCGTATATACTCGACTATAAGTCGATTCAAGTACAAGTCGAAGTGCAATTTTTGGACAAAAATAACGTCCAAAATTGACGGCTCGAATATAATTCGAACCCATAAAATCAAAAACGAGTGATAAATCGAGAGGTTTAGCCTGATATCTGCTGTCTTTCGGCGGAGAAGTTCGGTGGATTTCTCCGCAAAATATTTCTTTTACTATGGGCAGATCAACATTGATGCATGCAGCCCTGATTAATCGAGAGGTATGCCCTTATATCTGCTGGCTTTCGGCGGCGAAGTTCGGCGTATTTCGTGCAAAATATATATTTTACCATGGGCAGATCAATATTAATGCATGCAGCTGTCATAAATCAAGATATATAGTTTGATATCTGCTGTTGAATGTCGAATATTTGGTCAGAAAATCTCCCATTATTTTGTCTATCGAGTATAAGTCGAAAGACCTATTTTGCCGTCCTGAAATAGTCTTAAATTTCTTGACTTTTAGTCGAGTATATACGGTACTTGATCACCAATTCTCTAACTGTTAAATTGCTTTTGAAATTCTTCCATGTTCATGATATGCCTTGTACTTTGCAATTCTTGTGTAATGACTCTTGTTTTTTACTAAGTTACCAGCCTTTGAATTGAGATTGAAATTCTAGTATGCGGACGATTCATCCCCGGACGATTCATCCCGGACGATTCATCCTCGGACGATTCATCCTCGGACGATTCATCCACAGGACGATTCATCCAGCGGACGATTCATCCGGAAAGTCAATCCAGGACCATTCATCCAAAATAAATAAATTAAAAAAGTCCTTTTTACATATTATATGAGGCGATTAGTAATTAAATTATAGTGTTTGACTTCCCCTTCGATAAGCAATATCAGAGGTTAGTTAATATCAGGTTCGTCATTACACCAGACATTCCATCTTAATTACTAAAATAATTCTTCTTACGTCCAAAAACATGACGTCACCAAAGTATGCGTTCAGTCTGTAAAGTGCGCGTGTTTTTTGATTCATAAACAACTAAATATCAATAAATAAATATGCTTTTTGATTAATTAATGAACAATAATTAATAAAAAGCAATAAAAGAAAACGTTATGACAACAGTAAATTTTGGAACATCGAAACGTGGAAAGCGAACGATCATACATCGAAACTATGAATACTGGAGAAAAGGAGAAAACGCACAAGGACAAACAAAATGGCGCTGTTGCAAACACCAGGTTTTCAACTGCAAAGCACGGCTATTAACAGATATTAACAGATTAACGGATGAATCGTCCGGGGATGAATCGTCCGAGGATGAATCGTCCGGGATGAATCGTCCGGGGACGAATCGTCCCCAAATCGAAATTCTTTAAATTTGATATCGCCCTTCTTCCAACATCTTTTGCTCAGAAGTGCATATGCCTTGATGGCGCAATTGCGGTTGTACTGCAGAGCAATTGTGCGCAAATTACTTGCTCAAGGTCCCTTCACAGTGACTGATGCCTCAGACGAGGGTCGAACCCGCACACTGAATGTTATGGGCCGACCACTCTAACCGATCAGCCACCGTGCCACATGTTTGTACACTGAAATTATTGGCCATTTCCACACTACCAAACTCGTCATTGCCATTAAGCTGTGATCGAAGAGCTTCAGATTAGCACTAACTTTTGGTCTTAGTGGAGCCGTTGTGAATTGACAGTCTCCACAATTAAAATACTCTGGTCAGTTTAGAGCAATCAGTTTGAGTATCTTCAAGCAATGTAACGTGTCACTTGTCATACATAAGCTTATTTAGGCTAGCAAATTTTTATCGTCAGTGCCATGTGCATTCTCCTTATTAATGCTTTTTAGTTTGTTTACATTTTTCACATTTAGTTTGTTCTGTTGTTTGTTTATTTTTCCTGTATTACTTTAACTTTTTATATTGTTTTTTTATTGCTTGCCATAGCTATTGTACCTTTGCATATCAACATTGTGGAAAATGTACCCATGAGAGATATCAAGACGATTGAAACTGAACTGGGTGCAAAACTAAACGAATTTTATGAAGCTGTGATTAAACGCCACACAGAGGAGTGCAGCCTTTTGTGGGCGAAAGCCAAGGAAATATGGCTGCAGATTGAACTGAAAGGAATTTCCTACAAAGGTTCATGCCAGGGAAACAGCATAACTGTATTCCTATGGTGTCGCGATTGTCATGCGATGTCCTATCTACAGCAGATGCTGGATTCTGGAAATCTGGAGAAGATGTTTCAGCTGACGCTGACACTACTTGCAGATGAAGTTCTGTCATTCTCACTGAAAATAAATAGAAAGGAATGGAAACTGGCAGAATATTATTTCCAGGCATCAGGTAAGGATCAACATGTCAAATGTTTACATTTTCCTAGTATGGAGAATTGCCTATTTTATACTATGGGCTTCATTTGTAGCAAAGCAATTAAACATCTAGCTATTTAAGTACTGACTTTTCAGTGATTACTTTTTCTATTTTGATAGACTACCATATTAAACCTTGCACTCTGTCTTGTCAGTCGCAATATCTAAAATCAGTTCTTGTTCTTCAGACTTATTATTATTCTTGGAGAATGAGTGTTTTGGTTTTCTGAGCATAGTATTTTTTTTAGCTCACTTCTCTGTTTGAGTTTGTTTTCTTTCTCAACTTAAGAGTTAGTTCTTTCAAATACTTATACACTGTCTTTTTCCTATGAATTAATATTCGTTTATCATTTATTCAAGGCTCCAATCCATCCTGCTGCTATCCATTTTACCACTTGTCAATGATATTTCACGCCTTTAAAGAAACAGGTTAATGTTATTGATCTAACTTCTAGCACGAGCCTTTGTTATTTTATATAGCTACTCATAAACGGGCCTATTTGTGGACATCGACTTTAGAGATATATTATGTACTAGTTTTTCACCTGCAGCTGTGGATGGATGGATCCAGAGTTTAACGACAGCTTATGACATCAGTGGCCATTGCCGTCGACAGAAATTTGCTTGGCATATTTCATCTTGCATTGCATCTTAAGTAGCCTGCAGCTGTACTGTCTGGATACTATTATGTATGAAATATTGAAGGTTTCTCTCAAATTATTATTTTACTTTGCTTGCACAATTAAAATAAATCTAATTTCATTACAGAAAGTCAGATCGATTACAATAAGCCTTCACCGGTAAGGAAAATCCATACTGTTAATAACTTTATAGGTTAACGCTTTAACAATCATCGTATACTAACAGCAATGGGAAAGCAAGCATCACGTTGTTATAGTGTGCAGCTAATTTTTAAGTGTTTATGATCTTACAAAAAATACAAACTATGCTTAACTTGATAATGTATTAACCAACAAGTGAGTACGCTAATATATGATCAGGAAAAACATATGACTGGATTGATAAAGGATTGAATTAATGTCCAAAACGTTTTTTATAAGACTGCTGATATGCCATATAAATGATCAAAGTGCAACGTGTAAGCCGTTGGGTGTAATAAAGAATATGCTTACTTACTAACTAACTAGTTGACAAACAAAAGTTTTGCAATTTAACAGTTCCTAAATTGGAAATTGTGAGAGAATAGGCTTTCCAGTAGCTTTTTCAATTTTACTGACAAAGTATTTAGCGTTGGTCGGTGATGTGTACTCGATAACTCAGTGGTTAGCACATTGGACTGTCAGTCTAAAGTTCGAGGGTTCAATTGCCCACCAGGGCAGAAATTTAGTTTGATATTTTTGTTCCACCCGCACTCCTTAACCAACAAGGTGATAATTAGTATATACTAACCGTACACTGTCAGTGGGAAGATGAGACAGAGAGGGAGAAGACTGGACACTCGTCCACATATGTCAAGGATAAGAAAATGAAGTTGCTACCAATTCATGCCCATGGTTGCCTCAGGGCTAGCTTAATGGACTACTTCTTCTTCATCTACCTCTCCTCCTCCTCCTTCTTCTTCTTCTTCTTCATCATCATTATTTTTGACTGATTATTTCTGAACTTGAAACTGTTTTTTTTGTAGTTTGCAATGTTACCAAAGGAGTTGCTGGAGATTGTGCTCATTAAGACCCTGCTTTCCTTCTACAATTCCACCTGGAGAGCTTTTCCTTTCACAGATTTTAATCCATACAGAGCCCTGATATCTGTTTGCAATCAGTGGTGGATACTCATCGCCAGAAGACGATGGTTTCAGAGCACTGTCAAGGCTTACCTTGCAAGTAAGTGGATAATGAAGGTGATGTTGATGATGATGATGATGATGATGATGATGATGATGATGATGATGATGATGATGATTATATGACGATGATGATGGCAATGATGGTGAAATGACTACGATAGTAATGATAATGATAGTGAATGATAATGATAGTGATGATAATGAAGATGAAGATAATGATGAAAATGATGAGGATGAAAATGATGATGATGATGACGACGACGACGACGATGATGGTGAAATGACGGTGATAATAATGATAATGATAGTGTTGATGATGAAGATGATGATGATGATGATGATTTTGACGACGACGATGATAATCGATTTGAGTAAAAGGTGAGTGATGAACACAATCAGCATGTTAAGGAAAGGGGCAAAAACAAACGATGCAGCAATATTTATGATATTTATGATGAAAGTTACAATAAAAAAATAGTAACAAGAAATGACTAGCAACAGTTTCACTATTCAACAGTTCCTAAATTAGAATATTGCAAATTAAAAATTACCCATTTGTGTATTTGCAGAGAACAAGATTGTTCAACGAAATTCTGTTGTAAGTTTAACAATTCTATTCAGTCCAGATGATTAAAATCAGTGTTACATTTATTAATTCTGATGAATTATAGTTTCTAAAATTCTGCTTTCGTTATCTAATTTATTCATTGGGATCTTCTATGGTTTGTCATCTACTGATATAATCTACTCCAGTGGTCTACCCCTTCTTGTCATTGGCTGGTTTCTGTGCTGTTGAGCAACTTCTGACCTGCTTTTGTTGAAATACTGGTTCCATGTTTTGGAGAGCTTTAAATTGCATAATCCAATCCTCTGCTTTTTGCTCCCTTTATGTTATCCTGGTTGTTCTTTGTTTCCAGTGTTCTTCTGTTTACCAAGTCCAATGTCCTCCAAATCTCTAGTTCAAAATCTTCTCTGGTTCCTGAAGCTGTTCTTCTTGTTTACTATTCAATGTTTATCTGGTTCTCTATTAACCTGATTTTCTGATTTCGTGCTAAAACTGTTCTTTAGATTCCTTATTCAAGTGATCTATCTTCCAACTTCTAAATGTTCAAGAGATCTGAATTTTCTTGATGGTTACAGCTTGACATTTTGCCAAAGGAATTGATGGAGATGATCCTGATGCAGTCTCTTGTTTCATATGTCCCTTGGAAGTCATCGGTTCCACCGGTGGCATATCGGGCATTCATGCTCATGGCATCTGTCTGTGAGGAGTGGCGACAGCTCCTCACCAGTCGAACATGGTTCTCCAGCACCATGAAGACCTATCTGAAGAGTATGACGTCACTAATAATAATTATAAAGAGACAATTATCTCTAGAGCACCATTCCTCAACTGAGGCTAAAGGGGTCCTGTCAATGGGCTAATTGCAGTCATTTGATTATTTAAAATGATACATCTTGCTTTGTGATTTTAATGTCTCCAAAGATTGTGCATTCTTCACATGATCAGGAACACTGTTCCATTTAGAGGGTCCTGCAACAGAGAAGGAACCATCGCCAAACCTTGTAGAAGACCACGGGACTTGTAGCAGATTTATGAGAATTTTAGCTGGCTGTCTGCTACCATAATGCTGATGTCAGAGATAGTCTCACATCATTTAGTGCTTTGTAGTGTTTAATTTTTTAAATGTTATTAGACATGTTTAGAATTTTGTAATTGCTGTCATTATCCTTACATCATCATGTTAGAAACTCATGTAATAACTTGTCATCATTCGTTCATACTGTGCTTGTAATCATAGTGCAGTTTGTCAGTTTGAAATTAAACGAATATTATTATTACCTACTTCATTTCCTAACTCATTTCAACCTGTATGATCTTAGCAAACAAACACCTGGCCATTCTGCATGAACATCACTCGATCTTCGATCAGTGTCTTGAAGTTGACTGCGCCTTCCTTTGGGAGATGAACCGGAGCAATCTGCTGACAGACGACCAGGTTTCACAGATAGGCAGTGAAGCAGATCATCAGAAGCAGACGAAGAAACTCTTTCTTGAAGTCTTTCTCTACTTCAGTGCAGAAAACTATGCAGAGTTCTGTAGGGTACTTCAGAGTACAAGTCAGGGCCACATCGCAAACTACCTAGAGGCAAAGGGAGGTCTGTTTTCGTGTTTATAGAACCTGTATGTCATCTACACTAGACTTGTAATAGCAGCTCAGTTCATTATTACTTGAAATTCTGATTCAGTTTTTGGACCTATCAGGCTGTTTTTGCTATGGTACTCAAAAATAGTGACTATTTAATTATGACTATTTAAAGTAGGACAACATGTCACTTTAACTGCTAAATTCTTCCCTTCCTTCTCCAGGCAACTGCATCTTCCTCATATTGCATTGTCTCTGGACTAACCAATTGACATATAAGTGAGCTTGTGAATAGGTTGATGCCCCATACCTAGCTTTTTAAGTAGTGAGTCTATGATTACAATATCCTCTGCCTACATACTTTGCTGCTTCTATGGCTAAAGTTTGCCATATATATATATATATATGTATGTATATATATATGTATATATATATGCATATATATGTGTATATATATATATGTGTGTGTGTATATATATATATATATATATATATATATATATATATATATATATATATATATATACTTCTCTTTTCATGACCTGTAGCGATAGTCTCAACTCCCTGTCAAATGAAATGGAAGCACAACGTGATTGACCCCTTGCATGGCTGGCAACATTTAAATTCAACTCCTGTAACTACTTGTCATCATCCATTCTTACTCTACTTGTAATCATGCTGCAGTTTGTTGGTTTGAAATTATATGAAAATCTTATGTTAAGTCAGTTTCATAGATTATCCTTTTCTGATCTTCATGAATGTTTTTTTCTTCAGTTATAGATCAAAGTCGCCATGAGGAATGGCCTCTGGATGATGAGGCAAAAGAGCGACTCGACTGTGCTCAGTCACGTCTCGGTGACTTTGTGCCATCTGATGAATTTCTGGATGCTCTTAAAACGATCAATTGCATCACCAAGATACATGCTGAGGGTATTTCCAGTCTCCCTGATGGGCAGAAAGTAAATGAACTGATGAGAATCCTGAGAATGAGAAGCTTTGTTGCTTATCGACAGTTTGCTGAACATCTTAAGAAGTTAGATCAGTTTGTAGAAGTGGCTCAGTTGTTGACATCAAATGGCCGTATGTGTCTAGCTGTTTCTGTTTCATTTATTATTTTAATTCACAGAATTTTTATCTTTAACAGAAGAACAAAGATTATTATTATTATTATTATTAGTAGTAGTAGTAGTAGTAGGTGGAGTAGTAGTAGTAGTAGTATTAGTGCTAGTAGTAGTAATATTATATATTAATGTGATAATAAATTCTGATATTTTCCACTAGATTATTACAATTTGTGTATGCCGCTCTGTTTTTCTGTGTCTGGCTGTCTCTTTAAATCTTTATGTGGTCTCTCCTCACTCACAGAGTATTGGCAATGTTGAATTTTTCACTTTGATTTATTGGAGAGTTTAACGCATTGAAACCACATAGGGTATCGAATCTGTTTCAGAGCATTGCACCCTTACTAACACAATGGCAGGTAAACAGCACCCCTGACTTTAACTTATTATTTTCTTCAAGGTAGTTCTATCTGTTACTGACGACTAAAGTATTTAGCCGCACATGCGGTTGTGATTGTTTCTACATTGCCTCAAGTTTAAAAAAAATAGTTGTAGGCCTATGTCAGTAATGATGGTCAGTAGCTTTGACATTAATTTTTACAGGAAAAGCTGCACAACTGTTATAGTTCTGCTATCCTGTTGCACCCATTTGGCATGTTAAAGACACCCTTAGATCCCGTGTAGGGAAGCAATGGTCAATGTACTGCATTCTACTCAGTGGTATTCGTCTTGAAGATAAGTTGTGGTCAAGTTTGTACTGACTATGATATAAACAGTGAAAATTATTTTTACCTTATTACCAGACATATACATTGATCTCAAAAGTTGTCCTATGCTGAAATTACGTGGATAAAATTTGCTGTTTGTGAATGTGGCCTAGGTTCTTCCGATGTGGAAACATCGGAAGACATCGATGAACCAAGAGAAAACCCTGAAGTGTCAATGGATGTCAGCACTCAGCTCAAAGAGTCAGATGAAGCACATGATCTAAAGGCAGTTGAACTTTCTTTGGCGGAAAAGCTTCTGGATGTTGCAAAAAGGTTACTTGAGGGGCATTCGGTTACAGTTCACGATATGAACCTGATTCGGACATTGTGGCTGACCCTCGAAAGACTCCAACCAGACGAAACTGAAACAATATTGGCCGAAGATTCGGAAGCAACAGAAATTCATGATGTAGATAATAATCGCTGGATGACAGATGACATGAGTGAAAGCGAGGAGACAGTGTCAAAGCAGTGGATCGAAAACACCGAAGAACATACGAATTTAAGAAACTCATGCATTGAGCCGTCTTCTATTTGTGAAATAACTGAGAATTTCGAAAATCCCAAGGACTCAAAACATCTGAAATTCCATGCGAGTCAGAGTTATGCATTCAGCAGATTTACCTATAAAGATATGATTATATTACTATTCAAATTACTACTGGAGCTGAGGCAAACCATGTCAAAGCAGCAAGGTATGCACACTAAACGAATTCTATATCTTTACGAAATTTCTCATATGACTCATATTTTGATTGATGAACCTGTTACCTACCTAAATACTGGCATTCGTCTATCTTTATGTTTAACATTCGATGGAACATCTTTCTTGCTCTCATCTTCCCAATTTCCAATTGCATTGTTGCATTTTGTGCAACATTTTTATAATACTAATAATGATGATAATAATAATATGATGATGATGATGATGATGATGATGATGATGATGATGATGATGATGATGATGATGATGATGATGATGATGATGATGATGATGATGATGATGATGATGATGATGATGATGATGATGATGATGATGATGATGATGATGATGATGATGATGATGATGATGATGATGATGATGATGATGATGATGATGATGATGATGATGATGATGATGATGATGATGATGATGATGATGATGATGATGATGATGATGATGATGATGATGATGATGATGATGATGATGATGATGATGATGATGATGATGATGATGATGATGATGATGATGATGATGATGATGATGATGATGATGATGATGATGATGATGATGATGATGATGATGATGATGATGATGATGATGATGATGAAGACGACGACGACGACGACGATGATGATACCTACTGTGCTTAGCGTCCATAGTGCGTGTCATCTGATGATTGTAGACGATTTAATGCAGTTGTGAATAAGTTGAAAATAGGCCTAATTACGGCTGCAATTCTAAAATTTCAGTATTTGATATGTTTGGGGGAGACGTAACCATAGTCTTACTAAGCATAGACCTCAGCTGGAGAATGTTTTCTGCTGTTCTATACTGATATATGTCTCTGTTGTGAACTGCTTGAAAGTAATCATTGTAATTTTTAGTATTGATAAATTCACATCATAGCATTCGTTTTCACTTTGGAGCGTGGAACTCGTTTTGAAAAACAATTTAATAGTTGAAGAGAAAATGTTAGGAAAATTCATTAAAATATGCTCGAGAGAGTAACTTTGGAGCATGTTTCACAATAGAAACATCTGAAAAGAGCTGCAGTGGCAATGCAAAGATGGATGAAGCAAACAAATCAAACTCAATTAACAAGGTTTGTTTATCAATTAGCCAGTTTCAGTTTGTTTATCAATTAACAAGGTTTGTTTATAAATTAACACTGTTTGTTTATCCATTAACGAGGTTTGTTTATCAATTAACATGTTTTATTTATCAATTAACAATTTGTTTATCAATTAACCAGGTTTCTTTATCAATTAAGAGGGTCTGTTTATCATTTAGCAAGGTTTGTTTATTATCAATTAGCGTGGTTTCTTTATCAAGTAACAGGGCTAGCCTATGAGATTGATCTGGATCAGATCTCAGGATTGCAAAGAACTAAATGAGATCAGTCTGTACATAGCTTTTAACTGGAGCACTCATTTACCTAAATCTTTTATACTTAAACACTATCGTAAGCTTCGGTTCGGAAAGAAATTAAAGGAATACTTGTTCACGTCATTGGTAATAATTATTAGCTTGTGCTGCTTAAATCTTCATGTAATTGTATAAATGCTTCGATGCAGATGGTATGGACTCGTGTACATGCTCCTGGTGAACTTGTGAAGTGGTGCTACCATTCTTATGTTGCCCAATCAAAGCTATTCACTTAACACACTGTCACACTGTATTGGTTTCAGTTCTGCTCAAGAACGGCAATGTAGCGTTAAATTATACTGACTGTTTCAATATCACCGATATCCCTTTTGACACTCTGATGGCTGCATTATATTCGACTGGTCAGCACTGTACTTGCATTGTATCTATAAATTTATATGGCGCCTCTCATAGCACACATCAATAAGGTTCACTTGCTGGGCAAGAGGCCCATAGAAAGACCCATAGAAAAAAGTTGTTTTGCTAGTTGACCCAGTCTTTGTGACCTTCTTGGCCCATTTCCACCAGGTATCTCTTGTGCCATTTGTCATAAGAAGCTACAATTATTTGCTCTAATGTAATTGCAATTGTGTGTGTTGTTTGCAGTTGGATTGTAAAAGCCAAGAGGAACTTGTGAAATATATTACCATAGTTACTAAGCACGTCGAATCCAGCCTAGGAAATCCTCTTATTGAAAATCCGAAGGACTATTCTGTAATTTATATGAGGTCTCATTCTGTTTGAAATTTTATGCAATTTATGTAGTAAGTTTTGATACAATTGCAATTATTTTCAAGTGTTTTAAAGCGATAGGATCATAATTTATAAATGTCACAAGTCTTACTTATATTTTATCATCATAATTAATTAGAAAGGCAAATCAAGACTATCTGTATAGATAATATAAATCAGGACATGACGTATATTGACGAGCACTAAAGTGAGCAATGGACCTAGGACGATGGAGATAATTTATTCATACCCATTGCTGCCAAATGGCTGACATCAGGGACTGAGGATGATGATGATGATGATGAATTACTTTTATCATCTAAGGAGATTTTTTTGATACCACCCTCGCACTATAATTGTAGCCGTGTTTACCAGATGAACTGTGTTCGGTGCATTTAATAGCTGCTGCACTTGTCTGCGGTGATTGTGAATCCTCGAAGATATATGCGGAGGATGAATATGAATATGGTTACATTTACCAGAAGTTACTATTCGGTGTGCAGTTTTAGTTATGTTAAACTAGAAGTTGCTATTTTACTAATTTATAGATTTCTATTAAAGTCAGTGCATACTGGTTCTCCCCAGTTAAATGCCGCTAATAGATATGATCATTATGGTATTCGATTGTTTTAAGCAAATCATTCACTTTGAAAGCCTTTCTTAAAATGCTTGCAGACACATTTCATATTTGTTTCTAAGTTTTTTCGCCTTTTTAACAATGCCACCATCATTTCTAGAGATAATTTTAGCCATATTTCATTGTGCTTGGAGAATGATGTCGAAATTGATCATTGCGGCATCCATATTTCAGTGTTTATGTTCAGGAAATGACCGAAATGCTGCTACTGCTTCCGATGACTATGATTAGGCCTAAACTGTACATGTTATATATATAAAACACCTATTGAAAGCTAAACGCAAAGTACCAGCTCATTCACGAGCATTACTGTTGCCTATGACTCACTTACTTCAGCGCTTGCCCATTTCAATTATTTTCCACGTGCTAGTCAATGCAATCAATTCATTAAAACATTGGCTGTGACCGCACTCAAATTTTTGAGAAAATCGCCGGAAATGACAGAAAAGCAAAATTTCATCACCCAGCTATTATTTTTGGATGAAGTAATAACTTTGTTACTCTAATTTGATTCAAACTCAAAACACGCATAACTGATCCTTTGTGTCATTTTTGCAGTTATCTCGATATTGCGAGTTGCTACATAGGCTATGCCTGCTTTGGATAGCACATCTCACATAATATTATAGTCTTTCACATAGTAAGCGTTTATACAATGGAGGTGCAGAGTGGAGTTGGACATTGGGAGCAGAGCTTACATACAGGCCTATGTGTAATATCAATTCTTCACACATCTTTGAATGACAACCGACTGTATGTTGATTCTGTTTTGATTAATCGCCTGTGAATAATCTGGTTCCCACGACTTCGCTTTTGTGGGCACTATAGAACTATTGAGATCACGATTATGTGTTTTCAATATCATGATGAATTGTGAAACAGTTTCTTTTTATTATATGTGCATTCTGGGATTTCTTGTCTAATGAATTTTATGACCTTTTTGTCATGACATGTTTGACAGTGATGTTTCAGTAATGCAATACGAATGCCTCAGTTAGTATTGTACTGCCGAGGCCATAAATAATGATAATAATATTCTAATATTTGTTAATTGATTAATTGAAACTGAAGGGTAGGCAGTAAGATTACATGACACAGTGGTAACAATGCATGCATGCACAGTGCATGCTTTTTATTACTTAGAACCGTAATATATTTGCACATTGAACCTTGTAGATCTCAGTTGGTAATGCCCAATGTTGACGGGCATACCAGAAGGGTAAATAGGCCTACGTCTACTTGTGTTAACGTATTGCTTGGCATCCTTATAGGCTTCAGCTTCATCAGCTTGCTATTATTGTCCTCATTTATCAGCTCCTAGAATAAAACACGTGTTAATAACTTTCTCAGACGCTGGTGGGACAGGTACCACGATGGATGTTCTCATGTTAAAAATGAGATGTATAATGTAATAGCGCCCTGCGTAGCTGCCGACGGTTAAATTCGACTCCTGTAATAACTTGTCATCATTCATTCATACTGTACTTGTAATCATACTGCGGTTTGTCGGTTTGAAGTTAAGCAAAAAGGGTTGCCAGATACCTTTTCTGCAAATACTGGACACCTTCCCAATCCCATCCTTCCCTTCCCGGGTAGATTCCTTTCCGGCGATGGTAAATTCACGAACGTCACTTGCATTTTCATTGTCATCTTCAACTACTTCATCATCATTGTCATTTTCACTCATTTTGAATTATTTTTCAATTTTAAATATTATTATTTATTAACAACAAACACGGAATGCACGATAAATAAAAATCTATTTTCGCGTCAATCGCGTGACTAGCGTCTACGATCACTTGATTGTGAAAATGCCGTCTTTAAATGAAAACATCGCTGCTACTGCCACCCAGCGAATAAAATCGACAATATGTACCAAAGAAAATATAGTCAGAACTCAGAAGAACTGCTATTGCCGTCGAATACAATAAAATCGTTTAAGAAACGATAGTGGCGCTTCGCACGGCCCGAGTTGTTAAATTTAATATAGGTGGATAGCAGCAAACGACGAAATGGGCCAATGGCGTTCTCGCCGGATGTGACACGTTACAAATACCAACTCAACTTACTCAAGTGATAGATGGCGACACAAAAATTTTAAGCAAAGAGTTATGTAACAGGCAGTTCGACAGCCCAGTCACAGCTGCCTAAATCGACGATAAATAAGACAACAACAACAACAACAACAGCAACAACGAGCGTAGTTCTTTAAGAAATTTTGATTTTTGAAAAAAATTATGTGTAAATAATAAAACGAGCACGAACACAAACAGAAATTGAGAAAATTTTAGAAAAACCGGACATATACATGTCCGGTATTTATTTTAATTTTATCCTGGACAGTCTGCTCAAATACCGGACTGTCCGGTTTTCTGGTAACCCTAGCAAAAATGTTTTATCCTAGCACAGTGGAGCAACCTTTTAGGCCAAGGACCACTAATAGATTTCAAAAGCCTCTTGGGGTCAGTATGACCTATGTCATACGGATGCATGGCAAGTACGACTTATGTCAGAGTCAGACGAATGCATGCCAAAAGATATGAAGATGACAAGCGCAGCAAAACACATAATCTGCAATGGGATGATAGGTGTCAGACTTAATTATTGTTGTAGGTAACTTTTCAAGATGATTGTGAGTTAGTTGACTACATGTGAAAAGGTCTATTCACAGCGCAATTTAGAATGTCTTCAATAGTCGCACAGCTTGACTAACACACACACATACATACATACATGAGTACACACACACACACACACACACACACACACAATACGTTCATCCGGATGATCCAGTCAGCAGCCAATATGGGATTGAAGGAAGGATGGAAAGCAGGAAGGAAGGAGTCGGTGATGTGGAACATCATCAGTCTAATGATATTCACCATCTCTGTATCTACTCTACCAACTGCTTACTCCATGAACTCTTCAGCATAGTAGGCCTTAGCACTGCAATACCAATCGTACCTGTTTGAACTCGTTTGTTATTCAAAACAAAATCCATACTAGCTCAGATGAATAACATTCTCTTTGTTATTCAAAACAAACTTTATTTAGCCAATAGAAATAATGAAGCTCAAAGGGGAATGTCAATAATATACAGGCTTCACAAACAAACACACCTTTATATTAGTCCTGTTTGCGTGTAGGTGTGTGGGTGCACACATAAGTGCATACAATATATACACACATAAAAGCAGGCAAACATACATGCATGCATGCATATACACTCATGCATACATGTATTATACAGTGTAACACACATACATACCATACATACATTTACCTGCATCCGGTCAGCAGACTTTTCACGTTATCAACCATAGGAATAACATATCAAGAGATAATATTAAGGTGGGGGGGACATTTTTTGCGTCTTAGGGGAGTATCTTGCCTTCCTAGCACTTAATTGGGACTCAGAGGGGGATTGACGCCTCTGCCGCCTTGTACCTCCAATATTGTGTAGGCTTATGTGTAGGCTTCACGATTCAGCCACATCGTTCAACCCGTTCCTCTTCCACCCTCACACTACTTCGCCCTCCCGTCACATCATCACTCAAATTCGCAAATCGCTCCATAGCCATTGCTGTCCCGCCGCTTTGGAACAAACTCCCTCCAGCATTAAGACAAATATCCGATCCGTCCCACGAATTCACAAACACCTCACCTTTTGCTATTTCCCCACAGCTTTTTCGCTCACAATTCAAAGCACTGCTCTTTCGCAAATCCTATCCTGATTCCTCCTCTTCCTCCTATCTCCCTCGCCGTTTCAACTCCAAACACCATCCACCTTAGCCGTCTACCTGTCTGCCTGCCTGACTCTCTAAATTTGATCCTCTGCCTATCGATTCTGTTCTGATTAAGCGCCTGTGAATAAGCTGGTTCCCGCGACTACTCTATTGTGGGCGCTGTAGAAATGCTGAGATTACGATTATGTATATTATGCACCAGAGACACTAATGCAATGTGATGTAAATCTTCGAAAATTTCTCAGCGCCCTCAAAAGCTACGTCAGGGAGACCAGCTTATTCACCGGTGCTATACAGAAGCAGAACAAAGCAAAAGAGAGGAGTAGAGGCGAGCATAGGAGACGAGGGCAGAAGAAGGAAGAGGAAAGAAGAGAAGAGAATAACAACACAGTTCATGACTATCTAATTAGGTCACTTGGAGTGGAAGTGTGGAATAGTCCATTCTACATCGTAGGGGTCCATAATCTCTAACTGTATTGTTCCCACCAGTGGTTATGAACTGTTCCATTTATCTGATAGGCCTGTGTCACGGCCACTGCAAACCTGCTGGAGGCTGCAGAAACTGTAGCCTCATGGTGTTAAATTTAAAGTTACCTCGTTTTGAAATAATCCTCTGCATTCATAAGATAATTCGTTCCATTGCAACAAAACTTAGGGCGCATGATCTCGTGTGACCCATGCACTAAAACCGTATTAATCAGATCTACCTCGGACATCCAATTCCATATTAACTTTACTGAAACTACAAAATTAGTATTGGAAAGAAGGTGGTCCGGAGGAAGAGCTCGAGTTGGCAACACACAAGGCGACCGGTTCTGTGTCTATAATCCGAAGGTTCAGTAGTCCGAAGATTGCACGGTGGCCCGTCGATAGGTGATACATATGTAAGATTGGGGTTTTACTGGTAGCTGGATTGATTAAAAGAATAATATTTGGCTAGAAGCTGGATTGCACCATTTTTTCTTTCATTCAGCTTCCATTTAGGCATGATTCTTTTCATATCAATCCGGCTCCCAGTTTTACACATTCTTTTCATCAATTAATCCAGCTTCTAGTAAAATTAATGTCGGAGTATAGAATCTTCACACTATCGAACCTTCGGACTATCGAAGTCGAACCTTCGAACTCTCGGACCTTCGAATTATCGAACGGACACCAGGCGACCAACATGTGTAATATGATAATGATGTGGAGTCATGGAGTAATGGAGACACTGGGGCGAAGAACTGAGGAAACGAGTTCGAGACCCGTATCTTCCGTAAAGTCGACCAGTCCTTCTTACGCTAGTCGGCGGCGTTCGTAAGATTAGATGTAGCCCAGGGGCCTATAGCGTGATGGGCGCCCTGAGTGGCTGCCGACGGATAAATTCGACTTCTGTAATAACTAGTCATCATGTGTTCATTACGGTTCATACGATGTCTGTAATTATTGTGTATACTGCGGTTTGTCAATTTGCAATTAATCGAAAATATATTATAATGTTTTATCATCTATGCTCCACAAATAAATTGGTGGTCACACTCGTTAAAACGGACAATCATGGTGAAGAATATCACCCGAACCTGTTCGTTGATAAAGGACCAGATCGAGGTTAAGCGAGTGCCACGTAAAACGTGCAGTTTGCAATATAAAAAACCGCTCGTAATCGTAATGTAGGCCTACAAAGCCCTAAGGCGCTACTCGAATATATCAAGCGCCGGGCACCGGCTTATTCACGAGCGCTGCGTTTAATACCAATCAAATGAGCTGGCTGTCCAAAGGGCAGTCCAGGGGATGGCTGGCTCCGATTGTCAGAGGGGTTCAAGACCTGACTGGTAATACTGGAGTACATCAGCACCCAATACAGTATTTGTGTAGGCCTAATGCTTCGTGCTATGATAGGTCGAGCAAATCAGACAAAAATTTGTAGGCCTAATAATGCGTCGTGAGGGTCAGTTAGGGTCAGGTTAGGCGTCGTGAGGGCCGTTTAGGGTCAGGGCTAGGGTTAGTGTGGTTTTTAGACATTTGCAAAAACATATTGTATAGAGTGTTGAAGTATTCCAGACACTTTAGCTTTAAGCGGTAAGCCCTTCGAGTGAGAGATGGGGAGATGACGGTGATGAGTGATTGACAACGATGAAGGAGGAACAGAAAAGTGTGGAATTCAGATGGGAGATCGACTGATGCCAGAGGTGTGGTATATGCGCTGTGGCATATGGATCGGTTGGAGAACATGCGATTTTTAGTGACAGGGAGTGGCCCAGGTGGGACCGAGAAAGACTGAGCCAGATGGGTGATCTGGCAGAACGAATTTGCTGGATGATGAAGAGTTTGCGAAGATTTTTGGGCTTGGAGTATTGCTGGAAGTTGTAGATTAGTGATAGAACTTTGTAATGGATTTTTAGCCAGCGAAGTGATTTGAGGATGGAGTCATATGAAACCGAATCCCTTGATGCAGCGCTCGCGAAACCCCTTGGTGCCTGACGCCTAGCTTCCGAGTAGCGCCATAGAAATTATACGATTAGGCCTGCGATTTCATGGCGGACCGTTTTTAAACGGTCACTGTCGGCTAACACACCCGAAAACGGTTTCGCATTTCTTCTCTTATTGTGAACGGCTGGCTCTCTCGCTGATCTTATCTTCTGCCGGGATCTGACTCAGTCGAAGCATTGGGTTGAAGCATTGAGCATTGCCATTAGAATCCAACTGAACGAACGATTGAAGATGGATCGAGAAACTGTTGAGAAGGTGTTCGATGACTTCGATCAGGACAAGAGTGGAAAGATCGACGCAAAAGAACTGAAAAATGTCGTCCGAGGATACAACGAACTGCTCGGAAAACCAATCGATGACAAATCGGTCGACGCAGAAGTTGGGGTGAGTGTAACAATGGCAACTGGGTTGCATAGAAACTTATTACAAAGGCAGCGCAGTCGAAAGGCATGCGAGCACCGCTATAGGTCTATAATCTATTAAGAGCGGAAATAACTTATGTGGAGAAGTAGATCAAAGTAGAAGTAAAAGTAGTTCAAAGTAAATTGGAAGCTCAATGCAGTGGTTTGAAAGATTGAATCACGTAAGTTATTTTGTAATTTGCTATGACTCTGAGGACTGGCAGACAAACGTGATAAATCCTGCCTAGAAAGGCTGGTGATCAGAGTCATAAATGCTCCGGATTTATTCACTTGAATTCCTGTAGGCCTTTTCTACGCTCGCGTAGAATATGAGAATTCGCTGTCGAATGGTAATGAGGCTGACGTTAGCATATACATCTTAGTTATTCTGGGATATAGTAGCTTATAGAGCTCGTTACGTTAACCTCCCAAATAAAGACTAGCGTACGAAACTTATTATTGCCTCGTATCATAGAGCTGTATGTTATTTTTACCCTCTTTTCTTTAACTTGGCTTGCGTAATGTTTGTCATGAATGGGACGTCGGATCGTCGGTTCATCGGAGTTCTTTCAACTCTTTTTTCGGTATTTTCCCGTTGACCTACAGAGCTGAAATTTGCAGCCTATCAAATTTTTTTCGGACATGACTCAACCAGGGAGAATAAAATGACATATCGTTTAATCACTCGAACTAGTCCTCCTTGACGAGCTCCACTCTGGCAAGTTTACATCATAACTGATCTCCTAAGGAAATGGATCGATTGCGCCATCTACCAGATTACCAAAAGTCAATAAAAGAGGGCCCCGAAAGCCCATGTTTTTACTCTCACTTGTTCAACTCTAACTCAGCTTAAGCAATTACGTCTTTCCATCCTGTTTCTCTATTCACAGTTTCAGCGTTTTGCCTGCTGTTAACTCAATAAACGAAAATATGATGGGGCTATGCATTTATTTTTGTAGGCCTATGTGTGTATGCGTATGCACGCATGCCTGTGTTTGTATACAAGTGTATGCATGTTTTGCTTACACATGATCAAAATGTTTTAGCGACTTCGTTTTCTTAACCTCAGCATATTATTGCCGATGACGAATTCCTTGTCCCCGTCTGATCTTTCCACTGAAAACGCACTGTCAGTGTAGACTATATGTAGGCTGACGAATTGGCCAGAAGAGGAGTGTGGAAATAAATTCGTAGTTTGATTTTAAGTTCGACGAGTTGTACTGTAATGTAGTGTAAATCTTCGAAAATTTCACAGCGCCAACAAAATTCAATCTATAGCTTAAAGGCCCCATGCTATCTAGTAGGCTCATCGTTTCAGAGGTCTGCAGTTCAAATATTCGTTTAACAGTTTAACGACCAGCGCATATTAAAATGTATGGGAAATCAATCTGGCTGGTCGTTAAAGCGTTAATAACAGAATCAAGCTGTTGCAACGGAAACTTATTTTAAAAGGATACTGTGTGTTTTATTTTAGTATCTAGGTCACCCATACAATGACGGGTTTGTCCTGAACTAGATAACTAGATTCTATCAGTGTTGGGCACGACACCAAAACCTCGAGACCAAGACCGAGAGGTCCAAGACATCTGAACAAGTAGATTAACGTTCCGTTTGAATGGTGTAGGCCTACTTGTACTCGGAATTATGGGTTAACAGTGGCTACACGCGGCCGACCACATAGTTATTAGAATGTTCCAAACCTTGACATTTGTTAAAGCAAATTTTGAAATGGCTGGCTCCGTTGCAAATTTGTGCCCATAGTAACATGTATATATAGATGGTCAGCACGCCAAAAAAAATTGCTCTGATACCGCAAATGACCAATAACGCTAATCTAAGACGGAGACCAATTCCAAGACCGTTCCTTTAAGAAGAAAGACCAAGACCGACATATTCGAGACCGAGACCAAGACCGCAGTTTTCCTGTCTCGAGACCGTCTCGAGACCAAGACCGCGGTCTCGAAACCACATCCCTGGATTCTATTCTGCTTAACTTGTAAGCTAAATTTCATAACAGAGACAGAATCTCCAATTATTACGTTTAGGCCTATAGCTTCGTTTTGTGCTCAAGAATTATTTGAGATGAATGACATGTTGGCGTTGGAAGTTTCTGATGGAATTAGCATTTCTTATATTTAATAATGCCTTCGTAAATGATACTATGAATGATATTATAGCGTTGTTTGTCAACCTATTTCGAATGTAGCCTACGAGAGTTAGTTTTTAAATAGAGTTTCTTTTATCTGATTGAAAACTACATTCCATTGTTGCCAGACCGTTGATATCGTAGGCTTTCTTCAGCCTTTCTTCCTCTGGCACTTTTGTCACGGTCTGGTAGTTGTGGAGTCCTCTGACATATCAGGTGGCGATGCCACAAAGCAGTGCTCGCCAAACTTTTGATACCTTGGACGACAGAAGAAATAATAATTCTAAATAAATAAATAATAAATAAATATATAATGAAAATAATAAATAAAGATTATTCTTGAAGCAGAGGATCGCACCAGTTAGCTCAAAAGCGACGACTGAAATTTGCTCAAAATTATTAACTGTATTAAAATTTAATGTGAATGCTGTGTTCACAATGTCAACTGATAAACCAAGGCAGGACGAACAGCTATGCAAATGAGCCAGACAGCCAGTCATCTTGTGTGTCTGTAACTTCAATTTTAGACAAATTGAAAAAAATTAGTGCGCCGATCGGGGGTAATTTAAAATTAGCCCGCGAGCACTGTCATAATTGATAACAAATGCCCGTATATGGCAGCCTCTATATGACGCTTGCTCAACATGGGATTGATTAAGTTATAATTATGACGTCTGATGTAAGTCTAATAATATCAGTAGGCCCTATAGACGCGCGATTACTCTGGGCGGTCTAATTAATTCCGGCTGCATGATACTGGCATGGTTTTCTCACGGTCTAGATTGAAAATAAATTTGTGGAGACCAATGCGTGAAGTCACAACTCGCAAGAGTTCCTATGGGCTCGTTCAAGGGTAATGTGCCTAGCGTTGGTGTGTTAGATAGCGCCTGCAGTTTAATTGGGCTTTAGCGATCTAAGGTGTTGGGGAATAATTCGGGGTCGTCAGTCATAACTGGGATCGTGAGAACGTATCTTTCTAAATGTAGGCCTACGTGCTCACCAGTTGAATAATAGTAATAATAATAATAATAATAATAATAATAATAATAATAATAATAATAATAATAATAATAATAATAATAATAATAATAATGATGATGATGATGATGATGATAATATTAGTGATAATGATAAATTAGTAGGCCTAAGCGCCATGGTCTATCGATTATCATTACCATAGGGTAATATGGTACAACGCTATAACGCCATAGCGTTCAAAAGAACTTTCGTCGTTCAGGAGACCGATCAAAAAGGCCATTCCAGACAACCAACATACATACAATATTGTAGTCCCTAAGGGATCATAAATAATAATAATAATAATAATAATAATAATAATAAGTAAAAAATAATATGCGTTCATGAAGGGATGGGGAGAATAATAGGAAGGATGAATAGGGCGTGAAGGGAAAGAATTTGGAATATTAGAAGAAGGAGGGAGATGAGAAAGGAATGTTGAGGGTCAGGATACAGAGGAGTAGGAAGAGGAAGAGGAGGAAGAAGGGATGTTGAGATTGATAAGTTTTGAACTGCTGTTCACAACTGTCTATATATTCTATCCTGTATAATGTCTTTATATTTTATGTCTTTATATTCTATCCTGTATAATGTCTTTATATTTTATCCTGTATAATGTCTTTATATTTTATCCTGTATAATGTCTTTATATTTTATCCTGTATAATGTCTTTATATTTTATCCTGTATAATGTCTTTATATTTTATCCTGTATAATGTCTTTATATTTTATCCTGTATAATGTCTTTATATTCTATCCTGTATAATGTCTTTATATTTTATCCTGTATAATGTCTTTATATTTTATCCTGTATAATGTCTTTATATTCTATCCTGTATAATGTCTTTATATTTTATCCTGTATAATGTCTTTATATTTTATCCTGTATAATGTCTTTATATTTTATCCTGTATAATGTCTTTATATTTTATCCTGTATAATGTCTTTATATTTTATCCTGTATAATGTCTTTATATTCTATCCTGTATAATGTCTTTATATTTTATCCTGTATAATGTCTTTATATTTTATCCTGTATAATGTCTTTATATTTTATCCTGTATAATGTCTTTATATTTTATCCTGTATAATGTCTTTATATTTTATCCTGTATAATGTCTTTATATTCTATCCTGTATAATGTCTTTATATTTTATCCTGTATAATGTCTTTATATTTTATCCTGTATAATGTCTTTATATTTTATCCTGTATAATGTCTTTATATTTTATCCTGTATAATGTCTTTATATTCTATCCTGTATAATGTCTTTATATTTTATCCTGTATAATGTCTTTATATTTTATCCTGTATAATGTCTTTATATTTTATCCTGTATAATGTCTTTATATTTTATCCTGTATAATGTCTTTATATTCTATCTTGTATAATGTCTTTATATTTTATCCTGTATAATGTCTTTATATTTTATCCTGTATAATGTCTTTATATTTTATCCTGTATAATGTCTTTATATTTTATCCTGTATAATGTCTTTATATTCTATCCTGTATAATGTCTTTATATTTTATCCTGTATAATGTCTTTATATTCTATCCTGTATAATGTCTTTATATTTTATCCTGTATAATGTCTTTATATTTTATCCTGTATAATGTCTTTATATTTTATCCTGTATAATGTCTTTATATTCTATCCTGTATAATGTCTTTATATTTTATCCTGTATAATGTCTTTATATTTTATCCTGTATAATGTCTTTATATTTTATCCTGTATAATGTCTTTATATTCTATCCTGTATAATGTCTTTATATTTTATCCTGTATAATGTCTTTATATTTTATCCTGTATAATGTCTTTATATTCTATCCTGTATAATGTCTTTATATTTTATCCTGTATAATGTCTTTATATTTTAGCCTGTATAATGTCTTTATATTTTATCCTGTATAATGTCTTTATATTTTATCCTGTATAATGTCTTTATATTTTATCCTGTATAATGTCTTTATATTCTATCCTGTATTATGTCTTTATATTTTATCCTGTATAATGTCTTTATATTTTATCCTGTATAATGTCTTTATATTTTATCCTGTATAATGTCTTTATATTTTATCCTGTATAATGTCTTTATATTTTATCCTGTATAATGTCTTTATATTTTATCCTGTATAATGTCTTTATATTTTATCCTGTATAATGTCTTTATATTTTATCCTGTATAATGTCTTTATATTTTATCCTGTATAATGTCTTTATATTTTATCCTGTATAATGTCTTTATATTTTATCCTGTATAATGTCTTTATATTTTATCCTGTATAATGTCTTTATATTTTATCCTGTATAATGTCTTTATATTTTATCCTGTATAATGTCTTTATATTCTATCCTGTATAATGTCTTTATATTTTATCCTGTATAATGTCTTTATATTCTATCCTGTATAATGTCTTTATATTTTATCCTGTATAATGTCTTTATATTTTATCCTGTATAATGTCTTTATATTTTATCCTGTATAATGTCTTTATATTTTATCCTGTATAATGTCTTTATATTTTATCCTGTATAATGTCTTTATATTCTATCCTGTATAATGTCTTTATATTTTATCCTGTATAATGTCTTTATATTTTATCCTGTATAATGTCTTTATATTTTATCCTGTATAATGTCTTTATATTTTATCCTGTATAATGTCTTTATATTCTATCCTGTATAATGTCTTTATATTTTATCCTGTATAATGTCTTTATATTTTATCCTGTATAATGTCTTTATATTTTATCCTGTATAATGTCTTTATATTTTATCCTGTATAATGTCTTTATATTCTATCCTGTATAATGTCTTTATATTTTATCCTGTATAATGTCTATATATTCTATCCTGTATAATGTCTTTATATTTTATCCTGTATAATGTCTTTATATTTTATCCTGTATAATGTCTTTATATTTTATCCTGTATAATGTCTTTATATTTTATCCTGTATAATGTCTTTATATTTTATCCTGTATAATGTCTTTATATTTTATCCTGTATAATGTCTTTATATTCTATCCTGTATAATGTCTTTATATTTTATCCTGTATAATGTCTTTATATTCTATCCTGTATAATGTCTTTATATTTTATCCTGTATAATGTCTTTATATTTTATCCTGTATAATGTCTTTATATTTTATCCTGTATAATGTCTTTATATTTTATCCTGTATAATGTCTTTATATTTTATCCTGTATAATGTCTTTATATTTTATCCTGTATAATGTCTTTATATTTTATCCTGTATAATGTCTTTATATTTTATCCTGTATAATGTCTTTATATTTTATCCTGTATAATGTCTTTATATTTTATCCTGTATAATGTCTTTATATTTTATCCTGTATAATGTCTTTATATTTTATCCTGTATAATGTCTTTATATTTTATCCTGTATAATGTCTTTATATTTTATCCTGTATAATGTCTTTATATTTTATCCTGTATAATGTCTTTATATTTTATCCTGTATAATGTCTTTATATTCTATCCTGTATAATGTCTTTATATTTTATCCTGTATAATGTCTTTATATTCTATCCTGTATAATGTCTTTATATTCTATCCTGTATAATGTCTTTATATTTTATCCTGTATAATGTCTTTATATTTTATCCTGTATAATGTCTTTATATTTTATCCTGTATAATGTCTTTATATTTTATCCTGTATAATGTCTTTATATTCTATCCTGTATAATGTCTTTATATTTTATCCTGTATAATGTCTTTATATTTTATCCTGTATAATGTCTTTATATTTTATCCTGTATAATGTCTTTATATTTTATCCTGTATAATGTCTTTATATTCTATCCTGTATAATGTCTTTATATTTTATCCTGTATAATGTCTTTATATTTTATCCTGTATAATGTCTTTATATTTTATCCTGTATAATGTCTTTATATTTTATCCTGTATAATGTCTTTATATTCTATCCTGTATAATGTCTTTATATTTTATCCTGTATAATGTCTATATATTCTATCCTGTATAATGTCTTTATATTTTATCCTGTATAATGTCTTTATATTTTATCCTGTATAATGTCTTTATATTTTATCCTGTATAATGTCTTTATATTTTATCCTGTATAATGTCTTTATATTTTATCCTGTATAATGTCTTTATATTTTATCCTGTATAATGTCTTTATATTCTATCCTGTATAATGTCTTTATATTTTATCCTGTATAATGTCTTTATATTCTATCCTGTATAATGTCTTTATATTTTATCCTGTATAATGTCTTTATATTTTATCCTGTATAATGTCTTTATATTTTATCCTGTATAATGTCTTTATATTTTATCCTGTATAATGTCTTTATATTTTATCCTGTATAATGTCTTTATATTTTATCCTGTATAATGTCTTTATATTTTATCCTGTATAATGTCTTTATATTTTATCCTGTATAATGTCTTTATATTTTATCCTGTATAATGTCTTTATATTTTATCCTGTATAATGTCTTTATATTTTATCCTGTATAATGTCTTTATATTCTATCCTGTATAATGTCTTTATATTTTATCCTGTATAATGTCTTTATATTTTATCCTGTATAATGTCTTTATATTTTATCCTGTATAATGTCTTTATATTTTATCCTGTATAATGTCTTTATATTCTATCCTGTATAATGTCTTTATATTTTATCCTGTATAATGTCTTTATATTTTATCCTGTATAATGTCTTTATATTTTATCCTGTATAATGTCTTTATATTTTATCCTGTATAATGTCTTTATATTTTATCCTGTATAATGTCTTTATATTTTATCCTGTATAATGTCTTTATATTCTATCCTGTATAATGTCTTTATATTTTATCCTGTATAATGTCTTTATATTTTATCCTGTATAATGTCTTTATATTTTATCCTGTATAATGTCTTTATATTTTATCCTGTATAATGTCTTTATATTTTATCCTGTATAATGTCTTTATATTTTATCCTGTATAATGTCTTTATATTTTATCCTGTATAATGTCTTTATATTTTATCCTGTATAATGTCTTTATATTCTATCCTGTATAATGTCTTTATATTTTATCCTGTATAATGTCTTTATATTTTATCCTGTATAATGTCTTTATATTTTATCCTGTATAATGTCTTTATATTTTATCCTGTATAATGTCTTTATATTTTATCCTGTATAATGTCTTTATATTTTATCCTGTATAATGTCTTTATATTTTATCCTGTATAATGTCTTTATATTCTATCCTGTATAATGTCTTTATATTTTATCCTGTATAATGTCTTTATATTTTATCCTGTATAATGTCTTTATATTTTATCCTGTATAATGTCAACTGTCTGTAATGTCTTTTATCCAGGCTTGGAACTGGCACTTCCAGAGTACGAGCAGTGATGGAGTTACATCCTGCACTCTATATAATTTTATAGGGGCCTACTTGTGCCATTAATAGCAGAGTAGGTTACAAAGGAGTCGATACTCGCGGTGCAGAACTTTTATGAGCTATAAGCCTAGATAGTTCCACAGCAAATGTAATATTATGTTCCTATACGATTGCTAAAGAGAGAGAGAGTTTTGGGGAGTTATTTTAATCGATTTTTTATAATTTCTTCGCTTCAGACTGAGTTCGTCTTGGAATTTGGTTCGCACAACGATTTGACTTAGCTGCGACCACCGACGAAAGGGAATATAACCCGACGAGTCGCTTTGGTTCAGTTCCTTATAGGCGCTATATAATTATGAGACTAGCAGAATATATCAGATGAGTAAAGCCTAATAACTATGAAATCAAATATAAACGTTTCGTTTCCTATATACAGGACGGGCCAGCACAAATGCATCGACTTTGCTCGCATATAACTACGTCAATATTTGTTAGTTATCTATGTGTAATGTGTCAAATTATAGATATTTCATTCTGGTATTAGCTTGGAAAAGTTGAACTGATAATAATTGTAATTTTAAGTAAACGTTTGGAACATCACGAGCTGCCATATTCTGTTGTCGTTTGTCACAACCGACGTTAGGTCCGCAACTCGTATTTTGCTAACACGAGCATATACACGATCATTTTGGGTGTTTGTAGGAGTCTGTACCATGAATTTCTTCTCATCGCTAAACCATTTCCTTTCAATTTTATCAACAGTAGTGCGCTGCTTCAGACGCTTGCATGAATTCAATCGTTTCTTTGCGTCAGACTCGGAGAGATGTTGGACTTCACGCCAACGAAATATCTTAATATTAAGGTTATCTTTTGCTATTGGTCATACGGTTCTTCTCGAAATGCCTGTTTCACGCTGAATTTCCTTGGGAGATTTACTCGTACCTGGGTCATCTTCTTGGCTACAAATTGGGTCGGACACAGAGGCGATGTTAGCGGGTGTGCGCGCAGTGCGTACCGATTTGCGTTGTTTACGAAATGAAGCTCCTGTTTCCTGTAGTCCTGTTTCATCAATTTTCCGTAACAGACGATTTAAGGTATATTTATTCCATCCTCTGTTAGGAAACTTTTTCATCATTTGAAAGGTATTAAATCCCTTATCAGTTCGCAAAAGTCGAACCAAGACTCGATCATCGTCTGTCAACGGCGCCATTTTACGTCACTAACGACAAAAAAATTGGGCAGCTAGGGCTGCAAACATTTTCTTTAACTTAAATCTAATACCAGTTCGGCTTTCTATAGGCTAATACTAGAGTGAAATAGCTTTGATTTGACGCATTACGTATGAACAACTTTCAAATATTGGCGGAGTCATTTGCATGCAAAGTCGGTGCATTTATGCTGGCCCACCCTGTGTAAGTTACCAAATCACCAGTGATGGGCACCAAATACTTGATTAGTAGTTAAAACTAATTCCTAACTACTTTCAAAATATGTAGTTATAACTATTATTTAACTACTTTATATGACAAATAGTTATAATTACTGTTGTAACTACCACATAAGTAGTTAACTACTTTTGAAACTACTTTATTAATGTTATGAAATGGTGCATTGATAGTCACCAAGCAGTATGCAAATTTATTGCCAGTATTAATTCCTGATATTCAACGTAAATAATAAAAATGATCAGAAACACAATGACATATCTAATTGTAAACTAACAAGGACAAGAACTACTAGCACATGCTACAAAGCACCCTGATCAGAGCACAGTTTGGGCAGTAACATTAGCCAACTTGTTACAACTACAAAAATGTCTAGCCTACAAACACAAGAACTGTAAAACTCTTAGAAAATGTTAATGTTCAGAAACAAAATGTAATGTAAATATATTATAATACAAGTGATTCGATATCACTGTATATCTTGCCTTTTGCTGCCTGCATCAACCGTGCTTCTTCAATTCCTCAATCGCTGCTAAGATCTCTAAGATCTAATATGATCACTGGTCTATCCAGCCAGTCTCTTATCGTTGTGCCTCTGTCTCTGTCTGTCTGTCTGTCTCTCTGTCTCTGTCTGTCTGTCTCTGTCTCTGTCTGTCTGTCTGTCTCTCTCTCTCTCTCTCATTCTCTCTTTCTCATCCCTGTATGCGCAGCAATGAAACAATTACATAGCGAAATTACTTAATTACTTATGAGATCATTATGGGCAACGTCCATGTTTGTTGTGAAATAACAGAAATTCCTGTAAGACGGAACTAGTAAATAGTAAAAAATGTAGTTAATGTGAAATATTGTAGTTAACTTAAAACTACTTAATAAAAGTAGTTATAACTATTTTTTAAACTACTTCTTAAAAACTAGTTATTACTACTAGGCAACTACTTCTATAGTAGTTATAACTACTAGTTAATAACTACAGTAGTTAAAAGTGCTCATCACTGCAAATCACTCCTAATAATGTGAGTTGCATGCGCGTGTACACAGTTAACTAGTTAAGTTTTTTTGTTCTTCTCCCATGCACTTACCAATTACCCCAACTACTGCTTGGCTAAAAAATTATGAGGGTGGGCCCCGGTAGTCGGACATTTACAGATCTCTTAGACATAGAGGCTTTTTTCGCTTCTCCCATTGATCCTCCGCTGACATTTTTTGTCGTAACCCCCATCGCACTGTACTCTCTCTTGTAATAGGATTGCTTGAACAGAGGCAATGAATTTTGCAAATAATGGCTATGGTTGAGGCCTAGTCATTGAATTCAACTAGAAGGCTTGTAATTTATGTAAAACGACGAATATTTATCGGTCCTGTTTTCCCTGTTAGCATGGAATTGCGCTACTTTGGTGAGTGAATATTTCACAGTAATTGAAAATTTCAATCGCTTTTATTAACAACGAGCCAAGAAGATTCGGTGCCCTACTCGTATGTTCAG
Source organism: Bimastos eiseni (assembly GCA_959347315.1). Lineage (NCBI taxonomy): Eukaryota > Metazoa > Annelida > Clitellata > Crassiclitellata > Lumbricidae > Bimastos > Bimastos eiseni. The sequence continues at coordinate 15,658,001 of OY365817.1, read as the reverse complement.
GTGTGAGACTGGCCCATACATCGAGTCACTATCTGCGAGGATGTCGAAGAGATGGTTTGGCGAAGGCCGTCGAAGGCGAACCCAGATATTAACTGCATTCGTTTAACCAGTGGACTTAGAATACCTTGACTTTTTCTTCCCGGCTGAGAAGTCCACAGTTCGCAACTCAATTCTGAAAAGCTGAAACATCAGCATTTTTGACAAAGCATAAATTAATTATAGCAACCTAATTGTTCTAGTCACGTGTTATAGTACGTACGTATACATGCTACATTATGTGTGTAACTTTAAGTATTCCGTTTTGTAACAAAAGTCAAATGCTATAGCGTGAGATTTGTCCGGAAAGCAGACAGAATTGTCTGCTTCCCTTCCAAAATAATATTAAATGAAGTAAATAAAGATGCCATTGCAGCAGAAAACTGTTCTCTCTCCCATCTCAATTGTGACATTGTGAGTGTCACAATGAAGGTGGCGAACATAGTGCAATTGTGACGTTAGCACGGTTTGATAATATTTCCACTTAAAGACTACATTGACTAGTTATACGAATAATAATTGTCCTCATGAAAATAATAATCATTTTGCCATGCTCATTATGTGATTATAAACATATAAAAAATTAATAATTTTAAAAGTACTATAACATAGTACTTTTGTAATATTATTACAAGAGCGTTTAAAGATATAAAGTGAGTGAAAAGGGAATTGCCTTCGTGACTCTTGGGGTTGCTGCGGTCCGGAGGGGATTTTCCTACATGACTCAGAGGGGCAGGGATTGTCTAGCTGCAGTGTATTTAATGTCAATTGTCTTTTAAACAGGCCATCCTAAGTGAGGTGGATACAAGCGGTGATGGAAAACTGGACAAGAAGGAATTCTTGAAATTTTTCGACTGCTAGGATGCCTCAGTTTACTGTTGTCTTGTCAATAGTTCAATGGTGAGCAATTCTATTTGGCACATTTATTATATATATATTTATATATATATAAGGATTATATTTGTTTCTAGTTTTCAACAGCAATATATTTGCACTGTTGTTTACAGAAGTATTCAAGTGGAAGTAGAATCTTTGAGCAATAAGGTGTAGCCAAAGATAGACATGGAAACTGCTCTGGTCACTCTAAACAATACATATAGCTGCAGTTTTCGTCATCATTGTCATCGTCATTATCGTCGTCGTCGTCATCGTCATCATTATCATCATCATCATCATCATCACCAATATAGTAATAATAATAGTAATTAATATCATTATTATTATTATTATTATTATTATCATCATCATCATCATCATCATCATCATCATAGTCCCAGACGCCAGCTGTTTGGCGATGATGGAACCGAATAAATTATCTCCATTCTTTTTGTCATTTCTTAGATTAAGTTATGTTCTCCGCTTAGCTCAAGTCTTTTTATCTTCTCATGTATGTTGTCATTCAAGCATTTGTATTCACAGTCCTCGTTTGCGTCTCTGACTTTCTATACTAGACGTTTCCCCGTCCTAAGATAGTCCATGGTGAACGCAGCTGTAGTGATTACATTAACCATATATTGTCTGAGCTCTTCTCTTTTCATTTAATACATAATTGCAGATGTGAAAGAATGAAAAGGGAAATAGAACTATGTGGATATATTGCGTGTAACTTAAATTTTTCAATTTTATGTTTTGTGCTCTTTTCAGATATCATGCTTTTCTCTGCAACCAAACAACGCTCTCTCTCCTACTGGCTTTCGTGAACGTTCTGATTTAAAAAGCATTGAAACATTAAAGATAATATTATTTAGCATTGAGCAATGGACATACCTTGCATTTTCTGGCTCAGTTCAGTTCTACGTCTATCACATTCACGTCAGACACATTCGCTAAATCAGCCTTATTCCAGTATCCTGCCAAGACTAATTATTGTTTTGTAATTTGCTTTAAACTACATTAACAGTAAACATCTTCATCCTCTGTCTATAGGTGCGCCTATTATTTAACGTGTCTGGCTTTAAAAGCATTTAAATGTTGCATAATGTTGTATACTAACTTAACTGGGTAGAAATGTAACTCATTGTCAACTAGAAAACTTTGAATCAGTGCTAACTGAGGTTTGAATAGTGTGACAATCTGGAGTGATATGAAGGCATTGAAGTCCTTAGCGTGTTGATGTACAACACCAACAGTAGGCTAACAGAAGTCGTCGTGCTTATTTTTTTACTTATATTTTTCGTCTTGCTTCAAATAATGCCTCTTCATTGATGAGATGAGTCTCAACTTGATGCGCTTTCTTTCAGATAATAGTTGTTTGCATTTTTCTATAGTATTTGCTGGTTAGAGTATTTCAGTTCGTGGGAATTTGAGTGTCATCATTTGTCTTCTCCCTAATAAGTGACACGAATAAAACTGTTTCGGGCTGTAGGATATAATGGATTGCACAGTTCGCGAGTAAATTTCCCATCATAGGGCTATCGTTACCAAATACGTGCATGCCTCTTATGTGCAAGCCTATATAGGCCTACTTCAATGTATACGCCTGCGCTCAATGTAAATTAATTCAATCAATCACTAAATAAAAAAATACTTGCTATAGCGCCCCTTCAAGATATCTACTCAGAGGTGCTCCCGGGTTGAATATACTGTATGAATGAAGGCGTTTATGGTAAAAATCTTGCCAGTTGTTGACCTACCTGGAGTGATTCCACTTTGCTTCAGTCTCCTATCAATGAAGATTATGACCCTCATGCGTCCTACTGCAATACGCCGGAAGTGACAGGGCGTCCAGAGAGGTGGATAGCAGAATGGCATCCAGTATAAAAAGTTAGCTACGAAATCGGTGGACAATATAGGGTGAGGTGAAAAATATCGCCGATACCTGAATTTCACATTTCTAAAGCGCCACTTAAAGCTCGAAGGTACCTGCTTGTTCGTGTGCGCTGCGTCGAGTCAGAGAGGTTGTTTAGAAATACAATGAAAAATGATGAAAGTCCGGTAGCCCGAGAGATAACAGATACAAGGCAGAAGAGCTGCTAAGGCGGGTTTTGAATTTTTATCGTCATTGGCTGTCCTATAATTATCCAACAGGGGAGCCACGTGGGCCCGGGACCCTGCCAGAGGGGCCAGTTGGATGTCTGGCTTCCTCACAACAGAAAGTGTACTACAATTTGAAGGAGCTACCAGTGGGCCACTGACTTAGTCGGTGGGGCACTTGCCCCTCCTGGCCGCCACTGGTTTTCGTCAGCCCTCAAGAGGAGACAATTTTTTTATTTTGGTATGTTACCCATCTGCACAAATGATGGTAAGCCTACATAATGTCACAAAGACGCACTTCCTGCAGGACTTGTTGTCAAAATGACTATAGACCTAATGACCAGATATTGGTCGTGTCCATGACGACGAGCTGTGCACACGCAAGAAATTAAATTGTGAACGACGAGCAGACGGCATGTTGGATGGACCTAATTGGTGAGAAGCGCTGTGACTCTTTTGCTATTTACGCTCATTAAAAATTTGTAATAATAGAAGTTATTAGTTGTTTAAGAGGATGACAATGATTGACAAAACTTACAAGAGGACTCTCAGTATGTATCAAAATCAAAGTTACATTGAAAGTGCAAATGTTAAATAATGAATGCAAGCGAATGTTCGTTCTTCTCTTCGAAGTTTAGGCTAATTAGCGGGCTAATTAAAAAAATATATATGAAAATATATACGTGAAAATATATATAGCGTTACTTTGAATCTCAGCTCAGCTCAGCAGTGCTCATAAGGTTGGGCGCACAGTAGACAGCGGTCCCCTACAGTCATAGTTGATACTTGACTCAATAGACCAAGCGCCCCTACTTTTTAATATCATTGTGAAGGCTCACCAAAACGAAGCTATGAGTTGTGTGCGTACGGAAGACGAAAAGTGCAATGGGTTCTTTACGGCGAATGAGACCCTAAAACAGCTATACAGCTTCTCATTCTTTGTGTTAGTCAGACGGACAGACGGAAATACGCACAGATACATGTACGCATACTGTAGATCTGTTACTATAGTGTGAATTTGTGACTTCTATAGCGCCGGTGTCTAACGCACACAGCATCTCTCCTCCCACTCATCTGATCATTCACCACTAAACTCCTCGACCTAAACGACACCCAGCTTAACAACGAGGCCTATAATACTATGTCACCGCTGACCTTCTTACAACCGGATACAGATCTTCTTTGGGACAGCCCCTTCGGACAACCCCTCTCACTCGACACAGCGCTCGGGAATAAAAAAAGCTGTTGTCATGCGCTTGACTTTTGAGCGGCGCTCTGTTAGTTTGGACTTTACGATTACTATCAATGTGATGGAGCACCAAAATGAAGCCGTGAGATCAATATTCAGACAAGAGACAGACAAACAGACAGACAGACAGAGACAGACAGACGAAGTGAATCAAGCAGTCTGCTTGTTTCACTGTCTGTCGTACATCTTGTTTAGCTTTGTATAACTATAAAGCATAACGTAAAATTTTAAGTATGGGTTGCGCGTTAAGTAAATTGCTGGCAAATAGCCAGATGGCAAATTGCCAGATGCCATCATGCCAGACCATAAAACTTAATAATCAAGCCATGCCATCACATTCCGATAATAAATTTTGTAATAATCGACATAGATATAGAGCAATTACTACTTAGAAACAATATAACAGAAACACTGTAGACGGAGAAAGCTAAATAAAGATAATTGAAGGCAGAGAATTTCAAAATAATGGGTCAGTAATTGACCAAGATTATATCTGTGGCATAATTATTTATTAATATAATATTCTGACGGCAATTTGTATACATGCCAGATGCATAAACAAGCACGAGCATATTATTTTTGCATATAATATATATATAATACATACTATATATACAATGTGTGATATAATATGATACGTTATATATATATATGATATAATTATATATAATATTTATTATATGCACTTGGGTGTGTGTGCGTTTACCCAGTCGGTCCTAATATTTAACCTGAAGCGTTATCCAAGCCAAGCGGCATTCCTGAGAGCGCCATTGCCTGTTGTCTACACATGTCTAGCTAGAGGCAGACTATTGTGTTTCTCGAATAGCGTCACATAAATCATAGGTCATTAAGCCAAGACAGAGACGAAATGCAGGCGTTGACAGACCGCGTTCTATGCAATGATCCGTCCGTCAGTACAGCAGCTCTGCCTGGTCTGTCTATGATTGTAACCCAGTATCGTAATCGTAATCCAGCATTTATTGAAGCGCCACCTAACCATAATTCGGATACGATATACCAAATACAATACAACACAATACAAGACAATACAACTGAAAATTGACATTGCTCTTGATATTGCCCTTCTACCTAAATTTTTTACACACGCCTCGACGACGCAACTGCAGTTGTAATGCAGAGCAACTGCGTGCTAAGGACTTGCTCAAGGTCCCCACACAGTGACTCGTCGGACGAGGGTCGAACCCGCATACTGAGCGGTGTGGGCCGCCCACTCTAACCAATCGGCCACCGTGCCACACACAAATGATACCAAAATGAATGGTCAACTATGACGTCAACATGGAATACGATTTAACCAGCGAATCGCATTAAATAAATAAGAAACGCTCGGTGTGACGTGAAAATTTCGGAGCAATTTTTTCGACGTCCTTGTCATATCAGATGTTTATGATCAAACTGAGATGGACTAGGTTTCAGTGAGAAAAAAGTAAAACTCAGATGCCAGCACTCGTGAATAAGCTGGTGCTCAAGCTTGGCATTCAAGTAGAATTTTATAAATTTTGAGTATATGATTACACTATGCCAATCGTCGTGTACAGGCCTAGAGTATATTATGCATGCAAACAAACTCATGGCATGCGTATATTTGAACACACACGTATATATATATATTTAATATATATGCATGTATTCATACATAGGCTCAATACATGCACATGCATACATAGATATATAACAGAAAGAGAGAGAAAGAGAAACAGACACAGGCAGAGACAACCGACCAGAGAGACAGAGACACAGACGGAGACAGACAGGACATACAGTAACAGAGATATATACAGAAATACAATATAATCAGAGTGCAGAGAAAAGAGCTGCAAACCGACAATTTATGTTTGTATAATGAGATATGTTGAACCTTCCATTCCTATCTCCTGCAGGCTATTGACCCTGCATCACAATAGATCCACTCGCCAACCAACCCCGCTACAGGTTTTGACGTGCACAGCCAAAACTTCTGCCACCATTATTTGACCCAGGCCTATACGTGTGTCATAGGCCTAGGTCTATTTACAGGTGCGTGACATATTTCGCATGCGGGTGAACATTTCGCGACTCATTGCCAAGCATTCTCAGCACAGGCACCGCGATCCAGATTTTGCGGATGAATCCGTGATCCTTCCCCCGTTTCGAATTACAGAATCAGAATCAGATTCGTGGACTGCCTTTGGGCTATAAATTACGTCAAATTGGCGCAATCGACGGCAGACGATCGGTCACACGAGCAGACGACAATTCACAAAACAGCAGACGACAATAATTCGTTGTTTGGTTCTGCCAAGTGCTAGAGATTGAGTTCGCTTATCCGCTGAAAATGTCGCAGGAAACTCCGTCTAAGCAGCAGTTGGAAGCTATTTTCGACGACTACGACAAAGACGGAAGCGGGAAGATCGACGTTGGAGAACTGAGGAGTGCCGTGAAGGAATATTTCAAGGCAGTTGGCACAGAGCCAACAGAGAAAAACATCGAAGAGGCAGTTGGGGTAAGTGTATAGTTCTATATACGCTTGCGAGTTAAGAAATGATCTAGAGGCTAGATCTACGTATTAAGTTACACGTGCGCATTTGCGCTTTGGTGGTACACATTTATAATATATTACAGATGTATTTGATGTTGGCATGTTGCCCTCCTTCCAAAGTTTATAAGTGTAGTCTACACCCGAACGATCAGAGGACATTTATAAGATCAAATCGCTGAGCAATATTGTGTGTGTAGGACGCAGTGCTCAAGGTCCTTGCACGGTTGGCCAGAGGCTTCTATATCCTCCTAGGGTGATGGAAACAAAAATGCCCCCAAGCCTATATGGGTCGATGACGGACTTCTGATTAAATGCAAATTGTTTCAGGGATAATTAGCAACGTTTCAGCAGTTAACAAAAGCAATTCAGAATTTCAGACACTGCATCGTCTACAAAATCACAAATACTAGACCTAAAGATGCGATCGTTATGTTACATACAATATTAAGCAAAATAACCATTGTAAGTAACACTGTTTCAATAGCCATGTTACATGCTGACCTCTCCTGGAAACCGAACTCCGACCGCCCACGGACTATCCTTTGGACAACCCTCTTGATTTGACGCAGCGCTCGTGAATAAGCTGGTGCCCTACGCTTAGCTTTAAAGTGACGCTTTAGAAATTTGTAGATTACGATTACGATTACGATTAAACTAAACATAGTAAAGTTACTTAAACAAAATACACAGATGCATGAATTCAGTTATCATTCTCCAATTAGCCCAGCTACAACGCCAACACATTGATCTCAAATAGCTGAACAAGTCTAGGTATTGCTAATTTTGCTATGATAGCTAATCTGAACTATTGTGTTAATAGCGCTAATACCTTTAATAATTAATTGGTCAGTTTGATGATAGCAAATAGCGGGCTTAAGCAATAATTATTATATTCTATTCTAATACATTCTAATAGCTCGGAATCATTAAGATTCAATAATTTATTGTTGATTAATTTAATCAATAATTTAATAAACAATTTATTAGTTAATTAAATTGATTATCCCCTCCACCGATCTCTGAAAACGTTTTGGAAGCAGCTATGCTTCCACGGACATGTCTTTGCGGCGAGCGCCTGAATGGCGACTCAAAGTCATAATAATACTCTATATATAAATATATATACACACATACATATATAAGAGTGGTGCTGATTCGAGCGGCGCTATATAAATACTTGATTAAATAACATCACATTACTCTCCTCGTTACAGATCGACCGCTCTGTAGTAGGCCAAGTTTCAGACACTTGCAGTTTAACGACACTGTGATAACAAAGATCGTTAGCGTCGCCCTCCTTCTTTATCCAGGCTTGGGACTGACATTGTCAGGGAGCGAAAGGTGGCGGAGTTTCGACTGCTCTATCCTTTTTGCTCCTGTGCATGCTCATGAGCATATTTGGACTCACGGTCGCTACCTTCCACATTACTTGTAATGTCTTATCAGACTCTTATGCGACAGAATATTTTTACTGTTAATTAAGTAAAATTGCTGATGAGTATACAGACTTTTTTTGATGAGATACCTTTGACCTTACACTTTGAACATTACTGGTTATAACATGTTCTTAATAGCATCTCAGTTTCACGGCTTAGTTTGCACGGGGTCGGGGGTCAAACAATTGTGTACCTCATTCCATTAGAATTATTGTAGGCCAGGTCGAGATAGGCAGGCCTATAGGCCTACATTCACTATAGAAGCCCACGCAGTCAAAATTACATTGGCATGCATCTATACGCTCGAATAAAGACCTATACTACGAAAATTTAATGTCAGCGTGGGCTGTAGGTGTTTTTGTCAATATCGTTGTCTTAGTGTACGCACAACCCGACGAATTACTGAGCTCTCTTTTTACTGCTGGAAACAAAATATGCCTAGGCCTATGTTCAATACGTGACATAGTTTTGCCAAGTTGACCACGATTCGTGCAGCATGCACAGTTGATTGCGAATCCGTTAGCCTATCCACGAGACCTGAGGAAGTCATCGATGGTTTGTTGCAGTGTAACGACGCTGTGTGATAACAGAGATCATTAGCGTCGCCCTCCTCCATAATCCAGGCTTGAGACTAGCACTGCCAGAGTGCGAATAGTGGTGAAGTTTGAGGAGGTCTTCGAGGACGTAGGTGCCATAAAATTATACATAGGCCCAGCGCGACAGCGTCTGAGCTCTAAATCAGTGACTTGAATGTCAATTTTGCCGACTGACCCTGATCTGATGCAGCCTATGGTGATAGATAAAATATCGTCACACAAACCTCCATTACCTCCTGCGCTCTCTCTCTTTTCACTATTATTTCACATCAACGTGCCTACGAAGGCGTCAGGATTAATGAGCCCGTCCATGTCAACTTCGTATTGGCCTAATGATAACTTTGTTATTATTAGATCATCTTCTTTTTTCCAGTGGTTCTCCATTTGGTCTTACCAATGTATTAAATCACTGGTTTCGTTAATTTGTTAATAATTGTTTGTCATTTATCATCTCTTGCATCTGAATTTTGTTACTTTTGTCTTGTTTGGCCGAATAAATTTCTTTGATTAATTCATTGATTGATTACGAAGAGCCATAATATGTCAATGGCAGTATCAAACTGAGTTCAGTGCATGGGACATCGACTACAACCACCATTAACAATTTACTGTTCTATGGAAAATCAGCAGAAGAGGATAGCCTAATTATAACCAACATAATTACAAGTATAGCGGTCATTCCGGTTTTTCTACTTTGCCAAACGGTTAGCCTGTCTATATAGAGAGACTAATTAACATGTATGTATGCACAAGAGAATCGAGTCCATAAGCCCTATATAGGCATAATTTTGGCGAGGTTCGAGGGGTCTCCGTATTTGTCCCACTTGTTGTGCCGGAAGATGCCGCCGTGCCTTCCATTTTCATGCCCAAAAATTAGATCTAATTAATATTTATTCCGCGCATTATTTGATTGGAGGAGGCTTTCCTTTGAGCCCAGTAGACTCAAAATGGGCCTATAAGTTACCAAGCAGCTACATCATCGTCACTTTATTGTTATTATTACTAGACACCATTGTCGTCACCATTAATCATTATCATCATCATCACTAATCATGTATACCTCCAAACTGTTTCACTAGCGCCTGTATTCTGTATTATTTAAGAGTAGCGTCATTTCGATGTTATTGTCTGTTGCGCCATTGATTGGTATATATATATACATATATGTATAATATATATGTATTATATATATATAATATACATATACTTATGGTGTCTTTTTATATTGAAATAGCACTTTGTAGGTGTCAGTTTACATACAATGACAGTTGCGAATAATTTACACTGTTGTTTCCACTTCAGGGTCTTTTGCAAGTGTCCGATTCTTCTGGCGATGGAAAGATCGACAAGAAGGAATGGTTCCAGTACTTCGGTGTTTAAACTACACACTTTGATATCAACGGATACAAGCCTTAGGCCTAATTCTGGCCTTTATATATTATGTAGGCAATACGATACTTCTGATTAAATAAGACTGCTGTTATCATTATCGTCTTTTACCTCCATTTTATTATCAGAACCTACTGGATAGTATGCTCTCTGCGATCGAAGCGTCGTGGGCAACTGTGGGCTCACAAGGGACTCAACGTCTATCCGCAAATGCAGTCAATTTAAGGAGAGAGAGAGAGTCAGAGGAGACATATGGCGAGGCAATAGAATGAATGATGGCTTGATAGGCATGATTGTGATTAACTCCCCATCACCATAATTGCCGTCATTTGAGTGACATTAAAGCCTGCATTGCTTACAGATTTTTAGCTCACGGGAGAGACCTGCAGATGGAAATTGGAGAGGGAACAGAAAAAAGATAGATAGATGGATAGACGTGAAGCAACATTGGCCTATATGAGATCTTCTGTAGTCTTTTACTGAATTAAGGCCGTAATACGCCGATCTGTGAGAAGAAATTGTAGGCCTAACAGTAGGATATATGTATAGGTCTACCAGTTAACTTACTTTCAGTAAAATGACAGTAATCAGTAGACCTAAAGCTGCAATCGCATTAATATGCACACTATAAATTAATCATTTTTGCCTACAGGTAATATAATAAAATTATTATACCATCGACGTTAGTTAAACAGTATCCAAATTCAAGTCGTATTTCCCCACCTCCCTCGCTGTTTCAATTCTACGCACCATCCACCTATCGATTTTGTTTTTTGTTAAGCCCCAGTTGTTCTGCCGGAGTCCGAGACTTCGCCTTGTGGGCGTTGTCGAAATTTAGAGTTTACGTTTACGATTCAAGGCCTTAACTGATGGCGTGGATTTAACTAGTTTTTAGAAATCGCAATGCTACTGTATATAATTATGCTGATCAAACTGCTTGCCTGTATTATACAGAAGGCTCGTTGCATTAAAAATAAGCCTAATCTGGGGCCTATTTAGAATTAATCATTCCCACAGTTGCACTATGCAGTTGGCCTATAGGGCCTGCATTAATTTTACGTAGATATAGCTGCTTGCAGTCAGACAGCAATGTGGTTTCATCTATAGGGGTCGAACAACAGCTCAGAAGATTTAAGTTATCTTGGAGATTGTAGTTTATCGAAATGTCGAAATTTCGAGTACGCGGGAATAGTTTAAAAATAGCAAGTTACCTTGAACAGACGATAATTATTCAGTAATAGCTAGGCCAGTGGCGTAGGCAAGGAAGGGGTTTGGGGGAGGGGGGTTAAACCCCTCATTGGCATAGTTGAAAATATTTGTTTATCGACAACTTACAGAATAAGTTGGGATAATTTTGTGGACCGTGCCCCTCGATATATAGAGGAACAACAGACACTCACAGTGCACTGGGTGCAGCATACGCGCCGACTTCACGGAGGCAACAGCTGTGGCATAGATTTGATGTATACGCGATACCGTATACCAGGGTCACTCTGGCAGGGTGTAAATGAAGTAGAACTTAGCCTATAATGTGACAAGCGCAATGTATCATTCAATTATTTTCGCATATAGGACAGGGATATAAGACAGCTGTCATGACCCCTATACGTACTATATATATATATATAACTTTCTAAAATGGTGTGCGTGTATATATTTAACTAATGTATATATATATAAAATAGAAATATAAAGAGATAGAAAGAGAGACTTATGTAGGTCTATATAGGTCAGTTCATCCTTAGACATGCATTATACGCATTATACCAAGTTGAGTGTTCAGAAGTTTGAAACAGTTGAGTATAAATGATAAATTATATAAATTGCTGCATTGTATAGTGGATCGATAAAATCAGTAAGCAGAGTTATCTCTCGCTGGAAGGTGTTGTGGTAAGTTTAACTAAACATTGTTATCTCTTGCTATAAGATGTTGAGGCAAGAATAGCACTAAACAAAGCTAAGCGATCATTAGCAATGGCTCTGAACATATTGGGATTCATTAGTGGCAGAACTAAGGCTGTGGTATCGTCGTCTTTCACGCAAAGAAACGGGTAGTGTGCCAAAAAATGCTTTGGACGCATTGCATTTGTGTCATTCAACAGCTCATCGAAATATTACATAGTTTTTGAAGATCTTGGCAACATTACATTGCCTGTTTCCCTCTGCACAAGTGAGCATGTCTCCACCGAGTATCTCGCGCAAATGATCAACGAACAGAGTACTATAAAGCATGCTATGTAATGGATTTTTCTGAGCATTTAGAATTTTTTTATTTTGGAGGATTCTCTTTCAACGCAAAAATATTATTCTGACAATAAAAGAGACGAAGAATAATTAAGTAGGCCCTATGTGTAGGCCTAGGCAGGTGGAGAATTACTCAACTGGGCGTGTCGCATTCAGCGACCTCATATGGTCGCATCTTGTGCCCCTACACAGAGACCAGTTTCAGTGTCTGTCGACCATTGACACGAGTAGGTGAATTTGAGAGCTTTGAAGGAAGTCTATCGCTAGCCCTATGTAATAATTTAGTAATTTATCGCATACATGGCCTTATGATCCCCTTCTAGACGATCGAGTTTGCTGAGGACACGTTAGACAACTTTTACATTTGTGCTGCCATCTATCGCCAATGTAAATTAAGCATTTCCATCTGTGAGATTAAAATTCTCATATATGTTCTTGTTTTCCGTTCTTTCTTTCTGCCCTCGTCAAATCAATCAGATGCCTTCGTCACGGCTGAGTGATCTCACCCATGGGAAAAGTTTCATAGTTTGTACACTCATATAACATGGAAGCTTGAACAAAGGAGGAGGGCGACGCTAACTGAAACTACTCTATTGTTACAGAGTTGTTGATCTTAACCAACCATAACTGAAATATGTTTATTGATCCACGACAGTTAAACTGAGTATATATATGTACATATATATGTATATATATATATATATATATACCACTGCAGCAACCGTTCTCGAAGTCTTTTCTCCCGTGTTTTCTGAAGGAATCCGAATGCCAGTTTCCTCAACAGTCGGCTTATTTTAGTTGCTGCTACTCTAACTGTAGGTAAAGTTCATGACTTTAATCTGCCTTTGTGAGGTTACTTGACCAAATCGTGCATTGTAAAAGGGCTGATTGGAATGGGTATTGTTTAACAGCGCCCTGTTGTGACTGTTGCGACACAATGACAAAATTGCACTTGCCTAGATATCTAAGCAACGCTTTCAACAAGCGATGTTCATGTTCAAACGAAGAGGCAAACAGAATTTTATATTCCACATTTAAAAAAATGACTGCATTAAATTTTAGAATTTAATCAAATGCCAACAGAAACGCACTTAATTGGCAACATAATCAGGCTCAATAGCGGCTGCAACACGGGACAAACTGCTGCCTGTGCTGGGGCGCGGTTTTTGGCAAATAGCAGTCTTTGATGCTAATGTCGAATTAGGAGTTTTTTGCATTGTAAATTTTCACAGTTAAGATTTTCCTATAATCTGCCCTTAACTTAAACAGTGGATCTGCCCCTAAATGATGCACTTATTCTGTCCCAAAATATTTACAATATTGCTTTGAACTAAGAACCCATTCAACCATTTTGGAAATTCGTAAAATATTAACTGAATAACTGAGGTAGACTTAGATCAGCTATTAACTCACATTTACTATCTAATGACCAAAGACGGAGGTGAACAATACGCATTGTGCAAGTTGTGGCTGTAATGGAAGGTGAAAAAAACGGGTTGGCATGAGTGAAATTTATGGGGAAAAACCATCTCTCTACATCGTATGTGATCTAACGAATTCTGGTCGTTTCCTATAATCATCGCTAATAAATCACCAAATAAGCACCAGACAAAGTTAAAGCAAATTACAGGCAATATTATTTTACACAAAGCATCTAACAAAGCCTTGCAAAAAGAAACTGAAGCATGCCAAGAAATGTGGCTCATGAAATTAAAAATTACACATGAGACATCATTTATCAAACTACCAACCACGTTTAACTACTACGTCCATGAAATGTTAGACACCAAAAGCAAACAAGAGTACCACAGCGGTGTTCATCTTTACAAGACACTTGCAGACATTGCTACAGGAAACGTCAAGGAAAGAAGGCAGCACACTAATAAAAGGGTGTAAAAAGTAGAACCATCCTTTACATAACTGACTAATTGAATTATGTGCCACCAGAGAAATACAGGCAATTAAATTATACTGTAAACGAAGCCAATTAGGAGAAGTGCAATCTGTAAAAGGAACTATAATCTACTGACTACTTCCACAGCATTGACGTTGCTCCAAAATCAAGCTACAAAGGCGTTTGTAGAACTTCTCATTTGCCACATGCACACATACCCACGCACATATATCTTCACCCACCCACACAAACAAACATACTGCAAAACCTGATGGATGAACACTTTACTCATTCATTACAAAGATTCATATAGCCCCTTTAAGGCTACTACTCAGGAGTGCTCCCGACTCCTGAACGACTAAAACGAAAAGTTTTAAGGCGAGTATAAAAGAAGTCTGAGTGGACCCTTGGCTTTTCTCCAGTGTGGATTTCTGTATGTCCTTTCAGACGACTTTTCTAAGCACATGCTCTGGGACATAAATTGCACTTGTATAGCTTTTCTTTCTTCAGTGTGTGTTCCAGTGTCATCCAGTGAATCTACTAACTTCTGTCTGTCTTATTGTCTATCTAATTATTGGGTAATTCTATTTGCACATTCATTCTACCCATTGGCAAGAGTGTCTATGGTTAAGGAGAAAGGAAATTGATTAGAGCCATCATCAGCACCCAATAGAAAAGCAAAGCACATTCGTAACATAAACAAACTGCTAGTCTACAGTGACTGCTGCCTAATTTCATCCATTGTTTAATCTGGAATCACCATATCCAATCTGCAAATGCCCTTCATGAAAAGTGGGGTGGCCAAGCCTTCATGCAAGTAAGTATGCACCTGGGAATTTAAATTGCGTTCATTCAGAACTTTTTTCAATTGTCATCCACATCAAAACTCCAGATACTGGATGATAATCAAGGCAGAATAGTTAGATATATAACAAGTTAAGGCATAACATAGTTACACTTAATTGATTGTCCAATAAGAATCCTTTCAACATTCATGGTTAGATAGCCAAGTGCATCAACAGTGTATGTCCTAATCTTCGAAGCATTTATACAGCACCTACAGTTAACTAACAACCACAACTAACCAAATCTGTAATTCTAGTCTGCTGTAACCTACACAACCAAACAAATACATGGCAATCTGGGTACTCTGGAGGGTTAAATATATTCGTTTTTGAATATAGTGAAAACTTATTGTCACTGACACAAACTGGCCAAGCCCTGATTTGTGTACGAAAACCTATAACCCATCTTCTTCTCCAAAACCAATTGCTTTCAGTTTCTCCACCCCTTTCAGAACAGCGTCCAATTCGAGAAAGCAAAACATTCTTCATTCACTACAGTTGCAGACAATTCCTAGATAAATGAGAAGTCAATAATAAAGCCACATGCATGGAGCATGGTTCAACATCAAGGCATGACACACATACATTCAGAGGACCTCACACAAAGACTGACATAACTGTGGCACACATATAAAACACCGCAACGTCTCTCTTGATTTCACTCGTCGTCTTCATTCTCTTCGGCCTGTTCTTCGTCGGCAGCATACGAAACAGAAGAGTTGTTCTTCTCGACCGACGACTCCTTAGCCTTGCTCCTGTCCCTCAAATAGGACGGTGACTCATCGGCAGATGGCAGCACAATCTCTTCACCCATTCGACCTCTTCTCACTGCAAAAACAGTAAAGAATACAATAAATAAAAACAGCACCACAACAAATATTTGACATAAGGAGGACAAAAAATCACTTGTACTAACACAAAGGGTGAACAAGAGAGATCATTTACTTGTGCTTACAACCACCAAATGGCTGGTATGAGGAACTGATGATGATGATGATGAAATTTAACTAAGTGAATTTAAGAACAAATATCAGGGTCTTTCAGATCTATAAAAATATTTAAGAAAACTTAGGAACACAACTTTGTGTCCATGAGTCTAATTTAGTAGACTAATTGAGTGGCACTAGAAGCAGTTTCTTTATTAACGAACTGAGTTTGGAATCCTTAATATCCAAGTGTTCAAGATATCAATGATGTGTAAAAGACTCAAAAATGAAATCGTCAAATAGCTTTCTTCAAGCATGACCCAAGTCAATTGACTCTTCCAAAAAAAATTCTCGAATTTGAAAGATCAAGCCTACTTGCTAATGTTAAACTCACTCCAGCTCCATACAACATAATAAGCCAGTCATTCAAAATATAATTCTAAAAAGTCTTCAGCAATATATAGTAAACATCCAAACAGTTGAACAATCTACGTGTTCACAGTAGTGGAATAGACTCAGAATATCTCTGAAACTCTTTTTGCATTGCAAAACCAGATCTGTTAGCAATAGAACGTAATTGACGGCCATAGCCAAAGATGCTCATCATGACGAATATTGCCAACCTACAAACAAATTCTGTGCCGACTTACGGTTGTCACTGTTTCTCTTGATGCTGTCGGTGACCAGGACTCGTGCTCCACGCACTTCCATGAAGATTCCAAACCTTAGGAGGCTTGTGTTCTCATGCACCAAGCGAGCAATCTCCATCTCATTCTTTACACCAAGGATCTGAGGCCTCTGAAATCAATGAAAGAAATATTTTTGCTGAAAACAACTGTTGATACTTGTCATAATAACTAATAAGTATATTCTTTATTAGTTCAACTGCATATCGACACGTTGGTGTGCATACCATTAAACAACATAAGATCAGATATGATAAACAAAATTTAATTTTGATATAAGACAAATAGGAAAAGGCCAGTTTAACAATTCAAAACTAATTATGAGACATCAACCACAGATAAAACAATGAAGCAATACAATAATTAGTTAGATAATGAATCAATCATCCTCAGAATGGGCGATCCGGAAAGGGACGTGTCCTGTTAACCCAGGCCAACACAACGAACTGGATATACACTGAAAATGCAGACAACACAACATTAAGAAAAATCCAGACACAACATCGTATGAAGAACAACAATACACCACAAGGACTTATACATACAAAGTCCAAAGAGTAACCTCACAAGGACTTATACATACAAAGTCCAAAGAGTAACCTCACAAGGACTTATACATACAAAGTCCAAAGAGTAACCTCACAAGGACTTATACATACAAAGTCCAAAGAGTAACCTCACAAGGACTTATACATACAAAATCCAAAGAGTAACCTCACAAGGACTTATACATACAAAGTCCAAAGAGTAACCTCACAAGGACTTATACATACAAAGTCCAAAGAGTAACCTCACAAGGACTTATACATACAAAGTCCAAAGAGTAACCTCACAAGGACTTATACATACAAAGTCCAAAGAGTAACCTCACAAGGACTTATACATACAAAGTCCAAAGAGTAACCTCACAAGGACTTATACATACAAAGTCCAAAGAGTAACCTCACAAGGACTTATACATACAAAGTCCAAAGAGTAACCTCACAAGGACTTATACATACAAAATCCAAAGAGTAACCTCACAAGGACTTATACATACAAAGTCCAAAGAGTAACCTCACAAGGACTTATACATACAAAGTCCAAAGAGTAACCTCACAAGGACTTATACATACAAAGTCCAAAGAGTAACCTCACAAGGACTTATACATACAAAGTCCAAAGAGTAACCTCACAAGGACTTATACATACAAAGTCCAAAGAGTAACCTCTGGCGAACCCCTCCTGTAGCCATAAACCACCGCAATTGGCTAGGTAGGTTCTGTCTCAAACTATGTAAAATTCTGCAGCCATACCTGATTGACAACTCTGAATTCCGTGACAGCCTGGTTAGCGTTGATACCTTCCAGCACCTCGATAATTCCTGTGCCACTGATGTAATTGCTTTCCAGGTTCAACAACTTGAGGGTTTTATTCTTCAAGAGCCCAGATGCAATTGCCTGCAATGAAAATTGCAATGAAAAGAATGTCAACCTGCAAGTGATCCACAATTTAAAAAAACCGATATGATCACATGTATGAAAAGCAAACAGGGAATCCATGAACTATGTCTAAACATCTCTTCTAGCTGTTCTTAACATTGCCACAAAAAATGCAGGTTTGAGCATCCATGCATCCACCCATAATTACCATCATAATTACAATTTAACGTTTTATTTGTGCAAAGTCATACAGAAATGCAAATACAATGAGAATTAGCATCAATAGCATCCATCCATCCAACCCCTCAATTCATACATCCGTGCATATAATTATGCATCTATCTATACACCATCCGCCATGCATATATGCGTATATCTAGGTTTCAATCCACCTTTGTGTCCCTTGTTCTACCTCACTAACCCATCCTCTTGCATTATTATTATTAAACGGACGATTTCTAACGCACCGTAATGCAGCCATGCCGCTACAAGGGCGCTTGCATGCATCTATCCATCAACCAATCCATTAACCCTCTAATTAATGCCTTAACAAAGGAAACTATTAATCAGTGAACCAACACAACAATTAAACTAAATAAACACAATACAAGCAGTTGTTGTTTAATATTGTTAAATAAAACACGAACAAACAAATACCTTAGCAACTTTATCATTTGATCTTGTGTTAGCCATGTGCAGCTTTTCCAGGCTGGTGTTTGTGTTCAGTGCCTCACCAAATTCACACAACTGCTCAATGGAAATGCCCTACATTCCAGAAATCACAAGAATTCAGTCAGCCACAAGTCCAAAGATCACTACTGTATCAAGATGTGGGAAAAATGCTATACAGTATACATACATACATACTTACCTACATACATACATACATAAATATATACATGCATACATACATACATACATACACATGTTCATCAATAGCTTATGATGATGCAGCATGCTATATCAGGAAACTTAGTATAAATAACTCTCCTGCTAGGTTTATATGAGTTGAGAATCAATTAATAACATCATGAACTTGCAATTTAAATCTGTACTAAGTCACAACTCAGGAATCTGCCATCAGCAGATTTATTAACACAAACAGCTGAAAAATATGGCAAACTAAGCAATAAGATGGTGCATAGTCAACTGTGATTAAAACTAATTTATGCTTCAGCAGCAAATTAGTACATTATGATTAAAAACAATCAGAATGATGAAGATGTAATTTAATTCTTCCTTACAATGTCTTGGCAACCTCGTTGTGTCTCACCTATACTATACTAAAAAGCAGTAGTCCAGTATTCCAAATAATTACACATCATCTTCGAGTGCCAAAAATATAGCAAGCATGACATCGATCTATGATTTGTGAACATCTAACTTATCAGATCCAGTGACAGGACAGAAACTGTTGTTAGTTCCAGAATCAATGTGCATGCAAAAGTTCTGCTAATCATACATGCATTCCAAAAGCAGAGCAAAGCATATAATCAATGGTAGATATGACAAACACAGTCACATGAGTCTGAATGGGCGTGCTCTATGGGTTAGTACATTGGAGTATTGTTAAAACATGCTTTAGTATCACATGAATTCTGATTATAACATGTCTTGAGATCCTGCACCGGCTTTATCTAAAGTAAGCATAAGTCTAACTGATACAAGCTCTGTGTAAGACAATTCTTTATATCTTTCCCAAGGACAGAATTCTAGAAACGTTTCACATTTAGTTCTGCAAGTTCACAAAACTGTCCTGAATTCCATCCATAAGTTGGATGGAAAGTTTTAGCCGATGATGATAAATACGATGTTGAATAAAAGAAAATGGAAATATCAAGAATATGTTAAAAGACAGTCACAGACAAATGATGACAAAGCTGATGAAGCTGACACAGATAATAATAATAATAATAATACTCATATAATACTAATAATAATAATAACACTCATATAATACTACTACTATTACTAATAATAATAATAACACTCATATAATAATACTAATAATACTACTACTAATAATAATAATAACACTCATATAATAATAATACTAATAATACTACTAATAATAATAATAAGTGAGCCAAGTCTGATTTTAAACTGACGAATTACAGTATGATTACAGTACAGTATGAGGTGCCCAACATGTTACATATCCGATTTAAACAATGTCACCGCTATCTCTGCTCTGCAAGCCAAGATAGCTAAACTCTGCGGCAGCCCCACAGAGGATGCAACCTGGTAAATTTCTCAAATTGCCCTTAAGTCACCAAGGAACCAACCCCACAGGGACCAACCACCTGCCTGTTGACAACAATCATGTTGGGGTGGTAGCACAACATAACCAATTTCTCCATAAAACGGCTGACCCACGTCATGATCATCTGCCACTCTAACCTTGGTAACCCAGTTAGTGTATGGAAACTCACCTTGATGTTATTAAGGTTAAGTTCCTTAAGGGAGGGGTCGTTACTACGAATTCGTTTAAGGCTTGCATCTACGTCAGTCGTATTGGGTGCTTCCTCCGTGTAGGGCTTACACGGCTCATACTTAGCCGCTCCTGCAACAAAGAATACGCTACAGAAATGCACCGCTAATTCACTCATATGTAGTTTCTTCTTAAATGTTGAATAATCCCCAGAAATCAGAAGGAATCGTCTGTTCTTCTGCTGAAAAACACAACTCCAATAATAAGCTGAAATGACCATGTGTTTAGCTTCTGTGTCCAGATAAGCAGTAACTTCAGCAGGAAGTTAGTAATTAAAACTACAAGCCAATGTCACTAAAGTCATCGAACTACTTACTGTACTATCAAACCATTCATTAGGTAAATTATAAACTACACGATTTAGTAAGTTAAGTTTCATGCTGAATGGCATCAATTTATCATCTGATGATGGACATAAAAGCTCATAAAAAATACTGAGTATTTTGCAGCCAAACTGTTTCTGACATGCTTAATAAAAGCACCATAGACGTAATTAGAAATGCAATCTACAAGTCACAGTACGCAAGTTCCTCTGAAGTCAAATCACAGTGCATAATCCTGATCCTTTCAAATCCTTGTCACAAACCGATTTAAAAAGACTCGGAATAGACACGGGTGAGACAAATTAAATTAATACCCAGGTGTCATCAGTATCAAGATGCCAGACTAGAAAGTAAAATCAGCAACAGGATTACCAACTAGGGACTCAGAAAGAAAGAGTATAAGATTTTGCTAGACATCGAATGTGGTCTTAGAATGAACTTCTGATCTAAATGCTTCAAACAAAGACAACCTTCATATTAGTAAAAATGTTAATACAGATGTTCTTGGCAACTGAATATAGGAACTGAAAGTTCTGATGGATACATTTGTCTTCAGTGTGTTGATGTATTCAGAAAAGCGATCCACAAGTCTATTAAGAATAATTAAAATCAAATTGCAATAGCTGATCACAGTAAGAAAATTAAACAGCACAAAGTATTGACAAAAGACCGATTTGAAAGATGGAAACAAAATTGGCAAGAACTGAAGAAAGAGAAGAAACGTGAAACACTGTTTCAGATAACAGTGTACTTAAAAACTGAGCAAAAGGAAGCCATTGAACAGCATCCTTGATATAATCATAAAGCTGAATGTCAAGCGCATGCATAGTATATGTGTCCTCGCATATGCAAAACATAGGTATGCTCTCCTCTAAGTATTACCTTTACATTATTCAGGTTAAGCTCTTTGAGGGTGGGGTCATTGCCCTTAACCTTTCGCAGACTCTCCTCCACATTTGTGCTGTTGGGAGCCTCGTCAGGAAAGATCTTGAAGTCCGCATATTTAGCCACACCTGGATTATTTCAGGTATGTAGCTTTCACAGGTAGGTTCTAATGCAATGCTGTCAAGTGAGCTGGCAAAGTGTCAGTGCTAAGTGGAAATTAAATCTGTGGTGTTGCTGTCAGGTTATTGGGAAATGGTATCCAAGAGAGACTAAGTTTAGAACAAACATGTAATAAATGCTAAACAGGGTCGTCGGTCACACAGAAATTCAATTCAAAGGTGCGGACATGAAACTATATTACCAAAAAATTAAGATATTCAAATTACTTTGAAAAAGTTCAGCATAAACAGAAATCTTGAAAAATTAAAAACAAAAAAACAGCAGCTTGAAAACTATTGTTGTTAATATCTGATTTTGGGGCAAACAGATTATCGGATTTTAGAAACCGATTTAAAACCGATCATCGGTTTTTATTGATCCGTTAGAGACGTTCAATCATGACCATGCTGGGGTGCTGCATCACCCCAGCTTCGGAGTTCAGGGAAGCATTGCCGCTCCCACTACTAGGCTTGTCGGTCCCACCATCGAGATCCCACTGCCTTAACTACGTTCTGCCATGGTAGATCTAGAACCGAAATCGTACTGGGCGTCGATCTGAAGGGTCTTATGTGCCTGGTTATAGGTGAGACCTGATAGGCTTTTTGCTTCAGGTAAAATCAAACTAGCTCACTAGTCATGAATTAGGCCTTTCCTTGCCTCAGCCCCCCCTCCCCGATCTCCCACACCCGCCTCTTCCCACAATCCCAGAGGAGACGTTTGTGAGCGACAAGGGGTTATCGGCCCATTTCGGCCGAAGATACTGTACTATGGGCTGGTTCATGGGCATAGCCATCATTGAACTGTGGGAAAATAATATATAATGGACCGCAGAGGTGCCACACACATCATCGAACAAGTCGTTAGCCCTCATTAAGAGAGTAATAGTTACTCACACCATTTATCTGTGCAAATAGGTAATAGGTAAATTTGATTATCATTTTGTCAATAACAGAAATCGATTATCGGTTTCAGAATCGATTATTGATTATTTCAGAACCGATAAGCGGAATTCCGATTATCGC
This sequence comes from Bimastos eiseni, assembly GCA_959347315.1. NCBI lineage: Eukaryota > Metazoa > Annelida > Clitellata > Crassiclitellata > Lumbricidae > Bimastos > Bimastos eiseni. The sequence continues at coordinate 15,634,887 of OY365817.1, read as the reverse complement.
TTAACATCCCTATTGAAAACTGACGTATATAGGAAAGACAACAACCCCTTTCGAAAGACAAAAAAACTGTGCCAAATAAATGCTCATTCAATTTACTACATTACAACAACAGGTTCATCACAGTGAAAAAAAAGACTGATATCTATCTCTGCAGGCCCAACCTAACGAATATGGAAATACACCTGTAACAGTCTGTCCACAGTAAAACACAACAACAAAGTGACTTCATTCTCAAGACTTCCACTCCTTTGTAAATAATACAAAACTCAGTGCAAAACCAGTTTTGCTTTACTGAGAAAAGACTAATTCTGTCGTCTTGGTCACAAGTTATAAAAACCTGCAAAGCAATGCATGTTACCATTGTGTTAGATTGACAAACAAACTGCACACACACACACGCACACATAAACCAATCAACAAAACTTCAACACAAGAACTGAAACAATTTAGAGTTCAAGCATAACACATTAGACAACTCATTCAGATCGGAGCCAACATAATAACCCAGACAAACGATTTAGGCATACCCAGGAAACCTCCAGAGCCTTTGAGGTCTTTGCCTTCGACAAATGCATGGTGATACTGTGGTTGGTTGAGCATGCCGTGGAAACCCAAAACCGCTAGAGAAATAAGACACATATGAAAATACAACATAGTTATTTCACACAGGAGATATTTTATTGAGTTACAGACTAGGGACTTAGAAGCTATTTTAGAAGTGCTTCAAACCGTCGCCAACATGTATATCTAGAACAAAAATATGTATGTAACTAACTATATTCCTGCTCTCCACAACAATTTTGATCCGCTCGACAGCTTGTTCCCAAATTTTCCACGAAGACTCTTTACCACCCCATAATGAATATAGGGGGTTTGACGGTTTGCCATCTAAAAACCTTACCCATTCCCCTAAAATTTCACCCCTAAAGTGGCGAATCGAGCTAAATCAAAACTCATGCCGTTTACGAAATGCAGATTAATTAGTATGCATGATGTTGCAGAATTTTGAAATAGCTGATATCTAATTGGCTAAGGTAATAATGCAGACAATTCTATGAGTTGCCGACAGTGTCATAAATTGCTTGCTTTTCTCTTATAATGTTGTACAACTACACATTACATAATTGTAAGACTACCTTACAATATTTTCACCCAGGCAACGCTAGATTCAGATAGTGAATGATAAAGGAAGAGAATTTGACCTCACATACTTTAGACGTCAACGGCCATAGTAGCCATGAGATGTCATTAAACATCATGTACAAGCAAAACCTTACATAATCGTGCCCTAATCCAAGAGAGATCCCTACAAATAGTAATCATATCAGAATATTGCCCATGCATATTATATTATAATTGCCAGAAATAAAAACTCATTTATAATTACATATGTTAAAAGCTTACAAGAATAATAATGTATGCATATATCTGGACTTCAATAAAGAGCATTTGAGGAACACATTAAAAGCATTATAAGATAATGACAATTAACATGATTATGACAACCCCAATGACTGGTGGAAAAAGAATCTTTACCAGCGAGGTCAACAAGTTCCTCCTCAGTGGCTCCAGCTAATACATCGTCCCATTCCGTCTCAAGAGGCACGTCATCTTGCACTATGGGCTTCACCTCTTCCTTTGGCTCCCATTTCTTTCCTGAAATGTTCAAACAAATTTACTATGAAGAGAACTAACTATCCAGGGCAAATGTCTAAAAATGTATGAGATGACGAATATGAAAAGTTAAGGTGATAGGTCATAGGTAAACTTTTCGTAAACAGTTGCTCGTAAAACAATTCTTCGTAAACAGTTGTTCGTAAAACAATTCTTCATAACACAATTCTAACACTAATTGTTTTATGAAGAATTTTGCTTTGCGAACTGTTTACGAAGAAAATGTCAGACATCACAGAGATTGCAACATTTATCACCTCTAACTATATAGCTATTTTAATGTCAGGCTTCTTATTACATTCGCAAGTAGTTCAAATAAATAGCAAATGACCTCTGACTTCCTTTGAGTATGGTTTCGCATCATCCCAATCTTTCTCATTTTTTGCCTTGTTTTCCAGGTAATCCAGAAGTTTCTCTCGACTGAAAGGTCCGGTTGGTTCCTTGTCCACTCTGTATCGACAACGATCTGACGGAGGAATCATTGAGTCCTAAGCAAAGACAAGAAATAATTAACAACATCAGCACACACAAAATTACTATGCTACAAGAAAAAAAAATTTTTTTCAAATGATTCAGATCCGATCTGCTTACGGCTCTATACCCAAGAGTTGAATAATTCTGGCAGCTGCTGTTCATAAAAATATTTAAATTCCTATCAATTGCTTGATTCATATTTTCCATCACAAGAAACCGCATTTTATCTGAACATTCTTACAATTGTCATCTGAACTAATTGCAAAATCTCCATTGGAATATAATATTCAAGCCAATAAATGACTTCAATAACAAGGGAAACTGTAGCACCCACAAGTTTTATTTAGTCCCCTGCATAGTCATTCTGTTAGGGGCATCATATAAATATAAAGATACAATACAATACAAACCTTAATTGTCTGAGATAAATCATTTAAATAGACAGCAACCACACAAAAATAAAAACAGCACAATACACCCATCTAGTATAGATCATTTGTAAAAAAATTTAAAATACTCCTTAATATTTTGGGCAATATTTTATTCATGCCCCAAACTAATTCAGCATGAAGATCCACAGCTGCATTTTCAAACAGCACGAATGTTAGGAAGTGATGACAGTCTAATGGATACCTTTGTAAGTGCTGTGTTATTGGGCTCTAGAAGTTGTTGCTATTATAATGTTTAGTAGGCCAAAACAATATAGTTCTCACATCAGGGTCAATGAGTTCTGACTGGAGCTCTTCCAGTTCTGCATCAGTGAGCTTCGAAAGCAGGTCATCAAGGTCAAGGTCCTTCAGTTCTTTTCCCTTGGGAGTTAAAGCCATTGTTCCTTCCTGGTAAAACTAACATGTGTTTAAAAATATCAAATTTATACTTTAAAAACGTCAGTTATTGAGTTTTTTTTGCTTCAAAATTTTACAAATTAAAAATCTGTATCTCTGATAAATACTTACTTAATACTTTTCTTGAAAATGCAGTATTGACTAGCCAAACCATTTAAACTAGAACGTGGACAAAAAGCAGCTGAATTCAACTGTACTAATGACTATTTCTTCAAAATGTCAAGCAAGAAAAACAATCTAGTATAAAATATCACTAAAAGCAAATCTGTGCTGGGCTTTCAAAGTGGGATTTGCAGTCAAAAAGTACAGAAATTGAAATAAATAACATAATTTAAAAAAGTTTTTTGCAACCATAGACGACATTAAAGACGGGGATAGTAGGTCACTTTAAGCACCTAAATCAGAGTTTTCAAACATAGGTATTTGTACTCTGTTATGGGCCCAACCATTTGGAATGGACTTCTTCTGCACCTATGGCTTTTACCTAGGATCTCCTCATCCTCTTTCTACTCTTCTCTTAAATCAGTCCTCTTTGACCGTGGTTGGACTGGGAGCACTCCTGAGTAGATTTCTTGAAAAGGCGCTATATCAAGCTTCATTGATTGATTGATTGAATGAAACTGAGAAAAAACAGAAAAACAGCATTCAGAAATAAGACAACTTGGACCACCGAATTCCTGCTGTGCATAGGTAACAACTGGAGGGGTTAAGAGATCAACTGAGAGGGTTCAACCCTCCAAATGCCCCAACATTTCAAACACTGGATATAATTAAGATTACCCATCTCAAGTGAACTTAGCATATTTCATACACGAGTATAGTACTGACCCAGTTAGCTTCATCAGATGCAAAAGAGAGCATGTGGACTGCATTTGCTTCCCTATGCTGGTTTATTGCAGAGATTTAAATCTCGGGTTAGTTTGGTCCTTGCACGGGGACCTTGAATGGCATGGTGTCCATTCAAATAAACAAATGGTGGTGAAGGATATGGCTCGATCACTCTCTCATTGAAAAATGAAAATGAACAGGGTCAAGGCCAAAAACGGTCACTATATAAAAACGTTCACATTTACATTCCGCTTGTATGTACACCATGTATATATATTCTAGTGCAGAATCGGGCAAGCTAAGCAGAAAATTGCCAGCACTTAGTTGATATTTTGTGGCGCACCATATACTGGCACTAAGAATCTTTAGAACAGTTTTATGAAAGGAACAATTTTCTGCAGCTGAAACCTCGGCCCAAAAACAAACGAAAATTTTACTTCCACGGCCGAACCCTTACAAAATTTAGCCTGTGAAGACCTCTGCACATGCGCTACCATTTGCACAGGCACACTGTGAAAAACACCTCAAATTTGTTAGGGTTAATGTCGGTTAGGTTAAAACAGGTTAGGCATCGTGATGGTCTTTTAAAGTCAGGGTTAATGTCGGTTTTAGACATATAAAAAAAACTATTTTCTGTGCGCTTTTAGGCCGAACTTTTGACCGCAGAAGCTCAGCGCTGTATGAAAACATTCATAATTAAGTCTGAGGCAAGTAAGGTGACAGACCTATCGAGTCTAGACTACCGTATCCTGACAAAGACACGCCCAAAATGTATTGTGACACTTCCAAAACACAATTCACACCAATCAAAAACTGCAAGCAAACAAGAAAAGTCAGAACCTTTATCAATAACAGGACTGACCAAAATATCCAAATAGATCAACTTCTAGATATAAATATTTTTGGCCCGTGTCATTCCTTGATTAAAAAACGCACGGAACTTAGATTATCGGGAGAACCGTCCTCTGACATTTTCGTCATATCCGGTCTATGTCGTAGACGCTTCTAACAGATTCTATTTTGCCTGTCCTGGCCATTTTAGTATGATTATGTAGGCTAAATGCTAACTAACATATTTCTTAATCCCCATGGCAACATATCTGCCCTATTTTCTTTGAAAGCTTTTCAAATATAGGCAAACTGTATAAATTTTAATTCCATCTGGATTTTAAATTTGTGTGATGATCGGGTGATCCATCTATCGATTGAATGAGGCATTATAGCTACTGAATCATCTTGACAGAGGTCACAGGCAATGCATCCAACTGACGCTCGTATTATGATCGTTTTGACTCATTTGATTCATAAGGAGTTATCCAGTTCTCATTACTATGCTGCAGTTATCATCCATTTTTATGCTATCCATGTATACAAACATAGACTACATAGGCCTACGCTCATACATGCGTATACAAAAATATATGCATAGATGCTGGATGCGCTCCCCTAGCCACTTCTCCAGCAGCGATTCTCGTACCCCATCATCGCTCTGGTCTGGTAGTCCTCAATTGGCTTCTTGCAACGTCTTGTCTCTGCCGATTTTGCAAACTCTGACACTCATCTTTTAGTGCACCGGGTTGGGATAATTACCACCCTACAATTTCAGTCAATGACTTCAGATATAATTATGTCGTTAGACTTAATTATCTGCATTCCGAAGGACAGTAAACGACGGTAACGACATTAGCTACATTAACGGCGCAATTAAATCAAAGTGTGAAGTAGACACTGCTTTGACTTAGGCTATGATCGTTGACAATACAATGTGCTGTAAATTTTGGCTTTTCAAAATACGTAGATATGTCACACACACTGCAACTTAAAAATAGAGATCCTTAATGTGTGAAATTGCAGGACCATCTGCGTGACATAATTCTACAATACGCAGCAAACTATATGAATCCAGGAAACTGCAGGACAGGGTATATATAGACCCCATTGGGTCATTGTTGTAGCTACATAATAATTGTAGGCCTATACGCTGTGACTCGTTATTATTTAATATTTAATTCTGCACTTCAATTGTCATTTTTGAAGCTTCCCACGAGCTCAGATGTACATAATCGAAGAAGCAAGTATTAAGATAAGCGACAGAGAATGCTAAGTTCAAATGTATTGGACAGAAACGCATCTCTCAATCGGTAGGTGGCGTATGTGTTTGAAATTAAAAATAATACTTTTTATAATTCATCGCTATGTTGTTTTGCTGCTATGATAATTGTTATTGTTATTATTATTATTATTATTATTATTATTATTATTATTATTATTATTATTATTATTATTATTATTCATTGGCATTGCCAACGGATCCGTCATCAGGCTATCTGGGTCGCCGCTTGTCAGTGGATTGTAATCTTGACATAGTGCCCTGAAAAGCCACCGCATTGAAACGTTGGATCAATGCCGACAAGTTCTGGAAAAGGAAGTTTGTCTCTCGGGTGTCACCGGTAGTTGTAGAAAGTCGGCGTCCAGTCTCAGACAGAAAGGCGAGGCCCTCACTATTGAGGGGACCGAAAGTTTCTATAGCGATTGGAACAAAAGTGTATTTCTGCTCTAGCTCAGAATATTTTGTGTGTTTCCTTGTGGCTGCTATCTCCGCCGCTCCTCCAGCTGTGGAAGCTGTCTCGGGGATATAAGAAGCGGCCACTGTGTCCACCACAGTCGCGTCCCAAAGTAAGGCCCGCCCCCCACTCCACGGTATCAGGGTCTGCCCGTCCGGTCTCTTTCCATCTAATCTGGAAAGACCTGACGGTTCCTTGACCGCTGGAATACCGACTCTGTTGAGGCTGCGATGGATAAGGTCGTTGATATTACAGTGTCTTGCTTGACGGCCAAAACCCAATGAACAGGACAGGCCATGTGCGCCTCTGGCTGAGACGAAGGCGCCGCATGCGCAGGTGTGCGGCTCGCAGATGGCCACCCCTAATCGTAGGCAGACCGCCACCCTCACGGTATCGTCCTCCAGTCTGAGATCGCGAGGAACGAGCGGGAGAGCGTATAGCTAGTCCGAGGCGTGCGGTGACTGCAAGGCCCTTAGTCTCGCCTGGTCGTAGGGATCCTGTAGCTTTTCTTCTAGTGCAGACAGAGCCGCGTTTAACAGCGGTATGTCAAAGTGGGCTTGTTTATGGCCTGGCGTCGTCGGGGCAGAAGCTTCGGTAAGTTGAAGCCAGGTAGACATCGCCGAATCGCATGCTGAGTCCGATTTCACCGCTACTGATTCTAAGATGAGGGACTGGATCTGGAGAGTGCCCGCGGCTGAAGCCAAAAAGGCGGGAAGTGCCAGCGAGGACGCCCTCCTAATTCCCAGTCCTCCCATCCTGATCGGGAGAGTGGCCTGACCCCATTGGTCATCGGTCATCGAAATGTTGAAGATTCGCTCGATCCCTCCTCGCAGCAGATCGTCGTAAGCCCATAGACGCGGGTGATCGTGGCAAGGGGTGCATCTCAATAAATGCATGAGTTTAGGCGAGCCGATCGAATGCCTAAGGATCAGTAGAGCGTCTTGTCTAGCGATTAGTTGCAACCTGTCGAGGGCAATTCCGAGGTCGGCCACACAGGTGTCGATGGCTGAAAGCAGGGCATCCGTCGGGGAGAGCGGAGCCCCTAGGAGCACGGCCAATGATGCATTGACTCGGGCGAACTGTCCTAGGAAGCCTTGACTAACGTCGTTGATATGGGCGTCGGAAGATATGAGTTCGCATTTTTTGCGGTTGAGCGCGAGGCCAAGTTGCAGACATCCCTCTTCGATTGAGTTAATACTTGGTATTATTGTGGTGGCCTATTTTTGAAATTTTAACGTATTCATTTGTTGACTAAGCGAAACTGCATTCCTTTATCTGCGATGATTGATGTGAAATTAAGCTTAATTAAATCTAAAATTGTATACTACTTTGAGAGGTGTCGCGCAAACGAATCGCTAGGTGGCATCGAACATGTGTTTATTGAATTTACAATAATAATTATGATTGCAATTATTACTTTAGCTTATTTACCATTTAACACTGCTATTTAGTGAGTAAATAGAACTACTTTCCTTTAAGTCCAATAATTGATTTGTGCCTGTTTTCGTCCTTTCTCAAGACGAATTTATTTTATCTGGAAGCGATTGCTGTGCGCTGAGAGAGGCGCTATATAAATAAAGAGATTTAAATACAATACAATTAATGCGATGTGTGATAGCCACCGCACCAGACTTCAAGGAGAGTAGGCCAACACTTCTGCCAATGCCCTTCAACTTCCACTCCCTTTCACCATCTATTATCCTCTGCCTCTTCCTCGTCCCCTCCTCTTTCTTTCTGTTCTCATGGATCCCCTCCTTCCGCTGGCTATTACTATCCATTGTAGTCTCATTCAATTCCCATGCTAATCCCCTCATCTTTCCCTCGTCCCCTTCAATACCCTAGCAATTTTTCTCCACCTCCCTCTGCCTCATTCCTCACCTGCCCATACTCTCCGATCTCAACACTTCGTCCCATTTCCATGCTCCTCGCTTATTACTCCCATCCTCATTAGCCCTTCCCTCCGTTCTAATCCTCGCCCATCTTCTGTTCTCCACCACTCCTCATCTCCTCTGCCCTCCCCATTATTATAGTGATCCGTTAACATACCCGGTTTAAGGCCTTATATGCCTACATGTCGTTAGTGTAAAGCTGCTTACAAGCGAACAGCAAACATTGTAATAAGTAGTTCTAAATAAGACTCATAAGAGTCATGACTTAGTTGTCGTTACCGAACGGACGTTCCGAAGAAGAGTTTTAACCATAACCATAACCAACCATTTTTATTGCAATCCTCATCCGAAGATAAATTTGACAAAAATACACAATCTAATTTTATTGGAACACGTGCGTTCCGAGGGTTCCATTGCATTGTGAGCTGTGGCGGCTCTAGGATTTTTCATCAGGGGGTCATGGGGGACCGAGGATCCAACAGGGGGGCCCATTGGATACCCAATTTTTTCGAAACTTAGATTGCTAGGTATAGCTCTACACTGAGTGACATCGACCAGATACATGTATATATATTATTGAGCAACCTGCAGAAATCTTCACATCATCAGTCTCAAGATTATTACACCTTGGAAAATTGTACGACTTTTATTTAGAAGTACAGCATAAGCTATACACTATACATACGCTTAATGAAAACCGTATACGATTGTCATGTCAAAAGTTAAACTCATCTACAAAGGCATCCATTGTAATAATAGACTGCATGAGCAGATTCAATCAACAACATTGTCAGACTACTTAGACGAATATCAGACATAGTTCTTCGTAGATAATGTTTTAATTAATTTCGGAGCAGAGAAGAGTTTATCACATGCTGCTGATGTTAAACGGGTAAAACAATGGCTATGGTCGACAGTGTACATTTCATGAAAAGCAAGTTTGTATGGTCCCAGAAAAGAAGCCAGGTCCATCATTGTGGTCATAATTTAAACTTGAACGCTTTAACAGGCCCCCAACTTGGGGAATTTTATGGCTGAGGTCTTCAACACTAATGTCATACAAAAGTGCAAAAACACAATGGTATCATAATTCAAGAAAGACTTTTGTTTCGGCATTAATGCCTGTCATAGCACTAAATGAATAAGAGAATCGTCTATCTAGTTCGAAAATGATGCAATCAATGATCGGATTGTAAATTAATTTGCTGCCTAAAATGCAGTTTGTGTGTTCAATTGAGAACGTTGTCCCACAGTTTCATCAACTTCCGAGCTAGAAAAAACGATTGAGCATTTAACGAATATGCGGACACATTGTTTAGTTAATACTGAGTCAATTTAACAATCCTTATTTTGCTCTTCTGCTTTTATAAAGACTTATGTTTCATCTCTATTTTCTTTGAAAGAGTCAGTTTAATGTCTGGCAACGTCCGCAGCTGCAGATAAGTCAACACTTGAATATTGGAGGCGAATTGATACGTATCTTGCCCAGAATAGCACAAATTTAAGTCTGTAGTAATGACAAACCTCTAGCTTCAAGCTTCAACTACTCTTTCAGCATTTGCCTCATTATCATCCTTTAGCATAATTGATTATAGGTTACCAATGCATCTAATTGATCACTGCCGTTTCGGGGGCCACAGGTTCAGTTGCCCTCCTAGCTCCCTGTGGAGCCGCCACTGATTGTGAGCAGTGGGAACGCAGACACAGGATTTCGAGAGCGTGGCGAGAGAATGTGGCGCGCTTTGAAGATAAAATCTTTGTTAACATCACAAATAGAAACTCACTGCATGGGTCATAATAAATTAATGCAATTTTCAACTTGGCCTAACACACTCGGCAACAGCGGAACTTTCACAGAAGGAAGCAACCTACAGAACGAAATACAGACTAGTCTATAGCCTACGTCTTCTGAAAACCCTTATAATGCCGCCAGAGGTATAACAAGCGGGGGTATGGAGCACCGCTCCCCCCAGTTTTAAAGCTGGGGGTTCAACTCCCCCTTGTTTTGGTGGTTATTGCTCCTCCCACAGTGCCCCAATCTGTTCTATTTTTATGTTCCTCCAATCACATTTTATTCTGACATTTGGCTGTTGATAACAAAAGGCTATAATGTCAAAATTCAATAGGTAGATTCTCAATGAGATAAAATTAGCCTTGTTATCACCAGTCAAATATAGGCCTACTTGATCTTCTTATATAGTCATATTACAGTTGTTTGTAGTCATTGATTAAATATGGAATCAAAACTGGCACATTAAGCAAGTAATTGTGAAGGCGCTGGAGATATGTCCGTATACATGCATGTCAAATATTATGTCCAATAACTTATACGTCGACACGTCTTAAAACTCTTAACATGACATTATAGCGTGGCGGCAATCCGGGGGTGGGGGTCGAGGGAAAGAAGTCCCCATCTTTTACAGAGAGGGGACAGGTTATAGGTGTGTCCTCCCACATTCCCTACCCCTCCGTCAAACGAGATCGCCGTCTTTGTGTCATTGTGTCCTTACCTGTCATTAAGCTTCAATCAAGTCTCCTCTTGCTCTTTTCCTCTCAATTGTTGTCAATCCACATCCAATCAATCTCTCATCATATTTCAGAGTTGTGCATCATTTTATCATTTTTGTTGCTCTCCTCTGAATTTTATCCAATTTCTCGATATCTTGTTTCAAGTATGGATTTGTTTGTACACAGTAATCAAGGTTTGGTTTGACCAATGTTTTATATGACTAGAGAATCATTTCTTTATCTCTGCAGATTACTGCATTTTTAATCATACCTAACACCTTGTTGACCTTTTTTTGCTGTCTCTGAACATTGCCTTGATGGCTTACACTCTTAGGTATCTTTCTTCCTCTGAGTCTCATTGTGTTCAACCCTCCTACAGCATGCTGACATTTATCATTTTTCCTTCCCATGAGCATAACATTACACTTTCCGCGTTGAAGAGATATGCCTGTCTACTGACCAATGGTGCAGTATCTGTAAGTCTTGCGGCAAGTTAAAGCTGAAATTAACTAGCCATCCAGCCCATGCCCTGCTACAAGCGTCATAAAGGTGGAAAAGAAGTCTTGCTCTATATTTCTATAAAATATTGCTATATGGTCTATAGTGTATACTTTAAAAGCATCCTGTATTTTTTTATTTCTGTAGAGTAATTATGATAAGATGACTTTTGTTGAGATAAGTTGTGTCCCCCATTTTTCAAATATCTGGGGGCAAAATTAAAAAAGCGGGTGGCAAAAATTTTTTTTGGGCCGCGCAATATTAACATATTTATGCCCCTCTGTTAGAAACCTTGTCACACCTCTGTGTGCCAAGTTATCTACTTGACCCTTGTGGGCCTGTGTCGGGTATCCCGAGCAGTCGATTCCTGCACTATGCGATGAAGGGGTGCTCTCAATCCCGTTCTACCACTAGGGCAACTATAGGCAATGCAAAGTCGCGTTTTTTCGATGGTGGTCCCGAGGTGTTGAATGGCATCCCTCTTCAGCTGCGTCAGCTCCCCAGGCAATATATATATAGGTCATTCTCTGACAAATGCCATAAGCGCAATTACTTGTTTGAAAGTTCTTTTGGTCATGTTGGAGTCGGGAGGCCACCTCTCATCAGTTCTCTTGAAGAGGTGCCATATCAATCCTCAATTTAATGAATGAATGAATGACAGACCCATATGCTATCTTACTACAAGGTAAAAGTTTAAAAATGTACGAGATGATGAATATGAAACATTAAGTTTATTCCAAAATGTTCAAGGCAAGTTATAGTATGCCTAATGACAATCAGGAAATGCCTCTGTGCCGAAAGGATGTCTAACAATGTAAAAGTCGAATGCTTGTCTGTTTCTTAATTTTGATTAACGAATTTGATTGATTCTTATGTTCGCATCATACAATATAAATTTATATATCATTATACATATTATGCACATATATACACATAATTATGCTCAGTGTATACTATATATTGAATGCGCGCTTGACTGAGAATTTCGTAATTCTCAATATGATCCCTTCGGAGGATTGGTGAAATTTGGAAATTGGCGTCTTATGAGGTTGACACCAAGGATGATGCTGGCCAAGATTCCAAAGCAAATGGCGAGGGAAATGCCGGCCTGTTTGCCCACTTCGAATCCATCATGTGCGTTGATGCCTATACAATAGATGGAAAACACAGAAACCAGACTAAATTAAGCTAACGTCACTATAACGACCACAAGCAATGTATACACAAGTTGACAGGCACTCATGTAAACACACAAAGACGACTAAAAGACCCAAATTCTAAGATTGCAGGCACAATAATTAAAAGGATAGTTATTAAGGTAGGGTCTATAGGCAGTGGTCAATTTGTAAATGCGGAGGTGGTGGAATTGTACGTAGGACGGGCGTTGCTCCTACCCAACTCCCGCCGTCTATGGCGCTCCAGAAGAAACCGATCGATGGTGACGCAGAAGAACCAAGAACAAATTCATACATGAAATAGTTTGAAAAGTTTTGTAATTCATGCATGAGAGTATAGATCTAGGCGCTTAGTTGAATTAAATTGACATGATCATAATTAATTGGTAGATATAATGAGCACAGGTCAATTGCCCCGTGGTCAGACAATTATAGACAGACATGTCAATGTTAGCCCATAATATCATTTAGATGTAGGCCTATAGGCCTAGGCCTAGTGTCACTGTGTCAGAAGCAGTAATGTCCCTCAGTCTAAGGCAGGAATCAAGTTAAACGAGGAGATGGTGTATTATCTCCTATTATTTGACAGCATTGGCCTCCTCCAGATCTACAGGATATAAACTAAAAAAATGTTAGAAAATTTTACCGATTGATCAACGCAGAGAAAACCAAACAATGGTGATTGAAAAGACCAGACAACCAGGTCCGTAGCCAGTATGAGGCATAACTCTCAAGACGAGGTTAGATCGAGTCAGACGAGTCTTACTTCAACATGACAATTAAGTAATCGCGTAAACGGTAATTGAATATTTTATTATTATTTATGTACGAAGGCATTCTTTGTCGGTATACGTACAGTCAATAAAGTTTCAAATCCTCATTTTGCTTTCTTTGATAAGTGGCGGTAATCGAAAGTTATTAGGCCTAAACGGTAATAACTATCTGTGTTAAAATAACAAAAATATTTATAATAAATCCCTTTAAGAATATATAGCTTTGAACAGCCAAGGAAGGAGCCTAGGGTTAGAATACTTCACTACAGAACAAGAAATCGAAAGTTATTAAGGCCTAAACGATAATAACTACCATGGGTCGTTTGGCCTGTACATGCGTTAGTTCTTGCGTGGGTCTGCGGATGGGTTTATTTAACGTTGCGCGTGTGTCTGTTGATCGGTTGATACGGTGAGTGCGTGGGTCTGTTGATCGGTTGGTGAGGCGGTGAGCGCGCGTGTCAATGGGATTATTCGGCGGTGCGCGCGTGTGTCTGTTGATGGGTTGATGCGGTGGTGTACCCGTGTGTCTGTTCATCGGGTTATTGAGCAGTGCGCGCTTCAATGGCGTAGGCAAGGGGATGTTTGGGGGGTTAACCCCCCTCATTGGCATAGTTGAAAATATTTTTTAGCAACAAACTACAGAATAAGTTGGGATAGTTTTGGGACCGTGCCCCTCCCAGAGGAATAACAGAGTTAAACAGACACTCACAGTGCACTGAGTGCAGCATACGCGCCGACTCCACGGAGGCAACAGCTGTGGCATAGATTTGATGTATACCCGATACCGTATACCAGGGTCACTCTGGCAGGGTGTAAATGAAGCAGAACTTAGCCCATAATGTGACAAGCGCAATGTATCATTCAATTATTTTCGGATATAGGACAGAGATATAAGACAGCTGTCGTAAGCCCTATACGTGCTATATATAAAACTATATATACAGAATGGATGTGCGTGTATATATTAAACTAAATATATATATAAAGATAAAGGGAGACTTGTGTATATAGGTCAGTTCATCATTAGACTTAATCATTATACGCATTATACCAAGTTGAGTGTTCAGAAGTTTAAAACAGTTGAATATAAATTATAAATTATATAAATTGCTGCATTGTATATATAGTGGATCGATACAATCAGTAAGCAGAGTTATCTCTCGCTGGAAGGTGTTGTGGTAAGTTTAACTAAACATTATTATCTCTTGTTATAAGATGTTGAGGCAAGAATAGCACTAAACAAAGCTAAGCGATCATTAGCAATGGCTCTGAACATATTGGGATTCGTAGTGGCAGAACTAAGGCTGTGGTATCGTCGTCTTTCACGCAAAGAAACGGGTAGTGTGCCAAAAAATGCTTTGGACGCAATGCATTTGTGTAATTCAACAGTTCATCCAAATATTACAAAGTTGTTGCAAATCTTGGCAACATTACATTGCCTGTTTCCATCTGTACCAGTGAGCGTTCTTTCTCAACACTTCGCCGTCTGAAAACATATCTCAGGAACTCGACAAGCAAAATTAGGCTGAATTGATTAGCTCTTCTACATGTTCACTGTGAAATAACCCCAACAACCGACGAAATAATCAATGAACTACTAAGGAAGCGAAGATTAGATTTCGTTCTGTGAAGCCAAGCAAGTTAAGACCAATATTCATTATGATTAAGGAATGAATAAAGTTTAAGATTGGCCCTAATGACAAGAAAACTGAACTTCTACTGATAATCAGAAGAAGAATATTAGCCTACTAAGATGTTAAGAAAAGAAAATCTGAGACTGATTTGCATAGGCTGGGCTATTTTATAATCATATCAAATTTAAGGCTTGAGTATATGTTTGTAATTTTTTTGTCCACTGTTATAAAATCTATCGGCTAAGGCTATGCGTCTTAGCCGATATTAATAAAAAGTATTTATATTTTGAAATATCAAAAAAATGTTGCATTGCAAAAAAGGCTAAAATTAAAAAAAATCCTGTCTCATTGAGCCCCCTAATTTATTGTAGATCTAGTGGAAACATGACTATCCCAAAAGTGCCTACACTAACCCCCCCCCTCTTGGGAAAATCCTGCCTACGCCACTGGCGCGCTTGCGTCTGTTGATCGGTCTATTGGGCGATGCGCTTGGGTCTGTTGATCGGCTTATTTTTCTCCATTTGCTCTCTACCTCCCTTTTATCCATTTGCTCTCTTACTCCCATTCCTCCATTTGCTCTCTTACTCCCATTCCTCCATTTGCTCTCTTCCTCCCTTTCCTTAATTTGGTCTCTTCCTCCCTTTCCTTCATTTGCTCTCTTCCTCCCTTTCCTTCATTTGCTCTCTTCCTCCCTTTCCTTAATTTGCTCTCTTCCTCCCTTTCCTTCATTTGCTCTCTTCCTCCCTTTCCTTAATTTGCTCTCTTCCTCCCTTTCCTTAATTTGCTCTCTTCCTCCCTTTCCTTAATTTGCTCTCTTCCTCCCTTTCCTTAATTTGCTCTCTTCCTCCCTTTCCTTAATTTGCTCTCTTCCTCCCTTTCCTTAATTTGCTCTCTTCCTCCCTTTCCTTAATTTGCTCTCTTCCTCCCTTTCCTTAATTTGCTCTCTTCCTCCCTTTCCTTAATTTGCTCTCTTCCTCCCTTTCCTTCATTTGCTCTCTTCCTCCCTTTCCTTAATTTGCTCTCTTCCTCCCTTTCCTTCATTTGCTCTCTTCCTCCCTTTCCTTAATTTGCTCTCTTCCTCCCTTTCCTTCATTTGCTCTCTTCCTCCCTTTCCTTAATTTGCTCTCTTCCTCCCTTTCCTTAATTTGCTCTCTTCCTCCCTTTCCTTAATTTGCTCTCTTCCTCCCTTTCCTTCATTTGCTCTCTTCCTCCCTTTCCTTAATTTGCTCTCTTCCTCCCTTTCCTTCATTTGCTCTCTTCCTACCTTTCCTTAATTTGCTCTCTTCCTCCCTTTCCTTCATTTGCTCTCTTCCTCCCTTTCCTTCATTTGCTCTCTTCCTCCCTTTCCTTCATTTGCTCTCTTCCTCCCTTTCCTTAATTTGCTCTCTTCCTCCCTTTCCTTCATTTGCTCTCTTCCTCCCTTTCCTTAATTTGCTCTCTTCCTCCCTTTCCTTCATTTGCTCTCTTCCTCCCTTTCCTTAATTTGCTCTCTTCCTCCCTTTCCTTAATTTGCTCTCTTCCTCCCTTTCCTTCATTTGCTCTCTTCCTCCCTTTCCTTCATTTGCTCTTTTCCTCCCTTTCCTCCGTTTTGTCCGCAACACCCCTTCCTCCTTTTCGCTCTCAACCTCTTTTTCCTCCATTATTTCCTCCACATCTCCTCAGGAGGCATTGTAGCATTGTACAAAGAAGAATTATTAGAATGTCCCCCAAATGTATTGGGGCATAAGGATACCCTCGCCCCAGGGCGAATATCGCTGTTGCCTCTGTGGAGTCGGGCCTATGTGCGAGACCCAGATAGAGTCCAAACAGATCTCATTTTATGCCCACGGAAATGTTAGCAGGGTACGTAGGCCTACACGTGAATCCACGATTTGATTATCATATATAGCGCATGTGTGTTATAGCTATCGTAGAGCTGAGTAGATTAATACGAGTAGGCGTACGTCGACTTACTTCCCTGAGCCAAAGCTGAAGGAGAGAACGAAGCGAAGGACAGAAGGCACATAAAGATCTTGCAACAGTCACCGAAATCCATCGTATAACCAACTGATTTGAACCTGATTTATTGATTGAACGACCGTCGCCGACTCTGCAAACACAAAAAAACAAAATTACGGGGCGTCGAGCTCACGTTTCAGGTCCTGCTGACAAATGATTATTGCTCTG
Organism: Bimastos eiseni; assembly: GCA_959347315.1. Classification (NCBI taxonomy): domain Eukaryota; kingdom Metazoa; phylum Annelida; class Clitellata; order Crassiclitellata; family Lumbricidae; genus Bimastos; species Bimastos eiseni. Next base: position 15,617,859 of record OY365817.1, on the reverse strand, counting down.
CATGGATACGCATAGCCTATAGGGCCTACTTTGATCTCTGCTACTCCCCTACTCTCTTTATAACTCACTAGAATTCACATTGCAGTTTCTTAACCGTTGTATTCGGATATTTGGTTTCCTTGGACCCATCGACCGGATTATTCTTGCAAAACGGTTTCGATAGATCACATGCTTAATTGCAGAACACAATTTCACTTGAAGCGACTGATGCTGCAACTATTTAAAACGGCGCTACAGAAGTCGTTAGATTATAATTGACTTTAAGCAGATACACGTAATTATTTTATGCACTCACTGTACAGTCTTGAATCTACAGAGCGCCACTGTTGGTCTACAGACAGGGACTTATCTCTTGGTCTACAGTAGGTGAACGGCGCCGAGCAAACTAACGAAGGAAAGCAAAATTTGCGTCAAGACTAAGACTGCTTAGACTGTATTCAGCTCACGTCTATATAGGCATAAAACCTTTTGTCTATAATGGTCATAAAGTCTCTCGTATTAGAACCCGACGGAGCTCACCCAAGTGTCCCCTACGACTGACAAGGGCAGGCATTTGCATTAGTCCGAGTTGATTACCGCTCACAACGCTATTGGACGCACATATTAGGCCTATAGACCTAGCTAGGCCTATGCGTTCAACAAACCGATCGACTGTCAAAAGACACAATGAACTGGCTGCAACTGGTTCTCTCCGGGTTTTTTTAACAAACAGCAACCATTAAGTAACCGATCCTTGGGCACATTCGAGCGACAGCTCTATTGAAGTTACAATTAAAGGTAGGCCTAATGCATTCTTCATCCGTAGGCCTATGAAGGAATCATTGAGCTGCATCCGTTATTAGCTAAGCTTACATTTTTATCGCTGGCTCATCCTCTCTCACTTTATCCCACTCCCTCCATCGTCCCATTTATGTGCAGCCACACATTATGACAAAACTGCTTAGGCCTAACAGCCAATCTACAAAGGGTCGGATTACGCAAGGTTTCTTTTGGAGAAGACTTCTCAATGTGAGAGTGTATGGAGTGAAATATACTATGGTGTAAATAGGTTGTTAGTCGGAGTATGTTATAGACCACCAGATGTGAACCAGGAAACAGAAGAGGGACTATACGAAATAATTGGAAGGGCAAGTAAGGAAACAACGATTATAATGGGCGACTTTAACTATCATATTGACTGGGAGGAGTCGGAAGGAGAGAAAATACAAGATAAAAAGTTTCTAGATGTTTTTAATGATGCATTTCTTCAGCAACATGTTGCAGAAGTGACAAGAGAAGGAAGCAAGTATATCCTAGACCTGACTATGACATCGCAGGAGAACCTGGTGGAGAACATAAGGATAGGAGAGAACTTCCACACAAAAGATCACCAAATAATCAGATGGTCATTGACAACAGGAGATTAGTTGGAGACAGTAGAGAAGCAGAAGAGACATAACTATATTAAGACTAATTATGGAGAGATAAAAAAAAGGAGAGGGACATGAATATTGAAAACAGGATAGAAGGGCATGGAGTAAATGAAAGTTGGAAAATTGTAAATTAGTGTTTGAAAGAAGTAATTGAAGAATACGTACCAGTAACAGGAAATTTGGTTAAAAAAAGGTTATGGGTTACCAGAGAGGTACAGAAGAGAAGAGCTAAGCTAAGCAAAAGGCATGGAGAAATTATAGCAAGCTAAAGTGGAGCATGGAAGGTAACGAAGGGCGCAACCAAGAACCGAGTATTCAAAACCGAGTTACAGAACTAAAGAAACAATATGTAAAAAAAGGAACGATTCTAACAGGGCTAATAAAGAAGCCATCCAGAAATACGAAACGAAATTGGCTCAAAATGTAAAAAATGACAGCAAGAGTTTTTACAAATATGTAAGAAATAGACAGAAAAAGAAGGATAGAGTAGGTCCACTGATGAACGCTGAGGGAGAAATTATCATAGAGGACAAAGAGACAGTAGAAGAATTAAATAAGTACTTTGGATCTGTATTCAGCCTAGAAGATGGAGCAAAGATACCAGAGGCGCTTGCGATGTTCATGGGAAGAGAAGTTAGAGAATGTACTCTTTACAAGAGAAAAACTTGTACATGAATTAGAGAAACTGCGCACGGACAAAAGTCCAGGGAACGATGAACTGCATCCCGTGTTTCTGAAAGAGCTAAGGGAGGAGTTGGGAGGAATCTTGTCACAAATAATGGAGAAATCAATGGCAACTGGTGAAATACTGCAAGACTGGAGGGATGCTGTTGTAGTATCTCTCTTCAAAAAAGGCAACAGGAATGAAGCAAAGAATTATAGACCGATCAGCCTCACAAGCGTAGTATGCAAAATAATGGAAAGAATCATAAAGGATGCGACAGTCAAGCACCTGAAAAGGCACCACGTAATAGGTACCAGCCAGCATGGATTCATCAAGGGGAGATCATGCCTAACAAATCTACTGGACTTCTTAGAAGAAGTTTATGAAAAACTGAATGAAGGCAAAGCAGTGGATACAGTGTATTTGAACTTTGCGAAAGCTTTTGACAAAGTTCCACACATAAGGTTGGAAAGAAAACTGAAGGCAGGAGGAATAGGAGGAAATTTGCTCAAATGGATAGGAAATTGGTTAAAAGACAGAAGGCAAAGGGTAGGAATTAGAGGAAAATTCTCTGAATGGTTGAGAGTAATGAGTGGAGTGCCACAAGGGTCGGTTTTCGGACCGCTGCTCTTCATATTAACTATATCGACATTGGGATAATCTCAAAAATCTCAAAATTTGCTGATGATACGAAATTATGTAGAAAGGTAAACAAATGGGAAGACGCAGAGATCCTGAGAAAAGACTTGCAGAGACTGTTCCAGTGGTCAGAAGACTGGCAGATGATGTTCAACACAGAAAAATGTTCTGTTGTACATATGGGAAAGAGAAATGAAAAATTTCAATATACATTAGGAGGATTGAATATAAGAGAGTCGGAAGAAGAAAGAGACCTAGGAGTGGTCATACATAGTAGTGCAAAGTCATCAAGGCAATGTTCAGAGGCAGCAAAAAAGGCCAACCAGGTGTTAGGAATGATCAAAAGAACAATAGTCAGCAGAGAGAGAAAAATAATTCTCGAGTTGTATAAAACACTGGTCAGACCACACCTTGAGTACTGTGTACAAGCATGGAATCCATACTTGAAACAAGATATCGAGAAATTAGAAAGAATACAGAGGAGAGCAACGAAAATGATAAAAGGAAACGCAAATCTAAAATACGAGGATAGATTGAAGAGATGTGGATTGACAACAATGGAGAGGAGAAGAACAAGAGGAGACTTGATTGAAACTTACAAAATAATGACAAAGAAAGACACACTACCAGTACAACAGTTTTTCACATTTACCATGGACAATAAAACCAGAGGTCACAGATACAAGATATATAAAAAACCGGCAAGTATATGGATGCAAAGATTTTATAGTTCAAGGGTTGTAAATGCATGGAATGAGTTAGATGAAGAGACCGTTGCAGTTCATTCAGTAAAGGCATTCAAGGAGAAACTGAAGAAGTTTGGGTATTAGAAAGAAGTAACGAGGAAACAAAGGAAGAAAAAGGAGTGGCTCTTACACAGATATGATCTTCTGAGCCACTATAAAACATGTTATGTTAATGCAATGCTACTGAAGATTCATAGAGCACATTAACACACATTTCTTGCACAATCCGCAAGGATCTCAAAATTTTTATATGTAAAGATTAATAAATAAATTGCATTAAAGCTTCCAGGGTATACAATGTTAACTTAAACGCGGCCAACAAATAAATTATGTAATCAGTAACTGAATTTATCAGAATTACTTTACCTTGTGCTGTCAGTTCGTTGAACTCTTGCGACCGCCATGATTAACCTTCTCCGTTTCTTTCTTTCCCAAGTTGGGTCCCTTAGTTCCTTCAGGTTCGTTCCAGTTTTTGTGTGTATCTCGTACGTCCATTTTTTTCTTGGGCGCCCTCTTTTCTTCCTTCCTCCTCCACACACCATCATCATTTCCTTTTCCATTCCATTTGATCGCATAACATGTCCATAAAACCAGCTTCCTTCTCAATGCTGTTTGTTGTAACATCTCATCATTCTATCAGAATACATTAAAATAATCTGAATGTTTCACCTTAAATGCAATTTTTTAACAAGGGTCTCCCAAGCTTTAAAGCTCAGACTTCACCAATCTAAATCTGGCGCTGGTTACGAGGAGATATTTTCATAGGCAAATGCCATACTGGAGCTTTCCTCTAACATCCTGAATACAACTTTTAGGGAATTTAGGCATTGATTATAGGTGTCCAAATTTTGGGGGTGAAGCGCCACATTGACACTTTTCTAAGACTTCATTGGCCTAAGACAGAATCTCATCAATAATTAAAACAACGTAAAGCATGCCAACAATCACTTGACTTGCCTACCTCACAATCAGATACCATACATATTCAAATTTTTGCTGATTCGTTTGTCTTAATTGAATACTTGACATTGACGTTGTTTACACAAGAACTCTAAATCTGCTTCAACAATTTAATGTAGCCATTCTTAGTAGCCAATCTAAATGCCAAGCTGTTAACAGTGATCTTCAGTTTGTGTTAATATATTCCATTCTACGAAAAAGCTGTCCACACCAATACGTTGGAGCTGTACAGATCAAAAGGCCAAATTCTTCTTGGGCCGATTATTGGATCAATCGGTAATGGTAGAAAACAATTGGTTGAGCTCTACAATGTGTACTGCCAAATGGTGCAATAAACCGAGTCGCATGAATAAACTTAAGTGCAAGATTGGACAGATTTGGAAAAGCCTCTTGGAATACACGATGTTCGTAAAATTGACCCCGTGGGGTTAGACTGAAGACTGCATCACCTAATACTCTGTGTATGTTTGCCACAAGCTGACCGACACTTAACCCACGATTACGTATGCAGAATCAAAATACGTAATAGACATCATTGCAACAATTCGCCTCTTTTCAAGTTTGTGGAATCATCGAAGAGACTGCTCAACCTTATTAGCGAATTACATAATTATTATTTGAAAGACATAAAGGTGTCTAAAAAATACTTATTTTAAATATCTGAGAACTTTTGAAGAACATCAAGTGCAGCAAGATATAACTTGGGAGGCTGAAAGCGGCCTGCATGTCAAAAACATTTGGTCTTATGTGGCTACCAAGCAGTTATAAGCTTTTGTGTAAAAAGTGTGAAAGTAGCAATCATAAACATCTCCTTACAACTGACGCGAAAATAAGTCAAGTGCGGTTTAAGAATTCAACATCACAGATGCATTTGAAACTTCTGTATTTCAAAATAATAAATAAAATGTACACTAGTCTGAGTAGTATAATTACTTATGTCATTACCATTTTCTAAACACAAAATACTATATGAGTTACACTCATAGAGTAAGAGATGTATGAAACATCAGCATTAGAAAATCCAAAAGTCTGCTAATTTATCAGGAAATTTGTTATCTAGACAGACAAATTTAAATATTTGACAAGGAAATGGGAGACTATGGACGTAATACTGATATTTATAATAATTTCCTTCCAGTCAGAATACGAATATTGGCTAGAGAAATTACAAATTAAACTAAAATATACAGAGATCAACTGGGCTTCTTGACCAAACAAATCTGAAAGAATGATGTCACACATAGCAAAAAAACGACCAGACTTGAACAGTTAGCATCAAGATGGTACACGAGAATGGCAAAAGCCCACAAAACTAAAAGTCCACAAAAAGATGGTCATTTGAAAACTCGCTCCAGATCGGTGGGCCATTTCTGCATACAACGTCTGAATATCATCACCGTGCATTCTGATATAATATGTCATAAATTCACCAACATCCACATATTATATGGATGTTGGTGAATTCATGTCAAGTGGTAACAGAATTATATATAGGCATTAACACAATTACACACTCAAAAGCAACATGTTGAAACATGTAAATGAACAGCAAATATCGTAGAAAGCTTTTGGACACTCACACTAATTAAGTAAAAATGTTCCTGAAAGTTGGTCCCTATTGTTTGTACCTAACGGCAGCAATTTTCAATATATTATGGTCAAACCAATGCACAAAAGAATCAAAACACTAAAAGTTTTCATATTGAACCAGTTTAGTTAAAAGGTTACAATTTTGCAGTTAAGAAATTAAATGCTTCAACACATTACTCATTAATAAAACTTGTTTACACAAAATAAATATTAAGTTAGAAACACCGAGTTCATCGGTGGCTCTGTTTGCACGGAACTTTCAAAGTACAAGTAAGCAAAAAGGTCATATGGTTGATTGCCAATAATTTTTGTGGATTCAAATGCAAAGCACTCAGATAGTACAACCAAAAAATTAAAGATGGCAGTGAAATAATAAAGCATATTGTGAATTAAAGTGCAAAATGAAGCTCAGTCGTCAAACTCGCCTTAAATCAACTCGATAACATAGACCTCATGGCACATCAAAATCCATGGAAGCATGCACAACCCAGCAACCTTGTCTCTGACACTGTCAAAGCAACAAAGAATACACCTGGCCTATATAATGCAAAGTACAACACTGAATTGTAATTTCTAACACTACAGCATCTAATGCACAAGGTAGTAACCAAAATGGCATACCAAAACCAATCTGTTCTGTAGGGCATAACCGAGTAGATAATTTCCACGTTTGTTTGTTCATATAATAACTACCAATACGGTTTTATTTTTTTAAATTTTCGTTTACAGATTGTTAAATGGTTATAAAAAAATTATTGAACCAAAAATTTTTATTTTTAACTATTTATTTGTGTAATATTTGCCGAGGTGAATACTTCCAATGAGTCCTGAAACACGAGGTGAATGTCCGAGGTGATTTCCGGTTATACCCTACAGTTCTCAGATTGACATCCAATTGATCAGTCTATTTATACTTTGCCACTCTTTTATGTGCAGTGGATGTACTTGTATAATTATATAGTCCACTTCAATCATAAATATAATGTTGCTTCCAGTCAGACCTCAATGATGTATAACACCTTCACCTTGTGCTTTTAGTTCTGTGCAAAAAGAACTAGACTCTAGCATCTGCCTCTAAAACAGCTGCTCACAGTCACTAAAATACAAAGTTGAACATTGTCAAACTCACATTTGCACCTTATGAAATAAAATAGGCCATGTCACACCTCAAATCACATCCACGTAATATCATAACATTTATTAGCAGAATACAACACCTTTCAGAAGTCAGACTTCACTGCTTTATTCAGAAACGACTTTGCACCATTTTAAAGTTTCCAAATTCTATAAAGAATACTTTTTAAAAACTATTATAGGTATCACCAAACCCTTTGACCAAGTTTCAAGATAAGCAGATAAATGCAGAACCAATTGAAATCCAGAATCAACTAATTTTCAAACATGTATAACTGTTTGATCAGTGTTACGATCACAATCAATCTTATGTCATGCTCCATTCTACAATATCAAGTATCAGTGTAACGGTAGGTAACTGGTATTACACCGTATGTAACTGTAATAGTCGGCATAATATCACGTATCAATGCTACATCAGTTCATTCACTACGACGAACTATATAGCGCCTCTTGAAGGTTAACACCCAGAAGAGCTCCCGACCCAATCCCTGCTGAAAAGAAGGTACTATTGTTTTAACTATGTAAAATTGTTACGATGCGCAGTGGACATGTTAGGCGATCAAATGGAATGGAAAAAGAATTGATGTTGGCGCGCGGAGAAGGAAAGAGCAACGAGGGCGCCCAAGGGAGAAATGGATGGACGAGATACAAGAAAGAACTGGAATGAATCTGGAGGAATTAAGAGACGCGACCTCAGAGAGAAAGCAATGGAGAAGGTTTATAGTGACGGTCGCTAGAATTCAACAAACTGAAAGCCGAAGGTGGGTGTGCAGTGCATCATGTGTTCATACACCACATAAGTCAAGACATCTTTAGAAAGTTAAGGAACTGAAGGAGGAGCATGTAAGAAAATTTGAAACAAACCAGAAGAGCATGAGTTTTTGAGCCTCCCAGTAAAATATAAAAACAGAGACCGCATTTGCAACATTTGCTCAAGTTCACATACTTACTGTTACTATACATTGGCTGATGCAATACAGAAGCCAAAAATCACAGAGATTTCAGTCTTTTGATTAAGAAATTATGCATTAACCTCATAAAACAAATAAGGCTGTTTTACACACCAGAGACGACAAGCATAACACAATAATAATAGCTTTTATTAAAAAGCCATGGCATCTTTGATGAGTGCTCCAGAGCATGTGACTAATATCCTTGAGCACAGAAGATCAACGGATCTCAATGTCGCCTGAAATGTCTCTGTGTAATGGTAATACAATGGTCACTGGTTACTATCACTGTGCTGTAACTCGTTAATATATATTGTTACATTGGCATTAAAACAATTTAAGTGATCACAATATTTATCTACAGAACAACTTCTGATTAGAACTCTTGGAGTTGATGGGCTGCAATTCGTTGCTGGACGTTCCTCAGTGTGCTAGCCGTGTCATTAATTAAGAGCTGAAAAATTGCATCTGACAGCTGCATTTTTATGTTAACCGTATCTGACTCATAGCTGACCCACTCAGGCTCTTCGTCGTGAAGTTCCTTGACAAGAACCCGGTCGACCCCATCATCCTTCCGCCTCGTCGACCATTTACGCGGCACCTTCTGCAGCGCCACCTGTTGACCAACTGTGTGCATCACGTGAAGTCGTACGACCGGTTTGAGGACATCGAGAGTCTTCGGTGGCTCCTGCTCCTTGTAGAACTGTTTCCATTTCGTGGGTCTCGGCGGAACGAGCGGGTACAGCTCCGAGACGTCCTCTTCGTCGCGGTACATGTCGCGAAGAAATTCTGCGACGACTTCGAAGATCAGCTGCTTGTACATCCGACAGCTCGACGATTCAAGCGTGACGCAATTGGCATCCACGCCCAAATAGTCCTGGGTCGGCTGGACGTCGTCCCAGGACTCGCCGCACCTGCGCAGCTGCCAGAAGATATCAACGACCTGATCGGCCAGAGGCAGAAGCTCATCAGCCGTGTGTGGAACGGCCATCGGTGGTTCTGGAGGGTGAATAGTTAGACCAGGAAGATGGAGAGACATCGTCGGCTGCTTCTGAGATCCTTTAATTCAAAATCAACATAGCAACAGAAAAGCACAGCATGTATAGTATTGATCATATAATAGTGGCAATAACACATAAAAGGGTAATATCTACAGAATTAAAATGGTTCAACAGATTAAATGCGAGAGTATTTTTCTCACTATTCAAGTTCCAACTAGACTAAATGATACATGTATAAATATTAACAAAGAAATAGGATCCAGGCTTAATATAAGTGATATAGGTTTTCTTGTGTCATATTTGTACTGTAACTTTGAATTCCTGACTGTCATTTTAACATTTGCACTGTGCAATAAACATTTCAACTATAATAAATGTCATATCCATAGCAGATACAGTGGTAGTATCAATGTAATTTAATCACAGTGGCCATGCCAATTGTCTTCAGCAAGTGTGCTTTGGCCAAATCCCACTCATAAGCAGACACACAGAATAAAGTCTAAACCATAAAGCATATTGAACTGACCGAGATCATCTTTTGGTCCTTCCGTATATGGCGGTGGAGGAGGAGTGTTTCTTGCTGGAGACCAATCTAAGTCATCATCCAGGAACTCACCGTCATCGCCCCAGTCGTCGAACAAAGCAAAAGACGGTGGTGTTCGCTGCTCCTGAAAAGTTAAAACGTGTTCTAAGAGAGTCGATCGATCGGACAAAGTGAATAAATGTCCTCAACAACCAAAATCCCTTATGGCTAACTCCTGATTTTAATAAACATCAGCAAAGGTCCATACAACAGCAGTGCTATAACTGGTCAGCTCTCGAGAATTGCCGACCCCACGTTTCTAACAATCCTAAATGTTGCAGAAAGATTGAGCACTTTCAAGTGCTTGTGAAATGGAAATTAAGGAGCTCATGTTGTAGAGTTATCGACCAATCAAACTGAAGCTAACGCAGGGACGTCCAGATAGGGGGGGGTCCGGAGGCAAATGCCTCCAAATTCATGTCTGGGGTTATTTTTTGAGTCTTAGGGTAATATTTTGCCTTCCTGACACCTTGAACCGGGGATTTTGCCTCCCTCACTCAGAGAGGATTGACGTCCTCGAGCTAATGTGTCAGAGTGTGGAAATTGGGCTGGAGGAAGAACCATGGTCACCCTGAGTGGCAAAGCAAAGAAACCTACAACCGAAGAAACAAACCTTTCATCCAGGACTGGATCAAGATGGGACACAAACACTCCCAGAGATAAGCTAGGACAAAACCCACAAGGCAGTTATGCATAAGCACTGAGAACCTAAACTCAATGCATTTGTACATCGGCAATCAGAGCCCATATCGGGGCAATCAGAGCCCCATTTTCCAAAGTGATATATGAACAGATGGCTTACCAATTTCTGTTGAGTCTCTAAAGGTCCACACCAACTGGATGAATTGTTGTCATTGTCAGCTGAGGAAGACGTTTCTTTTTTCGCTTTAATCGCCAGAACTTCTGAAATTGCCTCCGAGACCAAGCCTGTCACCGTCTCATCTGCGATGTCAGAACCCGTCTCTCGAGCATCCACACGACCGGCAACATCCTTTGGCACCATAGATGACGAAGCATTGGGCGATTGTTCATCAAAGAGCTCTACAGCCGCAGCTGCCGAGCTAATCACCCGCTCCAGTTCGCTGTCTCCAGCGCCGGAAAGCGATCGCTCCTCCGCATCCAACCTACTGTCTCCCATGCTTGGAGATGTCTGGTCGGCCGACTCATTCTGTATGTCCATCTCCGAGGGAAGCTCAGGCAGATGCTCCTTCATAAGATTGTCATCAGAGGACAGTGACGTCTTCGATACATCCTTAGCATCCTCTGCCAAAATAGCAGCATTCCTCGATATATCATTTTGATCCTCTATGGACTTGGAAGAATTTTTCGAGGGATCTTTTCCCTTCTCACTTGATACCTGTCGTGGGCTGTATTCAGATGCTGCAGCGTGGTTTGTTGTGAGGTCCAGCTGAAATTTGGATGTCTCCTCTCCATTTTCCAGTTCAGCGTCCTCCGAAAGCGAACTGCTGATGTCATCCTCAGTCTTGACTTCCTCTGCGTCTGACCGACAGACCGTGTCCTCCTCCTTGACTGAATCATGCTCCGAAGCGTTCTTGTTCGATGGCTGTTTGGACCCGGCTGAGAAATCCTCTGCATAGCTTCTTATATTGGACGAAGATGAAGGTGCCGTCTTTTTGCTGCCGTGAGACATCTTGGAATTGTCTGAAGACTTGGAAATCGATCTCCTTGAAGACCTTGCACTGCTGATGCTCCTTTCAGATTCTTCGTCATCTTTTGGGACTGCCTGCTCCAAAACCTTCTCCTTCAAATTATCATCCAATTCCGACTTTTCAGATTTCGCAGAACGCGACTTATCTGACAGAGCTGGTCGTGATCTGTTAGAAGCCTTTGAGGAAATCGATCTGGTACTTTTATCAGATGCCAAAGACTCTCCTTCGGAATTTTTTTCACTAGGCAAGTCATTTGTCTCCTTTGAGACTCTAGGTCTGATTTTATCGTCCGACTTAGCGGACACTGTCGCAGAATGTGACTTGTCTGAAAGAGATGGTTTAGAGGTTTTAGATTCAGCAGATGAAACCGATTTTGCGCTTCTTTCTGATGCTAGGGACACATCGTCGCTATTTTCAATACTTGGCAAGTCTTCTTTTGGCTTAATGGATCCCTTCATGATGTCTGACTTTGCGGATACTGACGAGCGAGATCTGTTAGAAACGGAGTCCAGAGAGTCCCTCGATGCAACTGACAAAGCCGATTTCTCAGACCTTTCCCCTTCATCATCATTGTCTCTGTCGGCTAATGAAGCATTCAAATCTTCACACTCGTCTTTGTCGATTCCGTCTTGCTTGTCTTTCTCGATCCCAGCCTTGGCGTAGTTATCTTCACTGATCTTAAGAAGAGCATGTGAAGACATCGAATTCACAGTGACATCAAAGAAATCATCCAAGTCTGTGATGTCCAAGGCAGGAGAGTTACCAGACGTTCCAGCCATCGCTCCTTTGTTGACTTCGGAAGCAATTGCGGAGTGCTTAGCATCAAGGAAATTTCCGGTGCTTGAGGGTTTATGAACCCCTGAGGCGCTGGCTTCAACGCTGCTATCTGAGAAGTGTAAACCATTTGGCTTAATCTCGTGATCATTCTTTGGTGTAGAAATAAGAATGTTGGTTCTATGCTGCTTATCCTTAACAAACAGGTGCTTTTCAGGCACTAAGAAACAAAAACAAAGAACATTTAACCACATTTTTTCAATCCATCTTGATACATTTTAGTCAAAAAGTAAAAATAAACTGCAAGTTTGAAAGAATTGCACAGCACCAAATCATATCAATAGCATGAATGTACGTGACTCAGCAACCTCAAAGAGCTTCTCAAGGGTTTAAAATCATCATACTTAGATGCTAAATGTCAATAATACTTCTGAATCAAAAATAATGAATGGCAAATATAACAACGTCATTCACAACCTCGTCTTTCAGCTATTGATGGGAATCTGTTGGTTGGGCAAAACATCTACCCACGGACTCGCTACTGGTGACTCTTCCGGTTGACTAATTCTCCGTACATTGTTTTGCTAACTTATAAAATTCTAATTCCAATGACATTCAACATCGCATAAGCTAGCACAGAAAGCACCTATGACTTATTTTGCTTTGCTTGGGACAAAATATTCAATTACAATAAGAGCAACAGATGTAAGTAAACCTTACATGCATGACACCTAAAGTATAAAATAATATCAAAAATAATGTAACCATACAAATCATTAGAAGAAACACACCTTCCACATAAACAGTTGCCTGGGCTTCACTAGGAACACCTCTTCCTTTCGGAGTCTCTTTGACACTGTGCATCGACAGTTCTAATTCAGCGAGAGGAGACGTTACAGAAGGTTCAGGAGAACCAAATTCCTTGAATTCAATTGGTGACATCGTCGCCAGTTGCTCAATCTCCTCATTAACCAACTGTGAAGCAAGAACAGTGTGTTAGAGAAGAGAAAGACAACCCAGAGGTGGCTGCTTAACAGAAGTAAACACAGCGCTGAGGCTCAATTCAATTAACCCGAACACAGATACAAATATAGAACAATATTTGACAGAATAACCTTGTCAAGTATAACTGAATTAACAACTGAATTATTTAGAGGGGTAGTTAACAAATGTTTTCTATACTTATTTAAAAAACTCTGATATCACTGGATAGAGAGATTTCAAATTGACAGAGTCAGTTAAAAATGACTGACTAACCTCAATCTTTTTCTTCAGGGAGTCCTCTTTGGCCTTCAGCTTCTCCCTCTTCTTTCGCTTGCGCAGGTTTTCCACCTCAATCTTTTTCCGCAACAGTTCCTCCTTGAGAGCCCGCACTTGCCGTTCAATGTCACTCTGATCTGAAGTAAGTTCTACAAAATTACATGCATCATCACAACTAAACACACACACTGTCAAAATAATACCATTCAATGATTAATCAATGCATAGTTTATCAAAACACAAAAATAAAATTTAATGTAATGGAAATAATGAGAAAAAAGCAAATTAAAAAACAACAACATGCAATTAGTAAACTAGACTGGTCACACTCTTAAGGATCCAAACTAAGTCTAATTTACGAAGACAAGGTGCATTTGAAATTCGAAAGCAAAGCATATTTCGACTTGTAAGCAAAATATGACAAAGAGCATTAGAAGAGAAATATAATGAAATAAAAATCCAATTGATGTCCCCAATAAGAGACGTTTAGAAAGCAAAGAAAAGACACGAGAACCATCAAGCAATATTTTAAAACATCACCTGAAAATGTAAAACCAACAAATACATCATCATCTGTCTTGCTTTTCAAGATCAGCTTCAAGACCGTCTGTAGATGAGAAATCGAGCCCAAGACAAAAAACCAAGGAAAGATCCTAACCTGATATCGGAATCGAGGCCGACTCTTCCGTTTCACTTGCTGAGTTTCTTCGTCTGTGGTTCGAGAGTTCAGATAGGTCGCTTGTATGCAGTTCTTCTGGTGAGAATTGGCGCGTATTTGGCAAGGAAGTAGCATCGACAGAATCTGTGGCCTCTACACTGAGTTTAGCTACATCATACTCTGCTTGCACCACTACTTCCTTGTTCCTGAAGATTATTGGCATAAATCAAATTAAAACCTGCTCACACTATAAGTAGGGTGATATTGACAATGAACCCATCAATTCTCTCTTTTGCTCACTCTGTGTGAATATGTAACAATCTATGTGTGAAACCAGGGACTTTGTAAAATGCCTGATTTTTAGGCAATTTATAAAATCCCAAAATTGTGGTTAGGGTTGGAGTTAGGGTCAATGTAGGGTTAGGGTTTTACAAATTCCCTAGGCATTTTACAAAATCCCTGGTTTCCCACATTTCCTGTAAAACATATACTCATTGCAGTATACCACATTAAAAAGTTTGCAGCATATGACCCAAGCATTTTACAGTTCTTGGAGTTCAGATCAACAGAATGCATTGGTTCATTTGTACATTGTATTTAGACCGCCAAAGGGGTAAAGTAAATATAGTGTTGTGGTGGGATACATACTTGTTTACTTATCAGTTCATCGCATTTGCTTTGGCTAAAGTTATTTAGCAATCAACAAACAGCATACTTTTTTGCATAATATCATCATCTATTGGATGTTTTTGTATAAACTTAATGATTGCTTGACACTTTCTAAAGTGGCAAATTAAAATTTTGACTCTTCACAACACATTGTTCAAGTATTTTAGGCCAAACTACTCAGTGACATTTAAAGCTGATTAATTATTTAAGTATGCATATTCATCTTCATTACACACTTGAGGTAAAAATAATGACACACAAGGACTGACAAAGCCAAAGATCCCAACAGAAGCACAGACTATGGCCACAATGCATCAACTACTTCAGTAAGCTCTCCGATAGAGTGGGTCACAGACTTTAATACTTATACTCCAAACCCAGACACCTGGATATCGACTGCCACCAAGTCCATAAACCCTAATGTTTCAAAAAGCCCTTGGGTTTGCGTTCCATAGTTCCAACTGTTCATTGAATTCTGTTAACATTTTAACGATTAGCTGCATTCGTTCCCCAGTCACTTTTAGTATACTCTTGTCGTTAAAGTGTTAAATGCTCAAGTCCTTAGTTAAGTTTATTATTAGGCACCATAATTAGCTATGATTTATTATTTAAACATTTTTCGTTACCACAATGACAAAAGATGACTAACACAAATCATTAACTTTAACCTTGACCAATCTCCCACATAGATAATCACCAGGGCAACCATTCACCTACCCAGTGATGGTCTTCTCCATTGGTTCAGAAGTGTCCAAATCTTCCTGTCTGAGCGGTGGAGTGATCTTTGGTAAACCTTGCTCCAGATGACCCTGTCGCAGGTTTTCAGTCGAGGGAACCGGTGACGGATAAAAGGGAGAAGTACAGCAGTCCTTGTAATCAACTGAACTTGATGCAGAGCCAAGCGTAGCTGCTGCTGGCATTACGTCATGTCCATCACCCACTACAAAATTTTACAACTCACTCTTAACAGACTCATGTGTGGCATGCATGGAGGTCAACCTTTCAAGTGCTAACCTCTGGGATTTGACCTCGGTGTCAGGATTCATTGCCTGTGCCCCAGGTGAAGTCAAAACAATACTATAAAGCAGTGAAAGTGATATCATGCCACACATGTATGATATAACATCATGAAATACAATAGACTGACATGACCATAAACATAATAATCACTAAATAATTGAATGAAGTACAAATATTAGACTTCGAAGATAACAAGTAAAAGAGAGGCCTGTGATGCCACAAAATAAAGAAAGACCGGATTCTGACTGCATCACATCTCACCAAGAGCATCTATCTTCTGTGGCAGCTTTCCGGCCGCCTCCATCTCCAACTGGAGAACTTCTTCCTCCTCCCTGTCCAGTCGATTCTTCCACGCCAGAAGTTTCTCCGCCTCCACTCGCCTTTGACGAAGCTTCTGCTCCCGGGCGGTCAGGTATCTAAAAAAGGCGCACAGACAACAATTGCTTTAATGGAAATAACACATATAACCAGATTTAAACAAGAATTTGGGTCTGCCTTTCAGCAAAAACACCAAGGAAGGTCCACTGAATCAATTGCAACACAGATGGCCATAAGCACTGATAAAACGCATGCCAGAGGCACTTAAACGTGCTGGCACATTCCAGCAGCAGCACTAACATCAGAAAACTTTCCACCATACAGATAGAACTGAGAGCCTGCTTACTTCTTATCAAGCTGCATCTTGAGCTTATGTGCGATCTTTTCCTGCATGGGAGAGGCAGACTGTGCGAAGTTAAGGTCGATGGCACTCGTGTCCACCGTGACCTCCAGGCCAACGCTGCTCTCTGAAAATTCAAATAAGTAATTGAAATTAAAACTCACAATCAAGCCCAATCACATTCACCACCAAAAACATTTCAAGCAGTTAATGTAAGTGTGTCTAATCCTTAGAATCTCTTAAAAGTACTTCTTCATCAGAGGCAACATGCCATAAAAGATCAATAACTCCAAATTCAATGTCTATTTCAAATAAAACATTTCCAAAGGCAAATACGGTTTAGCACAGTGTTGTATGCAAGACTTGAAACTTCAAGACAGTACGAGACCGAGACAGTAAGGTGCAGAGACCTAGACCGTGAGGTACCAAGAACGAGACACTAGGCTCAAGACAGTACGAGATACTAAAAGACAAGTGGTCCTATATAAAAAGCTGTAAACTACTAATGTATCAGTTTTTGGAATAAGGTTCATTTGTAATTTCAATTTGAAACTTATAATGTACATGTACATAGTACCAATTCGCGAGAACAGTTTTTATATTGCCACGTTGTATCTGTTTCGATAACTCTTCATCGGCCTATCTTCTGAATAGTATAAAGAATGTCCTTTTAGACACGTCTGAAATCTACTAGACAACTTTAAACAAGCAAATTCGATCCAAATACCAAACGAAATTATAAATTTGCACATATCCTTAGTCACCCGGAGAAACTCGAAGTCGTTCCGATCGTTTCGGTAATGGTGGTTTTACATCAATGACAAACGGCACTCCATTGCTATTGTTTGTCATTAGGCCAAACTTCACAATTTCAGGTTCTCTCTCATATATTTTTCCACTTTAAGACAATTGAATTGATTTCAGTATCATGTGACTTGCGTGTTAACCAGAATTATCGTTTCTCATAAATTTTGGTTTCAGTTTCTAGCGCAAGATTTTAAGACAGTTAACGCGAAACTTATCGAGACCGCTTGTTCGAGACAGAACAAGACTTTCACATCAAGACAATTTCTAAAAATTCGAGACACTACCTCAAGACCGAGACAACTCCGAGACCGAAACACTAAAAACTGTCTCAAGACGTCTCGAGACCGAGACACTGTCTCGAGACCATACAACTCTGGTTGAGCATATCATTTATACAGTTTACAACACACCTCTTTGTGGAGACTGCGATCTGGAAGTATCTGTTGTCATGCATTCCAGCTACAAATTGAAAATATTGAATTTGGATAAAATTACTACAACAATTTTATAATAAAGCAAATAAAACATTACTAGCAAGAAGTGTAGAGTAGATAAGAAGGCCAAATTAATACAAAACTTCATTACTTAACAATGCCCATTATAAATGAATGACAAATACAGTGGCCAATCAAGTAGAGCAGTCAGCCCGTAACGGTCAGTATGCACTGAGCGGGTTCGACCCTCGTCCAGGGAGTCACTGTGTAGGGACCCTGAGCAAGTCCTTCGCGCACAATTGCTCTTCAGCACAACTGCAATTACGCCGTCGAGGCGTGTGTGTGTGCACTTCTGAGCAAAAATGTTGGAAGAAGGGCTACACCAAATTTCAGTAATAAATTTCGGTAATAAATATTGGCACCTCATTGCACAGTATGTCTTTCAGGAACTCACTTGCACTGTACTATACGATGTGGTTTGCATCAAATTTACAAGTGACTGAGAGTCAAAACTTTATGTCATCCATCACTAGACTTTTGCATTGCACATCAGTAATGTAAATGTAATCAACCATTTGTACAGCACTGCTCAAAATCAGCGGCATTCAGCGCTCACAACTGGTGTCATTGCCCAATAAACAAGAAGTCTTGAGGCGTCTCTGGAACTGGGCTGTGACAGGGCTAATTATTCCAGGCACCGTGGAAGACAGTTCCAAGATGAGGGGCCAACACAGGCAAAGCTCCTGGATTGGGCCGTAGCAGAGCGCATATGCAGAACAACCATGAGGCCACAAGTGGAAGATTACAAGCGGTAAATAGAGACCAGAGCGCAGAAACACCTCCGGTAGATTGGGACCACCCCTTCAACAAAGCAATTGCGCACAAGGGAAACGTTTTAAACTGCACACACTGTTGAAGAAAGAGCCAATCATTTTTGTGCAACCATTTTTGTACAAAACAAAATGGCAACTTACTGATGAAACGCTCATGCTATCAATGTTCTGGACAAATAATATTACCACAAATATTCTTGTAAAAAAGCTAATTTTGAGGTTGGCATTAACACACGATAATGCTCTTATAATTTCAAAATCAAGTACTAGCAATGCTAGAAATAATGCTACTAACACTTTTTTGGTCTTCATTTCTAGTATGACTCAGTGGACTGGCAATGTCTTTGAAGCCAACGCCAGCCTCCTTCAACCTTGCAGAAAGCTAACAAGTACAAAGATGACAAAACAAAAAAATACAACTTCTGCAATTAAAACATTTTCAGGTTATTTCAGAGTGGTCCCTCATTCAAAAGCAGCAAAGTTCCCTGAACTGTGAACATGATGCCTCTCAACTGCCTTTAAAGGTGGAAACAGTGTCATAATTTAATATAAACTATACAGCAAAAAATGTTTCCTTCTGTCCCAAGAAAGGTTCACGAACGCTCTAGCGATATGAGAAGTTTATAAAAGGATTTTTTGCGAATTTCTAGGTCAATGTGACTATTTTCAGCACACAATATACTCTAAATTCCTATATTTGAACATTTTGACTATCAAATTGCACAATTTACCGAAATTTGATATAATAACAACCGCCATTTGCATTAACTGAAACCTGTGCTAATTTTAGTGTAAAAATTAGGCACGTTAGTTATATAACTATGGCCTCATTCGGAGAAGAAACAGTCATGATCGTGGCAAATTTTAGAAGCAGCGCACCTGCCGATTTCAAAGTTCAATTCCAGGCGAAGTGGGGTTACAAGGCAAGTAATTCAATAAAGACTGAAGAGTTAATTAACCTTTTACGTTTTACTACGTGCTGGTCGTTAAAGGGTTAGGAGCAGACACAACTGCCATTCACTGCACAACAACAGTCTGCCGATACACACCTGGATTTAAACTCCATAAGGCAGTACATAACAGCATGTAAATCTCATTTCCAAAGTCAATACCAAAGAAAAATGAATCCACTGACAACTTTAGAGTCACAAGCTATACAATGAGTGCAAGAGATCCAATGTTCCTTCCTACAGAAATGCTGCATTCACTGCACTACACAAACTACCGTATATACTCGCACATAAGTCGAGAAATTTAGTGTTATTTCAGGACGATGAAAAAGCGTCTTCGACTTATACGCGAGAGGCAAAGATTTTTGGACGACCAAATATGCAAGCGTTACGTAAATTAGCGCACTTTGGTATCTTCATGATCCAACTCGGTGATTCGTTTAGCGTTAGATGCCATCGCAAATAAACTTTGTGCTATTTAATTAAGCCTATCGCATCATAGTAAAATTTGCACCTGGTAATATTTATTTTCACATCAAAGTTAAATTTATTTGCAATATGTCGATTGGTTGTGTTTGATCATCCTGAAGATTCAATTAGCATCATACCAAATCTTTCCAAAAATTCTGCATATAAGGCTCTATGTTACAGTAAAATACTTACAGATACTTACAACAATGAACGATTTAAAGAGAAAGCGAGCCTCTTACGAAACTCTTTTGAACTTGAAAGTTGTTGAGTATGCTGAACTGCATGGAAATTTGAATGCCATGCAAGAGTTTGGTATGAATTTTATCAGATAATGTATTTTCAGGAACACTTTCTAATCACTAAACAATTTTTAGTCATCACTCGGTTTCATTTTTATGGGCTCAGCTGTGAGTCGTCGATTTTGGACACTATTTTTGTCAAATAATTACACTTCGACTTATACTCGAATCAACTTATATGCGAATATATACGGTAGGTAACAAACTTGGGAGGCCAAAATGGTGGCATTGTGACTTTAGTAAGGTATCAAATTACATGACTACATTTAGAGTTCAGATTCAGGGATGTCTGGCAATACTGGCAATTTCTGTTGGGCTTGTAGTGCTTATTTTTGTCAAATAATTACACTTCGACTTATACTCGAATCAACTTATACGCGAATATATACGGTAGGTAACAAACTTGAGAGGCCAAAATGGTGGCATTGTGACTTTAGTAAGGTATCAAATTACATGACTACATTTAGAGTTCAGATTCAGGGATGTCTGGCAATACTGGCAATTTCGTCTCTTCGTCAAAGCTCTTCGTCAAGTGTCAAGTCTAACTCTTTGTCTAAGTGTCAAGACAAACTAAACTGTGCACTAGTGCTTAAAATGCTACTTGCACATTTTATAATAAGCTTAATTTCAGCACACGATGGCAGTTAGCAAATACCTAAATATCATCGCAACCTGTATACACGACATTTAAAGGCAGAGTTAATGTTAAGACATTTAACAACCACAGCCATAAAATGACACTTAGACTAACTCAAAGCATCACAGTTCATGCTTGTCACAACACCTAACAGTAGAGAGCAACACATAAGCGCAAGCAAAAACCGTCCTCAGGTGTATCGGCAATTCTTTGTGCAATGCCATTCACACACTGATCGTCGATATCAATGACCATGTAGTAAGCATGCAAAACACTTAGCATCAATGCCCAGTTGCCTTACCTACCATTACACACTGAGTGTAGAATAATTAACATTCTGACTGTTTATTTACCCGTTGATCATCTATAGTTGGTTGTCATTCAACCAATCTGCATGAATCTGGTTAGTTTGAATTCTAGTTATATGACAAAAAACATGAATTTTTGACAAGCAATTCAATGCACAAGTTACACCAGCTGTTGGGTTCCTCTTGTCTTGTCTGCAAAGCAACTAGAATCTGCTTAGACACCGCTATCACCGATAAGAACAGTAAATGGCCAATTGACTTATCTTACACCCTAAAGAAAAGAATAAATATAAAGCTTTGTTCACTTTGAGGGTTTAATAAACAAACTTGGTTGACAAGCACATTAACCACTAAGAAACTATACCAATATGCACCAAAAGCTCTTTATACATTTGCCCATGCAAACTTATCAATAGACATTTTGTAGCATCATGAATTAACAAGGCACCTCCTCTCAACGTCTATCTAATCTCAAGATATCCCACATACACCAACTCACTGAAATGAAACATCCTTAACCCTTTAATGACATGAGTGTACCAAAAGCGATCTGGAAGCCATCACTGACATGTTAAAAGGGTCAGGACTAAAGATCATAAATATCACTGTGCTTAAAAATGTATTCTCGTTACAACATAACGTTTCATTTCCTGCACTTCAGATGTAGCGTTATAAGGAAGACCCAGAGTGCTTGGTTTCCTTCACAATTCCATCAAACTCATTTCAGTTTTTGGACCCATTAATTTGAAAAGAATATAGTCTGGAGTCTACAGAAGATACTTAGATAGTTCCTTTGTTCTGTAAATTGTATGATCAACTGAATGTTGTATTTCTGTAACTGGCAGTTTAATAGCTGGTAAACGACAATGTGAGTTTAACACAGTACAAAGCTCTTCTTAAGTAACATGCCACAAAATAAATACAACAACAGACAACCGTTCCAGAAATTACAGAACTGTTCTAGCGGAACAGTTATCAAATAAAAATCGATTTATAAAATGTGAAATAATCATAGACCTGTAATATAATATGTCTTGAAACTGATGATTAATTAAGAACAATTGTGAATTATTCAACTGTGTATCAAAGAACAATTGAATTTATGGCTAATGGCTGTGAATTACTGTGAAATCTTAGTCATGAATAAAAATTATTATTAACTCTTGAAGTAATATTGTTCTGAATTAATAAATATAAATACAGTAATGACTGTACAACAACCTACATTAACTGAGAACTCATTGTAAAGCACAAGTTCTAACCAAAAAAAAAACTTTTTAGAAAATTAGACAGTCCCAGTGAATTTGTTAATTACAAACTCTATTATTGTATGCAAGACAGAAACAAGTAACAAACTCTGTGCAAAAGTCGAGACCTCGTTCCTTAATGAAACAATAAAACTTCATTATTGCACATCTTGCTTATCTTAAAATTTCCTCTGAAGCTAAGAAAACAATCCATCGAATGGGTTACAAAAGGCAGGCATAAGTGAACAGAACATCAAGAACAAACAGTGTCAACTGCACAAGCAAGCATGGAAGCAATAGCCAAGGCAGCCGCACCAAGGGCGCAAGTGCAGGCAAGGGCGTGCAGGTGTCAAGCCGATATACCTGTTTACCACCCGAGGCGACAGACGCAGCAGATTCTGAGTCGGAGGAGAGCATGCTCAAGGTCAGCTCGTTCGCATCTAACCATCTCCGCACTCTAGGATTCTGCCTATTGAGCTCCTGCTTAATCTAAGCAGTGAGAAAAGCAAACAGTGTTCAGTTTGTTCTAAGTGCCCAAGATTCACAAAGAACTTGGCTGAACACAACATAGAACCAGGAAATCTATGCCGAATCTGTTCAAAACTGTGACCTTCCCAACATGCCACCATTCTGGGTGAGAAATATCTCTTCTGTAATTCAGTTTTAACCCCTTAATGACAAGCAAGTTCTAAAAGTGACTGGGAAACCAATGAAGATTGACATTTGATCTATTCCCAGGGTGCCTTCCTGCAGAATTCAACAGTCAAATCTTTTGCTTACTTATTATTTAATATTGTTAACACAACCTGTACAGTATTTTTTATCTAAGTGTGCGACAAAGGCAGCTAATAAATGAATTAATGTGACGGATTAATGCATTTGGACATATTTTAATGTTTAGCCCAATTGATCCATCTGCCTTATGCAACTAAAATGGTTTAACTCTGCTGTCCTAGCACATATCCTGCCACCACAACAAATGTTAGACATTAACTCATTCCAGATGTTCTGTTCAGAATTAGCTTTACCATATTTTGCTTGTTCTTAGAACAAGCATTCTTGATTTAGAAGCGAGTCGCTCTGCACCGACCCAAATGGAATGTTATCTAATCCAGAGCAATCCAAATAGTTGCCCTGGGTTATAAGTCACAATCAATTATTTTCTTCCTTTCAAATTATTAAACTTTTCCTTTATTTCACAGGTCAATCCTGCTATGCTATATGCAAGTACTGCAAGTATGTGCTTGCTATAACATTTCTCATTTCTGTTGAAATAATGATCGTGTACAAAGTGACTACGAACCAATGTAGCTTGTCATCAAAGTCTTAATTAAACCCCACATACACTTCATTAAGACTTTAAAATGTATCCCTAGACAAAGGCATACTAGGTAATCTGGCAAATACTGATTTAGTGTTTTATGGCTACCTGAAATATTGTTTCCTATGCACTACTACCAAGGGCTACTACAACATAAAACTACACTCCACAAACACCAAACAAGACACTTGTATATTCACAAATTTACGCCAGCATTGTACACTACTGCAAATACCACCAAAAGAAATGCTTTTCCAATCACCAATTCACCCCAGAGAACTGTATAAATCACACTGGAAATACTGTTGTCTACCTTAGTATGTCAGCATGGCGAATAAGTCATTCTTCAGCTTAGTATGAATTTGTCAACTTACCAATCAATTCATAGCCCTGACAATGTCTAACCTGACCATAACTTTATATGCTTACAGAAGCTGTGATCACACAGAAAAAGCTCATGGTTCTAGAATGCAACAATTTACTAGAAGAGATCAAGTAAATTGTAGCCATCGATGAATAAAATTCAAACAGCCCGTCACCAGAAAGCAACAGAAACGATAGTTGACTTTTGCTTACGATGAGCAAGCTGCATTAATTCTGAAAATAAGGGCGTCAAAAACCATGCAAAAGACAGTGAGAGATGTAGTGCCCATGACTGAACTGAAGTGCTGACAATGAGAAATGTGTAAATTATATGAGACCATTTGAAACACAAGCCAATTATAATCAATGGCAGCTCAAAGAAAGGATAACACAGAACAAACACTAATCTACCTGTTGTGCAGTTTGCTGCATTAGGGTTATTTTCTCTATTTCCGTCATCGAACCCTGCTGCATCTTCATCGCTTGCTTGGTAAAGTCCTGAAGAATGCGTAGACCAGTCTGTCCATAACAAAATACAAAGAACATCTGAAAAGCAAACTCAGCAAATCTAATCTTATAGCACCATTATCGCACTGTCATCGATCAGTTGTCATTTCAAGCAAACGTGCAAAACAAAATAAAAACTGGTTGCAGATGCAAGGCTAAAATCTGATAGATAAATCAGAATTAAGGCCAGGTACAGTGGATAAACAGGAAACGTGTGCAGCATAGACAAGAATAACTGGCTACATTGGCTGTATTACATATAATGTAACATAACAAATCATCTGTAAGTCTCAAGATGAGAATACACACGTGTGTGGATTTGTTATAAGATGCTACACAAGCTTTTGCTGCTACAGAATCGATACAATTGTGTGTATCTGATCGAATAAACTGCAAATGACCTCTTCCTTCTTGTGCTTCTCCAGCACTTCTTTCTGCTTCTGTCGTATGGCTGGATATGAGTCATCTCCACCTTTCCTCGTCTTCTGCTTCTGCTGCTCCAACCATGCCAACTCCGCCCGAGTCTTGTCGGCAAGAGCTTGTTCTCGGAGCTTCAGCAATGAGTGCTACGCACCAGAGACAAGAATCACAACTTATACATACTGTCATGGTAACATTCATGTAGCATTATTCACGGCAACTAATCTAAAGCGCTCATGATTAGATAATTTGTAGTTATTTCTGCAGTGAGAACACAAAACTATACGGTTACATAACAATAGTAACTAAATTATACATATCAAGTATAACGTATGCAAAACAAACAGAAATGACAAATTGTAGTAAAGAAATGGCTCCACCTGGTGCTGTATCCTAGACTGTTCTTGAGTCAGATAATCACGCACTAGATTCAGAGAAAATGTGTCAAATGACTCTGATTCAAAGACTGAAAAGAAATACAATTTTAAAATAAAATTACATAAGTAATTACACAATTTCATCAGCACACAACTATCCACACCCACTACACACCATGACAGTCTCAAAAACACGCACTCACACAAATGAATGGCTGAAAAACTGAGTAAATAGCAGAGTAACCAAAGATGTTTAATGACAGCCTTAGAAACTCATTTCTACAGGTCAGAACCTGCTGTTAGCTATCAACTCTGAATAGGAATGGGTCGATTAGGTTCTGTCAACGTGTAGGAACTTACCACTTGCGACTATTATTCTGATTTGAACATTGCTTTCTACAATGCAAGTCTGTGCTTAAAAACATTAAATTTGTTTAAACTAAATAGTTACTCCTAAATGATGTCACAATATCTGAATGTCTAATTACAATTAGAGTGGCAAATAATCCAATGGATATACAGAAATTCTTTCTTTACATACCAACTTTCTCTACACTTAAATCCTCCACTACTGAGATTTAGGACAACCATTCATTTCATTTGTATAACCATTCTGTGAATGATAAACATGCCAAAGAAGAGTCTTTCCAAATAAAAGATCTGCTTTAATATACAGTCCAAAGCAAGCCGTTACCTGCAGACAAACAATAGTATATTAAAGCATGATGATAATCTTTCATATTGTTTCTTACCTGAGTGCTGGTCAGCAACGGCTGCGAGGCTGGCATCTCGACGGAGTCTCTTGCGCTGTCGCTCGGAGGGCAGCACCTCTCTCAGCGACCTTTCCATCTCCTCCTCAGTTACAGACGAATCCAGGTCAAAAGAACCATCAAGACCTTACGTGGAGAAATGAATGGCAACATTCTAAGACATTTGCCATAAAATGAACAGGAATGTCTCATAAAAGAAATAATAGCCAGACCAAAGTTGAATACTCAATCGCACAGGAGAATATGACGAGTATTATAGAATGAGTAGTATATGTCACATGATGTATATGTTTTAAAAATATACACTTTATACAAAAAAAAGACAATCTATAACAAAAATAATTGCAACTTTAATTACCCTGCTTTACAAAGGCATTTCAGGGTAATGCATAGAATGAATAGAATAATGAGTTTGGTTATGTTTACTCTTAAGCTTAATATGATAGATTTTTTCTTTCCAATCTTAAGCGGAAGAAAGACATGGAGAAGGTTGATCATGACGGTCGCTAGAGTTCAAAGAACTGACAGCACAAGATGATAAGGTGACTTAACCTTAAGAGCTGAATAACATGAAGAATTGAAGATGTTAATTTACACCAATGACACAGACCTTTCTCTGGTTGAATTCGATCCCTCTTTGTGATGCTGGTCAAAGAAGCCTTTGCCTGAGGTTGGTGGCTTGGTAGAACAGACCTCGAACCTTTTGATAAGGACCTAATCACACAAAATTAAAAGTCACTCAGTAACAATAATAATCTTGTAGGTGCAATAGCCCCGTTTAAAGGCACCATCATTTTCAAACCTTTGAAACTTTAAATACTAATATCCACTCTGAATAACAATAAGCATTGGATATCTGTTTGAAAAACTCAAACCCAATAGACTCGATTGGTTGGTTCTAAGTGGGACTTACTGTTTCCAATTAAGTCAATCTGGATTGTGCTGAAGCCATATATAGTATATAATAAAAAATAACTTTATAAAATGAAAGTTATAAAATTGATTTGGCAATGATATATTTTAAAATATAACATTCTTTCAAAGAACAGAAAATTGACTAAATACTAATCTATTTTTAAAAACTCATATATTTTACAGATTACTCAAGGAGTTTTAATACAATTAAAACTATTCTATTCCATATTTAAAGCATTTGCTAATGAATGAAACCATTAGCTAACCTGTAATGTACGATGGGTTCCTGCTCCTTACTGCCCTCTAAAGCAGCATGCTTTCCCGAAAATGACTCAACAGGGAACCTTGATCCGGGTAGATAGTTACTCTGCAAGTGCAGGACGCTGGCAGACTGTGTTCCTGGCCCAGGAAAAAACGACCTTTGATCACTAACAGAAGACTGACTGTCAAATGTGGTTCCACCAAAACGCAAGGAATCCATTTCAGCTTTTTGTGACAACGGTCTCCAAGATGCGAGGATCAAATCCTGTTGTGACTTGGCCTGGAGGCTAAGCATCGTCGCCCGGTGTGTCTGTTGCATCGTCTGCAATAAAAAAAGACCAGAAAAATTACAGAACAGAGCTCAGGTCAAAATTGATAACTTAACATTTTTTACTACATTACCTAAACTTTAGATAGAGTGGCATGCTGCTACAATTGAAGCCTCCATCGGAAGAACCTCATAAGTCCATTTTCTGTTTATTGATATATCCCCCCAAAATTTTAAATCTACAGATATATTATATCAGTAGTCTATAAAAATTTTGTAAAGTATACAGATATAAATAAGATCTGTAGACTTTACAAATTTTTTTAAGTATACAGATATATTATATCTGTAGATTAAAAAAATTTTGGGGAGAATATATCAATAAACCGAAAATGGACTTCCGCGGTTCTTCCGATGAAGGCTTCAATTGTGTGTCTCTATTCTGTGCATGTTTCCAAGCCATACTAGATCTTGCTAAATATGCACATACAAAGTACAAACTACACAACCTACACTATGAGCTTGCGCATATAACAGTACAACTCCATCAACAGATCACAAGGATGACTCATAGTTAGGGCATAACCAAGCAGACAATTTGCACTGAGTACCGAATCTGAGTATTCGGATGAACTATTTGCCGAATCCGGGTACAAACCGAACAGTAGCGGCAAATCTGGCAGCGAGTACCATCCGTAGGCAAAGCATAGTTAACCTGCCATGTGCAATCATGCATAGCTAAGAAGAACTATCTATAGTCAATGCAGAGTTTATAGCAATATCCTTCATATAGCATATCATCGCACTCTAGGCACTAAGAAATAATATATTTATTATTTAATAACTTTATTTGTGAAAAAAATTTAAAACCTTGTTATAAAATTTGAAATATGAAGTTATCAACGACATCTATACTCACTACTGTTTACCGGAAAGTGGTGGAGCCAGTTCAAGCGAGAAAATTACTGATTTGGGGAATGCAACCAAAAGAAATTAAAATATATACATTAACATCATTATTTTACAGAAAATTCAATGGAATGCGAAGTTCTTGTTTAATTAATCAATAACTTATAAGTAAGTCCATTAGTCCTAAATTTATTTGAAGAACAAATATTATTTTATAAAAAAAATTATTTTTTCAAAAGAAGTTATTTTTAGCTTTTTGCGGGTGTAATATTTGCCGAGGCGAATACTTCGGAATAGTCCAATATTCGGCCGAGGCGAATGTCCGAGGCGATTTCCGGTTATGCCCTACTCATAGTCAAGCTTTACTCTCTATATCAGTGACCTTATCAGGCAGCCTATATCAGATACGTATGGACGTCCTCTTCATTCTTTACATCATCAAGACCTTCTAGTACCTCGGTCACAGACTGCCACAGCTCAGCATCAGGCCTATGCCTCTGTTAGATTCTAGGAGTTTTCATTACAGGAAGGACCTGCCTGCTACAACCCCAGCCAAGACCTTGTCTAGAAGCACAACTGTTTCTGCTCGTTTTCTTAAGGCTTTTCTTTATCGAGGGGTTCTTTGCACTGGCAGTGTCCCTGAATAGGTAGCATTGCAAGAGGCGCTTTATAAATCAGTAAATAGAATAGAATAGAATGCCTTTTAAGTCCACAGCTAGAATAGAATAGACTTATTCATGATTAGACTTTCATGCACACCAAACTGCAATTAGCAAATATGCTCACTTACTTAGAACTTCTTAGACAAAACAATAAAGTAAAAATAGGTAAGATCACCTTTAACTTAAGCATGTAATCTGAATCACGGACGGTGTCAATACGCAACTCATTCAGATGAACAGGCAAAACGGCAGAAGTTGAGTCGCCTTTGCTAACGCTTTCTGTATCACTAAACATATAAAGTCAATCAGACACTTAGTCAAACAATTAAACACAAAAAAAATCAGTAAATCAAAACCATTAATTAAAGATGTCATCAATATTTTTGTCAGATATTCCAATATCAATTAATGAATAAATGAAATATAATAACCACAGAATCTCCCAATTTTTGAAGCATATTAATTGTTAATAATTTAGCCTTCAAAGCTGTCCATAAAATACATTGTTCACAACTTCACATGATCATAATTAGGGCTCTATCAAATAGGTGATTTTCACTATTGAATAACTGGACCAACTATTCGGCCGAATACGAATAATAGTGTCCAAAATAGGTCTACTGACAAATTTCAAAAAATCAAATGCGAGCAAAAGCCAATTTAATACATAAGCTAAAAGAAAACAGTTAACTACATGCAATTTTTACATCCTTCTGCCAGTCTGTGGAATGAAACTAATTGAACTAAACTTAGAAATGAGACGGCTGACACTGCGATATCGTGGTCCAGACAGCATAGAGCTACTTCAGTCCCCTCGATATGGCAGCCGCCGTTTGTGCAGAAACAGATGTCACATGACCACTAATCATATTCGGTCCGACCGCTATTCGGCTCCAAAGCGAATACGAAGAAAATATTCGGTACAGCCCTAATTATAACATACCTCATCATTGAACCAGTAATAGTGCTTTCCATGTCACTGTCTTTCCGTTCTCTTTTCGTAATCCATCTGTCAATGTCAGCGTTCTTTCTAAAATAGAAATAATTTTAACCAGAATTTATGGCTAGAAATTACGATACATACAATGAATAAAAGTCATCAAAATTACAGTTGATTCACGAAAAGTAATATACATTAATATTTTATTACCGCCAGCTAAATAATGCAGTCTGATACATTATTCATGGTCTTTTGAATAATATCAGAAGGTTGCAGCCTGAGGTTATCTGACTTGGAAACACTAATTGGTTGAAAAAAATTGCTCATAGTCAACGTTGCATACCGATCTTGATCTTTAGCACCAATTTTTCCCCTGTATAAACTGGGTCCAGCAGCAGCAACATTGGCACCAGCAAACTTCATAGGATGAAGCGATGACGATGACGACTGAATACAAGAAGGAAACATACGAATTAGATCATTTCAAATGTCAACCAACACATCATTTCGTATAATAATTTAAGACCGTACAGCCTAAGTTTATCTCTATAGTTCAACACAAATTAAATTGTCACCATGCAAAATATCTAAATATACATATATATACATATACAAAAAGAAAAAAAAACAAAGTAAATAAAAAGAGAAAAAAGGAAAAAACTGAAGAGAAAAAATATACAAGAATAATCAAAAGAGCCGATTGGCCAACATCAGTTAAATAAATATTAAAAAGACGTCAACGGTCATTGTTGCCATACAACGTCGTTAAACCTCTGCGAAAGAAGAAGGTTAGACAGCCACATCTCAGCA
Source organism: Bimastos eiseni (assembly GCA_959347315.1). Taxonomy (NCBI): domain Eukaryota; kingdom Metazoa; phylum Annelida; class Clitellata; order Crassiclitellata; family Lumbricidae; genus Bimastos; species Bimastos eiseni. The sequence goes on along the minus strand of OY365817.1, from coordinate 15,586,959 downwards.
CCTACAACAAGTTGTAACATGCACTATTATAAATATACAAATAAATACATAGACACAACTAACTGCTAGGAAAGCCACAGACCTTCTCTAGCTGTGCAGCTGACTCCTCTGTAAGAGTAGAATCACTCTCCTCATCCAGATCATCAACATAGCCATTGCTAAGAAACACTGGTGCAGTCTGAACAGCTGACGAATCGGTTGGAACCCAAACATTTCGAACGGGCAGTGGAGCACCGGACGGCTGGGACCGGTTAGGGGCCGGAATGGTCGGCTTGCTTGATGAAACTGCAGAAACATAAGCAATTCACATGTATACAACTGAAGCACTAAAAATGTTTAGTAAATTATGTGCAAATAGATGAATTGGTTCTGGCCAGCTATGACATTTGAAATTTTAAAATTTCTTGAAATTTGATATCGCCCTTCTTCCAACATACTTTGCTCCGAAGGACTTGCTCAGCCTAACAGTGACTGACGCCTCGGACGAGGGTCGAACCACCTTACTCCGTACACTCTGAGTGTTATGGGCCGATCCCTCTAACCGATCAGCCACCGTGCCACACAACAGCATGACATGCTATTTATGCATAAATATTTAGCACAGTGACTTCATAAATCTCCTCATACATAACTACTGGTGTTACATTACACATCTTGATGCATACCTACAATATCACTCAACTCAACTCCAAAATTACGATAATGGAGCTAGAAAAGTCATTAAGTTGCATAAGATGTTTTGTGATGACTACGCTGCTTCTTAATGCATATAAAGATCTGGTGTTCATATCAATAACAAAGTAATACAAAGAGGGCCTACAGCAGAAAAAATCTTTTACCTCTAGAATTAAGAGCCGTTGCAAAAGAGTTGGCCTGGTCATTCAACCGTGACTGCAATGATTGGGCCGACTGGGCCAATGTGGCCCAGCGCTCTTCAAAATTGCGACTGGAATCTGTAACTGGTCGACTCTGAACAGAATCAACCGCTGTAGTGTGGGTTGATGGTTGACTCCAACTAACTGCATCTAAAAATAAATGCAAACATCCAAACCCAATATTTTTTAACCACAAATTGATTAACTGTGTTTAATGGTGCATACAAATGAAACCGGCCATTTTGTGTCTTCTTCTTAACCCTTTAACGACCAGCACAGAGTTAAGTGAAAGGCATAATCAATAACGCTGGTCATTAAAAGGGTTAAGCAGCGGGCTTATCTCTGGAGAACTGCTGACAGATATTGAAAATACATATGCTTATCTCCATTCAACTAAATTCAAACTGACATAGCGGCAGTATGATCACAAGTATAGTATGAACAAGTGATCACAAGTTATTACACGAGTCGAATTGTCCGATCACGTTATACCCATATTATTAAACACATGCCACTGCCTAGCGTTTGGAGGACTAGTCAACCATAGGGGTAGTGAGTGGGCATTGATCTCATTTTCTACTGCTACTCAGGCTGGATGAATTAAGGAATGCAACTTCTGAAAGAAAAAAATGGAGAGGATTGGTCATGGCAGTTGCTAGATTTCCAAGAAATAACAGCACAAGGTGACAAGGTGAGCTACTCAGTGTGCTATCCATTAACAGTGCATTGGAGAAATGCTAAGTTCAGGAAACATCTAGACACATACAAACATACAAATATGGCACTTCCTTAACTTCAGTCATCGGTAACGCCTCCATTAGAGAAAAATCAGAACTAGAATTTAATGAACAGAGAACCTGTTGTTGCTGAAGAAGCACCATCTGGATTGGAATTCTTCTTGAAGTCAGAGCTTGAAGGGAAACCATTCTTCATTTCCTTTGGAAAGTTGCTCTTTGCTTCAAATCCCATCGTACGAGTGTCACCGCCGTGTTGGGCAGCTGACTCTTGTGTCAGTTCACTACATCAAGAAACAAAAAACAATGCTGTCCTAAAATTGCTGTGTCAACTGCAACAGGAAAAGATAAGAGAAGAACAGAAAAAGTGCGTGATAACAAAACAAGTCGACCAAGATCTGATCGAAAACACTAGCAACATATGCAAAACCTTTAAAATAGTAACTGGGAAAACAAATGTAAGTCACTAACACTTTAAACACGAGGTATGAGTCAACTAGTATGTCAATTGATCAGCAAAGACACCACATATGAGATAACTCAATCAATATCAATCAATATATTTCATTGTAAACCAACCAGATTAACAGCAGTAACATAAATTCGTTTAAGGTTCCGGGCCATTGGTAACAATTGGGGGAGGGCACTGAAGGAATCTAGATCCCGCTAGCTAAGGTCACCTACAAAGTATTTACTAATTATACATTAAAGAAGAACAATTGCTGCTGCATCTCGGTTACCAACAGTGGTGAGTAAATAGCAATGCACATTATTATTGCAACTGAAGCCACACTGTATGTGCACAGTCTGACGTTAACGTTCTAGCGGGTTATTCAACAGTTTTCTTATTTTTTAAATTCATGTTCTTTACTTTTTCAGGGCTACTGTTGATAATAAGCGATAACAGCCATCGATTGTCAATTTCTTCACATTTCCTATAATTAATTTTTTTATAGGACCTATGGCTGCTGCACATTGGTAGTTTTAACTGTTAAAGCCTGAAGAAGCCAAAAAATGGCAAAGCATTCCAGAGCCACTTATCAGAAACCTGGGTTTGACTCTAAGTTCACGGCGATGAAAGTCGTTTTTCCTTTCTGCCCCGCTCTCGCTAGTATCTTGGTCAAACCTAGCCAGATTCGTCTTCTCAGAATTCTTTTTTGAATTCTAGACAACAAAATAAAGAATATCGTGCTATCATTTGGAGATAAGATTATTTATGGCAGTAGCAGGCTTCACTTTATAATCGTTAACTAAAAATTTTTTTAAGCTAAGCACAAAGCACCAGCCTATTCACAAGTGCTGTGTCAAGTCAGAGGGATTTTTCAGAGATCAATACTATAGTGGAGACCTTACTCTGGTGCCCGAGGTAGTGCAGAGCAGCTGCTAAGAAGGGTTTCATTGAGGACGAGAAAGCTTGGAAGGTCAATGGTCGGATGAAGAAGCAAGGTTTTAAAATGTTTAGAAGTATTTCAAATTTCAAAAATAGTTATGTACCCAAACAATTTCTAATCTATGTACAGTAATAAGGTTTAACCACAATTTCACATCTGAATCAATAGCCGTTTATGATGTGATTTAAATCACTTAGTTCCATTCTGAGCAAATTATGAACCAATTGAGCAAAAACTATTTCATAAGACACATTTGACCATACAATTTTTACTTCAATTATTATCACGTGTGATGATCAGTTATTTATAAAAACAACTAGATAAGATGCCAACAATCAAAGAAATATATAGTGATAGCAGCCAATCAAGATGATTGAATAATGAGCAAGAATATAAACTTTCATATTGGAACAATGTATTATTGAGCTGAGGCTCAGCCATTGTCCTTTAAAAATATATGCATCTAACACAACAAATCCAACATGTATAATAAAAACAATTAACTAAAACAAGTAATTAATTGCACCTGAATGCTTTCACACGATCTTTCCTCAGCAGAAGAAAGCTCAGCCAATGACGCGTCCCCATGGTGATGACCTCCACTGTCAGTGCTATCCTCCCTTGACCCCATTGTTCTTCGCTTTCCTTTGTTGGTTCTTGCAGGGCATGACCTTAACCTGGCCGACTGCTTTTGTTTCTTCGATAGTTCTTCCAGCTGCCTCTGACGGTTCTCCTCAGCCCGTTGTTTTTCCATTTGTTCCTCCTTCTCCTTTTTCTTTCGCTCTGCCTTCTGCTTTGCCATGTACAGTTTCACCTCCTCCTTATCATAACTCATGTCCCTACCAGTTTTCCGATCCTTCTCTTTCTCTGGTTCTGAAATAATGAAAAGTGGAACAATGAAGAAGCAGGGCCGTACCGAGGGAGGGGCCAGCGGGGCCTAGGCCCAGGGCACAAATGTGGAAAGGGTGCAAATTTCAGGATGGAATAACCTATTATTCCATAAAATGCACTATTTTAAAAATGTGGGGGCGCCAAGTTTATGCTACACACAGGGCGCAATTAGCTAGGCACAGGGCGCAATTATAGCTCGATATGGCCCTGTGAAGAATTACCAACTTGCAACATTGTTCAACATTGTTCACGATGGTACATGACAAGCCACTGTCTGCTCAAACCATCTGTACTTAACTTATACAAATTATGTAAATGTTCATTTTAAGCAAGAGCCTGATTGAAATTTATATGATTAATTAAATATAGTAATAACTTAGCCTTTTCCAATAGAATCATATTGTGCAATTATCGTAAAAACTAACCAGTACTGAAGAACACGATGCAGCAAATATTACAATACAGAGTATGCATGTATGTATATGTATGTATATGAACATTTATATAGCACCCTACAAGAACCTCACTAGTGGACATGTTAACACAGGGTTGCCAAAGAACATGACATATGAAGAAGTGCGTTAAACTGGGCCACACGTGAACATTAAATAAAGCTGAAAAGTCAATCTAGTGCTACAGTGCAGTGCTTGAACAATGTGCTCACCAGTACAGTATGCTAAGTTAAAGCTTTAGGGGTGGACATAACACCCCATTATAAACCAACCTCACTATAAAACAGTTTTCAATATGGCTCCCAAAGAAAGTATGATAAAGAGGTTCTGGTGTACCTGGAGGTTTTTGGCTTCGTCGCATCAACGACAGTGGCTTTGACTTTGTAGGTAGTTTCACTTCAGCATGATGTTCATGACTGAGACTTTTCTCATCATCATCATCTGAAAATGGCAATTGCAAGATCTAAACCTCTTGCTGAATATTTAGAGTTGTTACTACACCCATGAACATAGAAGCAAAATGAACATAGAAGCAATAGAGGCAAAGGGGTTACTACACCCATGAACACGTAGAAGCAATTATCCTGTCTGCTGACTTTCAGTTTAGGTTGTAGCGCACCCTTATAGCGATTAGGACCCCGTCTACGGCACCTTATAAATCGGCGTTGTTATTATTATTATTAATAATTGAAAATCCTTATTACAGCCCATTGCTATAAGCAATTAGAAATGACTGCCTTATCATAAGTTTCCCTCAGAGTCGTGCAGTTGTATAAGAACAAACAGCAGACAACTATGCTCCTCAGCTGTGGCACTTCTGAAAAGTTGGGATCAAATTACAGACCATGAGTAACATGATACGAATAACAAACTTCACAAGCAAGACAAAGCAGACAAGAACGACCAAATGATATTGATCCCCTACTGCAATAACTCCGTAAACTCAAAAACAGTTATTACCCTCATCCTTCTCGTTCTGTGTGCCATCCATTTCTCGATCCTGGTGATCACGAATCTCATCTCTTGCTTGTGCCGATTGATCGCTGATGTCCTCTCTATCCTCACTATGATCCTCATCGATGTCACTCCTCTCCCGATTATCAACTACCACCTTAGCTCCACCTCGTTTTTCTTCAAATTTATTCATCGTCTGCGTGCGATCGATGCAATCATCGTCATGCTTCTCTGTGATTCTATTGTGAACGTCTTCAGACTTTGAACGAACAAGTGGATTTGACTGCGATGTCAGACCAATGTCGTCCTGGTGCTGTTCAGGACTGCTATCCTTTGTCGGAGGTGACAGCGACATCTTTGGCAACTTTCCCAGCTCCTGCTTCACAACTTGGATCCCCGCACGCCAAGATCGAACATTTATATCTGGAGAAATTCCAATAAAACCACGCATGCAAGTTAAAAGAACAGCACAGAATGTCTTAGATATTTAAAGACCAAAAATGCATACAGGAATTGAAAATTATTGAGGCATGTGAGAAGGCAAAAGAAAAATATATGAATTGCAAAGACAATACATGGAAGGCTGTGGTCTATATATCTCAGACTGTAAAAATCCGTTGCCTTATTATTCATTTAAGTAGGTAAGTAAGTAAGTAAGAATATGCTTTATTATACTACCAGCAAACACACAGTAGCTTACAAAAGGTGATTTGAAGCTAAGATTTTGAGAAAATCATTTATAACTATAGCACAAGTTCCAATCTGTGCTGCACTGCAAGGTCCTCTAGTCCCCATACTATGAGTAACATTTGAAAATAATTTCTAGTTTGAAATATACACCATCACTTATATTAAACAAAATATGACACTTAAAAAACAATCAAGAGTCATTGAGATCTTACGAAATTGTCTAGAGATCTTAATATATAAGAATACAGCGAGACAACAAAATCTTCACCAGATTTGTTTGGCTTGGTCAATTTCTTGTGTGAAGCTGGTTCTACATGTCCACCTCTCAGTGGGCTGGCTTGTTTCTTGCTCAATTCTTGCCCAGTGGTTTTACCTATGAACCAAAGCCAACAGTGTTTCATCAACCCTCCTTTGGCTTTCAAATTTGGTATGAATCAAATCAATGTAAAGTTAACATGATTCGTACAAGCAAAATTGTTCATACAAGTAAAATTGCCAAAAATAAAGCCATGAAAAGTATTAAAAAAATCAGCATGTGAGAAATGAAGTTAGAAGGTCATTTACACATCCAATACCTAAAAACAGTTCTGTTCATAATATTCGCAGATGCTACATGCATCATTCAAAAGACCTTGTGTAAAACTTCATAAATGATACTGCATGCAATTCATTCGATAACCTGATTCTCTAAAACATCTGCTTCTGAAGAATGATTTTCAAAGACCCACAGAGAAATATAACTAATATTACCTTCTTCTCATTTCAAACTGACAAACTGCAGTATGATTACAAGAACAGATGAATGATTGATGACAAGTTATAGACTTGTCAATCATAGAAGTCAAATTTAACCGTCGGCAACCATGCAAGGCGTCCATCAGATAATACATCTAACCAAAGCCGCCATCTAACATACAAAGGACTAGTCAACCTTATGGGGGATACAAGAAGCAGACTCACTTCCTCAGGTCTTCTGTAAGCTATTGTGCTATCCATTCTTCTGTAAGCTATTGTGCTATCCATTCTTCTGTAAGCTATTGTGCTATCCATTCTTCTGTAAGCTATTGTGCTATCCATTCTTCTGTAAGCTATTGTGCTATCCATTCTTCTGTAAGCTATTGTGCTATCCATTCTTCTGTAAGCTATTGTGCTATCCATTCTTCTGTAAGCTATTGTGCTATCCATTCTTCTGTAAGCTATTGTGCTATCCATTCTTCTGTAAGCTATTGTGCTACCCATTCTACGATCCCTGAATGATTCCATTACAATGGACATTTGATTGGATGTTTGTTGATGCATTGTTTTAATTCAATCGGCCACAAATATAACTAGTTGGCTTTTGTTTATGCAATACATTAGGCTGAAAAAATTAATGAAGAATGTATGGCATCGTACCTGCCAAGTCCTTATCAAACTGAACCAGTTTCTTAGGCTTTGCATCGTGAACTGCGATGCCAGTGGTCTGATTTGAAGCTTGCACTTCAACTCTATTCACTCCTAGATTAAGCACAGCGACAACAATGTCAAGTGAAAGAGAAATGGTCCACAATATACTCTAAACACTAAGTAACCGCAATCATTCAGACTCAGCATGCAGTCAAGCTCTAAAAGATGGACAGAGAATCCAAATATTCAATCCGAACAAAATTTAATATATGATTAGGGCCCGTGGTTTATGCGATTTTGCATATTTTTTTATAAATTGGCGGTTTTCGCATAAATTCCTAAATGTTCGCAAATTATGGCAAAAAGTAAGGAAATATTGGTCAGTATCAACTATAATTGGCTTGTCTAGGCTATTATTAGCCTATAGGGGCTATAGTTTAGCGAACAGTCGACATAATTATTGATCACTAGGACCCGTGGTTTATGCAATTATGCGATTTTTCACTAAACATTTTCGCATAATCCTCGGGGTCTGTATATGATTCAAGTAAACTGAATATTACCCTGAGCACTTGTAAAACTATGTCTTACATCTTTTGCCTAATTAATATATCTACATCATACAAAGACTAACAAAATGTAAAAGAAACATATAATAAATAATAATTTTTATGTCTAAATCAGAAAATCCAAAATGAATTAAATAATGAAAGCAATAACAAATAAACTATGTCTAAATCAATATCACCATTTTTACTAAAAAATCAGCGGCAAGCAGCTTCTGTTCACCGGCAGCGTGTTGTAACAAAGAAAGACGATTAGTATTGCCCTCCTCCTTTATCCAGGTTTGGAACTGGCATCCCTTGCAAACAGCAGTGGCAGGGTTTCAAAAAGCAGAGATGATCAAAAAATACAATGAAAACTTGAATGCCTGAAGGTCTCACCAGTCAATGCCTCAGGCCTACTGCCAACTGGTTCAACAAACGGTTCATCGAGTCCTCTCTTCCTGGTAGCATCCGTCATCAAGCGTCGATCGCTATCAGTGGCTGCAGATGTTTTATGGCTGATAATTTCACTAAATCCTAAAACAACATAACCAGAACTCAAAGATTTAATACGAGACAAACTAAAATAAGATTTAAACTACTCAATTAGACCACTTAAATGCCTATTGTTTGGACCAACAAAAACTTTTTAAATTTATTTTAAGTTTATTGAATCAAAAGTAATTAATGACTAACAATTAGTTATACTTATAACAATAAAACAAGCTGGCACAGACCCAGAGGTAAAAAGTTACCACATTCCGGCATGCATTCATTGCTAAGCCTAATGCAACTACAGCATTATTGAAGGATGTACCCTTAAAGTTGTTGAATGTCTATTCTGCAACTTTCTCCACACCTGTTATGACAAACAGGTGTGGAGACAGTCTTTAAATTTCAATCGCTTCGTAAGACCTCCTTTAGAATACTTATCCACTACAGGCTGCCTCTACGTTTTTGTGGAACAACTATTGGCTGAGGCTTAGTGCATTAGACACCTTGGCTTTAGAAGTTATTAATCATTACTACCGAAGTACTTTACTAAACACAAGGTCACCATAAACCCTACAAGTGCAAGTTTAGCATCAAAATGACATGTATATGTAACCTTCAGCACATTTTGCAACACAAAACATAAACAGAATTTATATTCCTTATATCAGTCAATAAATTCATATTCTATAAATTCAACAAATCTAGTTGTCATCAATGCAACTAGTTACAAGCTTCACACGTGAATTGAGCTACAATTATCAGCCATAAAAATAGAAATAACGAGTGGCATAAAATACAATTTTCCTAAAATATTATAAAGTATTGCAATATTAAATATGACCTCTGACAGAAAACATTACTCACAAGTTTTTCAAATTGGAAGCAAGCAGGCAATAACAAGACATTCCAATATCTAAATAAGAAATTCATTGGTAAATTGAGAATTTGAACCATCAAATATGAAAGTTCAATTTTTTTGTCCAAGAAACCAATAACTAAATTACCTCGGTATGATGGCGGTGCCGGTGCCTGGGCAACCTTTCTTGGGATGCTTACGGTTCTTGGCTCGCGTCTTGATTTCTTTGAAGGTCGAATTGGGTCATCATCACGATGCAGTGAGCGAGATGCTACATTGCCACCCCCATCCGACAAACCATAATCCAAAGTCTTTTCCGAGGCTCCAGCAACTGACGAACACGGATGAAGACTGCCAGCTTCAGTAGGTGGAATGTTGGTGGGATACGCAGTGCTCCTCCAGTTGGATTGTACTGTGTCTCTTTTTTCTGCTCCACCGGACTCTTTACCATGCCGCTGCCTGGCAATAATTTCTCTCAGCTTATGTAAGCCATTTGCTGAAAAAAAGAAATGAAATCATGAAAAAATGTCACTGACTGACTCAGTAGACTCCTTCAAAACCAAGTAGAAATCTTACTTATTCACCAAAGCCTGATTTCTCTGTAGTTTTGTAAGGCGCCCTTGCAGTGGTATGGCCGCGTTAACGGCGCCATATAAGTCAGCGTTATTATTATTATCATTACAACTGTCAACTCCACTGATCAGTGACCGTTTGTGCAAAGAATTTAGCAGATTTTTGATGATACATAACACTTTCAACTGCATCAATTTCAGTCATTTGTCCCATTTCATGACAAACAATCGCATTATTTCAGCAATAAAGGAAAGGAAGCTCAAATGTTAGCTCTTTGCTGTCATAATCTTCACATTCGAGAATTAGAAGACCACCACAAATCATACTTCCATTCAAATCATCCATAATGTGCTGTATGCTAGATTTGCTGTTGTGGACTTCATTTATGGAACAGGATGATGAAAGTTAAAACTGCACATCTCCATGCTTGTAAGCTGTAATGTACTATGACCACAGTATGGAGTTATATTTAGCCGTGAACTGGTAATTGCCCATTGAGATGGAAAGTTGAGATATTTAGAATCGTTGTCTCCTGGCAGTTAACTATCCGCACCTCAGATTCACACTTCCGTGTGCCAGTGCGTGCATTACAAAGTAAATTAATAACAGCAATAAAAGTAGAAACAATCTTCAAAAGACTTCATATTAGCAGGTCAAGAAATCTTTGCTCTAGCCTTAATATCAGTGTTGTCTTATCTAAGAAAAAAATAAATGAAATCATATGAAAAATGTCAAGTGAGGTGGAAAAGCAATATTTCCAAATCTGTCTACTTTTACTGAAACTGTGTCTTAAATCAAAAATAAATAATTTGAAAGCAAACCTTGTCGGTTTAGGTCTTTGTGTTGTTGAACCTTCATACCGAGTTTGGTACGTTTAAACATGTCGCCATGTTCAGCTAATATTCCTTCAGAATCGATTCGCTCTACCCGAGTCTGCTTATCGTTAGAAAAGTCTGTCAAGTCTCGATCTCTAACAGTCAAATAACTGCCCTTAGCACTTGAGCCGAGCGTGTACCCAGAAACTATCGGTTGATCCTCTTTCCGGAGGAAATTCCCGCGAGAATCGTCATATTTTAAAATGCTTCCATGTGAACCGTCATTTCTGGAGACGCCTTGTGATAATGAAGGGGACGGATCGTGTAAGCGGCCTATGACATCATGTGCTGTATCTATTTTGCGTCCTATATGTTGGGAATTGTCGTATCTGGGGCCAAATGCATGTACAGCATCATTTGTGTGGCCATTAATCTGTGAAGTCCTAATGCTATGCCCATTTGCGACAGACGAGCAGTGGTTCCTTTCAGGCGGAAAATCTTTCTTCCTTGTGATGCAATCATTGGACGAAGTGGAAGAAGAGATGGTGTAACTTTCTGGCAACTGTCCTGCTAGTCTTGAGTCTAGATGATTTTCATTCGGTTCACGTAAAATACTACGAAGCCGAGGTACTTCACCTGAGAAAAAGTTACAGTGAATCACTTCAAACAGACAGTCACTAAATGTAACTTATATCTCTATATAAAGCTATCTTGTCTAAACACAAATCACATACAAATTCAACCTCTTCATACCACACTGATGCAGGATTACGTGGAACCACGCCACCTACCCATACAACATTCATACAATATAAATGTAATTTCATATTGCCTTTCTTACAATTAGTCTAGAAGTGCAAACACGCCCCAACGGTATAACTGCAGAACTTTGTGCACAAGGTCCCTGCATGACCGCTTGAACCAATCCGTCACTATGCCACACTTACTTTCTACAACTACATTCAAATCCTAAGTAGTGGGTAAAACTGGTAATTCATTTCAAGCTAAAGAACTTCAAAAGATTTTTAGTAGCTTTGATCATGATACTTCAATGCTTTGTCTATTTATAGAAATTCACCACTCATTCATATCGAACTATTATATAGCGCCCTTTCAAGAAAACTAATCACTGTCGCTCCGAACTCCAGCAAGGCGAAAAGAAATCTTAAGGTGAGAGAAGAACATAAGAGAGAGCAGGTTCTAGGAAAGAGGCAAAGCTCAGAAGGCAGGCTATTATAGGTCAAAGGCCCACCACAGAGAAAGCGCAGTACTGCCTATTGGGGTATGAGTAAAAGGAACAAGGAGAAGGACAAGGGATGAAGAGTCCCAATCACTAAGGACAAGGCAACAGAGCTCACAAAGATAGGCATGAGGACTAGGGTAGCTATCATACATGCAATCCGCTGTTCAGAGGAGAGCTAGTGGAGACTATCGCACATGCCATGCCACTTTCCCCTACCAAGAACACACAATTTATCATTGAACCTACCAAAACCCAGAACACACAATTTACTATTCATGGCATTCCATGTCAAAACTAAGTAGAAATGATCTACTATATCAGCTTTCCACATGCTGTATATACTCATCGATTTAAAAATTTTTTTGATGCAAAACCTACCCCTATAACTTGCTTTCTGCATGGGCTCAGTATATGACTTTAGAACCGGATTCCAACCATGTTTATTTAATACAACCTAAACAAACAAACAATCCAATAATCAATCAAAACAATAGAACAGCAAAACTTTAGCACATAGACAATTTAGCAACAAGAGTGTACTGATAGCAACAGGGAAATCAAAGCAGCTCATCGATAAAAGGTAAAGGGTTAACCCTTTAAGGGCCAGCATGTACTAAAGTGCAAGGTATAATCAATAAGGCTGGTTGTTAAAGGGTTAAATCAAGAGCATCAATTTAGTCATATGTTATCAGGAATAGTAATAAATGTGTATTGTAATATATAACAATACAAAGTAATATAAGAATATAATATAACAATAACAATATAACAACACAATGTGGTCTTTGGAAGCTCCAAACAGGACTATCCCATAGAAAGGTTGTTTTATAATCATGAGCTCATTTCAAATAGCTGAATTAAATCAAGTAGTTCCCTGACCTAATTATATATCAGAATCCTTGCCATAATTAAAGCAACTAATGAGGAGGCACTGGTGTAATTAATTACCAGGAGGCAATAATTAAGCGCTAAGCTACACCCAGCAGATGTTTAATTGGCCTCAACTGTATTGTGGACTTTGAATACATGTGTACAGAGATTTGAGACTAACAATAGAGACCTTCTTTTGTCATAGAAAAATACAAACTTGCAACATGCTAAGCTAAAGTCAACTAAGAAAGTAAGAACCCACTTCAAAGAGCAAACATACCAGCATCATAAAAAGTAAATAGATTACTTAAGATTGTAATTGTATCCCAAAGCACAAGATTTGATAAACATCACAGAATTAAAACAATTAGATTGACATTATAAAAGTAAATATATAAGTTTGCATCATATGAGTAAACACATTAGTACCACAGACGATAAAATGAAAAAAAATTACAAAAAGCAAATAGATACGAATTAATAGAAGCAAAATATATATGAAAATGAACTAATTTAATAGAATAAATAACAATATTTGGGCAATCACATACCTTTGATGACTCCATCTGAGGGTCATTAGGCACAAGGGAAAGAGTGGGAACACGATCTGCAGATACACGAACAGGATGATCAACATAGTCGGCAAAATACTCATGTAGAAGATGACCGGGCTGTTCTGCACGATGATTCTGCACACGAAAAACAAACAACAATCAATACATTACACCACAAGAGAATTTACTTAGAATTTATACACTGAACATAATGTGATTGTACATACATCAAGTACAAATTACAAACATGATGAAATCTGTAAATTTGTGTAGCAATATAAGAATTTTATTTACGTAAGTACTGCAATCAAGTTTCATGAATCTATCGAGTCATAACCTGCAAAAACCGCTAACTCTCAGACGCAGCTCTGAAACAAATAAATAAGTTAACGTAGCTGACACAACATACCGGTTTAATAATATTTCCTTTCTTTCAGACAAGTCTAATAATCAGTTTATATGTTAGTCAATTAATAAAATATTGGTGACAGCATCAATACACCAAAAGTGAAAGTCCATGGTTCACAAATGGTTGTTATGAATTCAACTCTATTGGAGGAACAAAAATTGCACCAATGTCAGCTGACCAATCAGAATGCAGGAATCAATTTAACAATGTACCTATAGCAAACTGCTGAGCTCTCTGTTATTTAGAAAGGTCTGACATCCACAGCATGACACAGTGTGCACACATTGCTCACGTCCTTCTCAACTATTTAAGCAGTGCTATACAAATGCTCTGATACATATGTACGCCCATACATTCATTAACAAACTTTATTCATAGCTTACCATAAAGATCTACCCACTTATCCAAACTGGCACCCTTTCAAGGTAACTACTTAAAAGTACACTCAACTCCAGCCCTGATAAAAATATCAGTTTTCAATGGCCGTAAAATGTACCACTTCTTGATACATACATACATTCAATCAGCTTATGCTTAAAATTATTAAAGGATCCAGAAGTTCTCAGAATACAAATACGTTAGAAAACATCTTTAGCTGTTGCTCAGTTCTGATTGTTAATTGCAGACATCTGTCTCAAACACAGCAACACTTACCTTTTTTCTTTGATCCATGTTAGGGTCCGGCAGGGAAAAGACCTGTCACAAAGAGAAACAACTGGCTCATAGGAATAGAACCGGTTTCATATAGCTCTGACTACTACTGTACATCACCTTTTATGCACATTCTTCATTATTTGCCACCAATTTTCACTGTGCGCATCATCCCAAGAACATTCGCCTACTTCATTGCTTGTCATTTTCCCAAATCGTCAACATCTTTTATAGGTTTACTAATGTAATGTAATGCAAATCTTCAAAAATTTCTCCACGTAAGGGAGACCAGCGCGATACCAGATCAAGTCCGCAATAGCCAATCCTCTCGTTTCTTTCCAGTGTCAGGTCGAAATCCGTGGAGTCAAGCCAAGGAAACAGCATGGTGCTACGGTGGTAGTCGGTGATGAGGGTGGTAATGTGGTGGCACGAGAGTAGAATCTGGATAGGACACCTTGAAGAGTTCGGTTTTCAGTCGTGAATAAAAAGTAGCAGAGGATAGTGAAAGCGGAGGAAAAGTTATATTTGCAGGTGGAATGTTGGGATGAGCAAACTGACAGAGTTCTCTTGGGAGTCCATTCCAAAGTGCTGGTGCAGCATAGACTAAGGAGTGGTTGCAGGATTTCAGAGACGATGAGACTGGAGGTCG
Organism: Bimastos eiseni; assembly: GCA_959347315.1. Taxonomy (NCBI): domain Eukaryota; kingdom Metazoa; phylum Annelida; class Clitellata; order Crassiclitellata; family Lumbricidae; genus Bimastos; species Bimastos eiseni. Next base: position 15,571,926 of record OY365817.1, on the reverse strand, counting down.
AGATAGAGTAAGATATGACGATGAGGGAGTTGATCTGGGGAGTTGGATTGTAAGGAGTTGACGAATGTAAGAGGGTTGAGAGGTTTGAAGTGCATTGTACGTGATAGTTATAATTGTGTAGTGGATGCATTGAGGGGCTTTAAGCCAATGAAGTGATTTGAGGACAGGGGCTATAAAATGGTATTTTGGGATTTAGTGACGGCATGGGCAAGAGCCTTCTGAATTATTTGGTATATAAATAATTTGGTGGTGTGGCACAGTGGCCGATCGGTTAGAGCGGTCAGCCCGTGGCGTTCAGTGTGTGCTGAGCGCGCGGGTTCGAGCCTCGATCGGGGCGTCACTATGTAGGGACCTTGAGCAAGTCCTTCACGCACCATGCTCTGCAGTACAACTGCAATTGTGCTGTCGAGGCGTGTGTATGCACTTCTGAGCAAAAGATGTTGGAAGAAGGGCGGTATCAAATTTCGGTAATAATAATAAAGTGTGCTAATAAGAAATGTATAGAGGCTTTCCTCTCCTCTGAAATTTGGAAACCGTCTATTTGCACTAGAATGGAATAAGCTGCTGTACATCATCAGCAACTCTTCGATACTATCGCTCCTCCAAATTAACTTTAAGACTTATTTGTTCAAGATTTATTATGACTAGACTTTTCTGTTATGCACTTTGTGCAACATTCATTTTCTTTAAAGCACGCCATAAATGAGTTTAATAATAATAATAGGTAATATCAATCAATCAAAAATACTCGATATAGCGCCCCTTCAAGATATCTGGTCAGAGACACTCCCGGCCTAATCCTCGACTGAAAAAGACAATTTTAAGAGAGGCGTAAAATGAAGACGAGGAGTTGTTAGGTAGGAGACGGAGCTCTATGGGAAGTCCATTCCAGATTGTAGGTCCTATGACCGAGAATGCCCGATTCTGCATTATGGAAGTGCATGCAAAAGGGACGCTAAGGTTGCCATGAAATGCAGAGCGAAGTGGTCGTTGACCGCTACTGGCAGTGAAAACAGCCGAGTCAAAACCGGTGTGTCCACACATCGAAGCGCCACCTAGCATCGTAGGTGCTATATATAGGACTCAAACCGATTCTGCAAGTAAAAAAATCCAAGAAGTGTTCATACTCTTTCATTTTATCATGGTTGACGTCATGTTTGAATATCTGCTGCAATTATTATTCCACTTTTAAACAGGATATACGCAATCCACCCGGAGCAAACACAAGTATGGACATGCACAGTACTAAGTCCTGTATGACGACGTTTGGCAGCTCAAGCAGATTATTTAAAATTAGTTAACCAAACAAACCTCTTAAAACCGCAAAATATCAAGTGTATAAGGTAACAGAGTTGTTCGCGTGCATTTCAAAAGGTTTAAACAAAAACGAGAGGCTTATCTGTTTTAAACACAAGCGGACAATAAGCAGGCGCGCAAACATCGACTAATCCTGCGGATGCCATCTTTGGCTTACCTTAGGAACAGATTATTTAACGTATGAGATTTCAGCAACTAATGACGTCATCAGAACCGATCGCGTAGACTTAAAAAGCTGATGCAGGTCGCTGTTAAGCAATTAATGCTTGTAATCATTTTCTGCGCATCTTTCCAGTTCTAACGAGGTATAACTTTTGCTTGAACGGAATTTGTCTAAGGTTCAGAATTATTCAGGTGGACTATATCTTAAATTAAGAACCTAATAGCATGCTAAACATTGGTACGGCAAGGTTTGGTTTCATGTAAACTGCAAATGTAGAGGAGCTATATATTTTTTCAGATTTGCTATTAAGAGTCAATGAATGCGAATGATGGGCCTACACAAGGTTTGATCCAATAGTTATGGGCAGTTCATCTACCACAAATTAGTCATGACTATAAAAACGTAGGCTACATCTCGTGCACATCTGTGAAAGAGAGCGTGACTTCTGCTTGCTTATAGTATACAGACAGTGGCGTCACCAGAGCTTTGAGGTTGGGGGCAAGGCCCCTAACGACTAGGGGTGGCATGGGGAGCGTTGTAGGCTGTCCCATCGGGGTCTGGGTGGAGCCCTATATAGGAACCTGCGCAAGTTTAAGCATGATACCAACGAGTACGTTCTGGACTATTGTTTATCTCAAATGTTTCAACTTTAATTTCTAAATAAAAGTACCTCAGTCATCTCGATTTGTGACAAAATTTGATTATGTTATATGCAGAGGACCGTAAATGTGAAATGTCAAATCTTAAACCACATAGGGTACCCCTCCCCCACATATAAAGACTTATCAAATTTGCAAGAATCCCAAGAAACAGCCTAGTGATGCTGTTGCCTATGGATGCTGGCTTATTTCATAAATCAAAATCTTGGACTAGCAATTTACTAGCAAATACTTTTAGCTGCATACGGCAACAATAAACACCCATTTCAATTTCCTTACAGATAACAATTTCATACCGAAATTAAATGAAGATGTCTGGAATTCATGTAGCCCTCTTTGTAAAAACCATGTGGCAATACTCAGTAGAACATAAGTTACAGACAACACCAAGAGTAATAAATTCAAATGACAAAAGAATATACAAGACAGAAATGTTATTGAGTTTTTTAGAAGATGCAAAATATATATCCAACAATTTTCCAGCCAAAACTTTGAATGGTTGAATGAGCAGAAGTATTTTCACTTTGCAAACTTACAAATTTATAGAATGAAAAAGCCAACCACTTTTCTACCAATTAGTTTTTTTAGTTTGTCTTCTCTTAATGTCAATTGTAACCAGTATAGCCTAAAAAGCTGATGTACATTCAGAATAAAAATAAACTTGGAACAAAATGTTTGCGGCATGCAGGCCTATACGTTATACAATTGGAATTAGATGTTAACAAGAGCCTCAAAATGTCCGTCCTGTGACCCTTGACCCTTGACACAAAGCCTTCGACACTGTTCTCCCAGAATTCCTTCAAAAACATAGATGACTTCATATGCCTCAGCCTCTCTGCAAACCAAGAACCAATAAGTAATAAACAACAATAATTAACTTAATTTGAAAATGATGAAATATAAAACCATCCTAAGATAACTTAATGTAGGCCTAAGTGAATACATTCTTAACAACAGAGTGCAGTTTGTATCATTATATTATATTGAACATATATCAAACATATAACAACATGACTAAACCAGAATAAAACAAATGAATTCCAATTGTATAATGCATAGGCCCACATACCGCATACATTTTCTTCCAAGTTTATTTTTATTCTTAATGTACATCAGCTTAGTGAAGTTTGGCAACAATAAAGCTATTATTGTTCTAGATTCCTTTATAAGCACTAAAAATGTAACTGAAATAGGATGAAAAGAAAAGTCAACTTGGGCTTCTCAGTGTAATAGTATGTATGAAGAGTTCAAATAAAAAGTAGAAATTTCTGAAATAATACAACACACTCTAAAGCAATGATTGATTAGTACTGTCTATGTTGTTAGGTTGTGCTATAAAAGAAATCTTCAGCTTCGATGAGATCAGGTTTTGTCTTATCAATGTACAATGTGAGTTCAAATAAACAGTATCAATTTTTTGAGTAACAAAATACAGCCTGAGCAATGATTGATTAGTATCTTCTATGTTGATAGATTGTGCAATAGAAGAAATATTTATTCACGATCACGTTTTCTATGTATATCAGTGTGCTTACTTGGCAGTAAAGAAAATGCTGATAACCACTTTGCTGTTGGCAGAAAAGGCAATCTGAGCATTTAGCCGGCCAGAATTTGGTGTTACCTCAAAGATACCACTACAGTCATCGTGTGATGTGCGCTCTGATAAAACAATAAAATATGAAAACAATAAGAAACAATGATGAAAATCCACAAGGAAATCGTAATGTATGCCAATGAAAGATGTTGATTGGCATAAAGTTCATAAGATTAATCAATAAGACTGAAATATACAATACAATATAACCGTATTTGATTCTGCATTCCTACCATAAGTTCAAAAGTGCACACGACCATACAATGGAGCATTGATAGCACAGAGCAATTGTCAGCAAAGGATTTGCTCAAGGTCCCCTCACACAGCCCTGAAACACATACTTATGGCTTCAAATCTGTACTCTGCACGTTACAGGCCTAGTGCGCTAATCAATTGGACACTGTAATAGCAAACATAGTAATAGAAACAGGAGTTGTGGAAACATAGTCATAAAAAATTCCTATTTCATTGGTTTTATTTACATTTCTGAATGTCATTGCATTTGATCTTGAGCTATACATGTCCTATGGTAGAGCAACATGTTTGTGAGGATTTTTCGTAAAGGCATTTGTAAATGAATAACTTTTGTTCAGTAATAAGCAATTAGAAACTACATTAAAATGATCAACCTGGTTTGACAATTTAATAAAGCAGTGATCAAGATAAAGTAAAATAATTAAGTGTAAATTATACTAACAAATAATGGCTAATAACAACTGATAACTGTGAATTGTGAAACAATGACACCCTTCAAAACAAAGCACATTGAGTCATAACCAATGCCTGTTAGAAGGAACCAGGATCGTATCGAGCTATAATAGCGCCCTGTGCTTAGCATCAATCTGGCGCCACCTTTTTACGGCCCTGGAAGGAACGCCTTTAAAAAGGCATAAATAACAAACTACTCAATTAATTTGAATGATCCATCTGAGATAAATTGATTTGATAATAAGATTGTTAATAAGTAAGTGTGCGTTACCTTCTGTGCAACTCCATTGGCTGTCAGAGGTGGTGGGGTTATTCAGAGTAATCTGTATTTCCCTTGTTTGGCCAATAAGACAAGTTCCAAAGTCAACCAAGTCACTTGATAACTCCAGCGAAGGCAGTACAAGTGTTGCAACCATTGGAACCTTCTAAAAAAGCAAAGTAACAGTAATGTACTGTAACAATAACCGTAATTAGTGTAATTAATCATAATATCATGTTCAACTTCCGATACATCATAGAAGGAACCCATATCAGAATATTGTTATCTGGGCTTCTTTACTTCTACACATTGATGTTCGACTACAGCTTTCAAATTTAATTTTTCTCTATATTAATCTATGAACTTTTCAATGTAAAATTGTCCATAACAATTCAAACAATGATAAAAATCAAATTATTAATTATAATGCAAACATTCAGATTTTATAATGCCTAAAATATTCACTAGCTGAAACTACTAGCACTGCTATCAGTCATTAATGCTATCAAGTCACTTATGCGATCACAGTCACTAATGCTATCACATTCACTAATGCTGTCACAGTCACTAATGCTGTCGCATTCACTAATGCTGTCACAGTCACTAATGCTGTCACATTCACTAATGCTGTCACAGTCACTAATGCTGTCACATTCACTAATGCTGTCACAGTCACTAATGCTGTCACAGTCACTAATGCTGTTACACCTACAATCTTGACTCACTGTCTCTAGCTGAAGAATGACAGCATGATTTCCTTAAAATAAATGAATATACAATACAATTCAATTTTTGGAAGGCACTACGTGCAGGTGCATTCCCTGTAGAGCAAGGCGTACCTGAATTGCACGGTGTGCAAATTCAATATCAAGTTCTCGTTGAAATTTCATCTTTCGTTCTAAATCGGACTCATTGAATTCATTTCCTTCTGGCATGCGCCCACAGCTGAAAAACGACTGCATGTTTGCATATTCCAACAGATTTGAAGTCAGACAGAAAGCCACATGAATCTAAAAAATAGATAGTTAAATCAATTGAATTTATATGTTATAATTACAAACCACAATGCAGTTCAAACACAGTCTCACCATTTCTGATACAGTCATATCTTCTAAGGTCTACTGGATCATTAGGTAAAGTCTCTGAGGCCAGGCCTCCAGGATCAAACATCTTAGGCCAAAGCTCTATGGCCAAGCCGCAAAGGTCTAGCCTCTAAGACCCAACTTCTTAGGCCAAGCCTCCAAGACTTAACCTCTTAGGTCACGCCTCTGGGACAAGCTCTTAAGTCTTTTCAAACCGACACAGCCATATTTCCCAGGAACAGCAAAGTAAGTTACATAATTGCCTAACAGCATTGTAAAATTAAGATCCACATAATATATGTCTACTTCCAATCTTTATACAGCAACTTTTTATAAATTCTCAAAACCACAGTAGCATTGTTAGATGGCCGACTTAAGTACTTTCCAGTAAACAAAACTAGCAATTATAAGACATATTCACCAGAGCATTTTGCTGAGGTTTCAGTGATATTTGTTCAGTCTTGTTGACTTGCTTCACAACATTTCTTGTCACTGGATCAATTTCCACAATGGCAAACGGAGCAGGTGATACAAGGCGAAACGTTAGCGGTGCGGTCTTTCTGTTGCACAGTGTGATGCTGGAGACTTTGCTGAACAATGCCTTCAACTGAAAGCGAGAAGCTTAAGTGAGATTATAAGAATTGACAGGATTAAGCTTGATATTTTTTTCTGTGTAAAGAAATTTTTATGCATTTCGGATGACCGGCGAGCTGAATCTATGAGACTTCACTGACTGCACATTATACCAGTTAGTATAAGTGTGGATTTGCTTTGCTTCATTTTATTTGTGAAAAAACTACATACACACTTACTCAGACATTTCTACCTAAATATGTATTTTAAAACCAAAAACTCCAGTCTGCTGATCGACTTGATCTCCTAGTTTTCCAGACATGGACTGCTTTGACCCAACACTGTGCCTCTGCCATCATGAGTCCTTCTATGTGGATATACTCACCCCCACAATCTATACGTATTAAGATTTTTGTTGGGGTCCCACTCTTATTCCTTTGTTGCCTAAATACTCTTATTTCCTCGAGGCTGTCACGCTGAGAGCGCTTCTGAATAGATAGCACTGAAAGAAGCACTTATATATTCTAAGATATGATACAATGCGATACAATACAAACGATATTACACATAAGCGTCTACATTGAAAGACAATAATAACCAGATTTCCTGTTTCTTAATATACAAATAAGAAAAATTCTTCACATTCAATCATCTGCCTCCGGGAAAACTCTGTCTGATGACTAAAAAATGACTGCAAAATTGACAATAAGTTGAAGGCATTGAATGCTATTCAAGATTGACTAGTCAAAACAGAATAATTCAGAACGTATAAGACAAATTTTGTGTTACTGCTCCAAACATAGCATTACATGATAGACTTGCTGAATATTGTTAAGTCTAACCTGATTGTCACTCGTAAGTAGATTGCTGGCAGCCGACTGGTAAAATAACCCTTCATCATCATCTTCATACATTATAGACAATCTACAACATACCACAAGGCATCACATGTGTTCCTCCAATCATCTTTGCTTAGGTAATGTAATGTAATGCAAATGTAAATCTTTAAAATTTTACAGTGCTCACAAAAGCCACGTGCTAATTCAGAGACCAGTGCTAATTCAAATCCAGATTGCAATAGATGAACTGCTCATGCTGTTCATTCCAGTGCCAGGTCAAAATCCATAAGTTCAAGTCGAGGAGACAGCATGGTGCCACAGTGGTAATCAGTGATGAGCCTGATGATGGTGGTCTTGTGGTGACACAGGAATACACTCTGGATAAGATAGCTTGACTTTTGACAGAATAAGCTAACTTTTGACATAGTCCTAACTCATTTTACATGCAGAGAAAGTAAACATTAACCAGTGCTGACAAGTGTACAAGATACCGCTTAAAGAAGACTATGTAACTGCACATTTGTCTGTAATGAATGGGAATTATTGCACAACCAAAACACTTACAGTCCAGGGTCGATACCTGCTGTCATATCAACTCGCAAAGGTGGTATGTCGTACTGATGCATTCTATGTAGGACATCTGCAACATGGTGGTCCTAAAACAAAACAACCTTGTACTCCATAGTTTAACTTATTTAACACTTCAGGCTGATGGGATAAACCCCAGAGCCATATCGAAATTGTAATCTCCAAACTACTAAAAGCGCCACTCGAAAATACAGGGCACCAGCTTATTCACGAGCACTGCAACAAGTCACAGAGGTGACACGAAAAGTAGTCCTGAGGGAGGTCAGAGTCCGGTAGGTCACAGTAGTGTTTTTCCAATGAAAGTCTGTAAAAATCCAATGAAAAATTTAAAATAATTCCAACAGGAAGCCTATTATAATCAAAATGCAATAAGATTAATGTTTTGACCCATAAGAGCTATAAAATTGAACCACATTCATCTGCTTTGTTAAATCCAGCTTAGCAAATGAAGTATCTATTAAAAAATATCATTTACTGGGGCTAAGCAGTATGTCCAGGAAATGTCTAAAATGTCTGCTTACAAACCTTGTCGTTGAGGCTGATGTAGCCCAGCGCATAAGATACGCAGTCAATATTTCCAGAAGATCCATCCAAAGCTCTTGTAGCCTGAGGTGAAAAGACGACCTCAATGGTCTTACTTTCAAAGGCCGGCACAACCTGTAGTCGAAACAACCATGCACAACAATGAAACAGCAATTAATTGCACTGAACCATTGAACCAATCAAGATAAATTATGGCAATTCAGAGCACATGCTCCACATTGCAGTCTGAACTCTTGGACATACAAAGGTCATGCACAGCTGGACTTAGTATATTCCCATCCAGCAAGCTCAAATTAAGCCCACATAGGACCCATATTCACATATGGAAAAGCATGGAGCCCGTATGAATCCCACTAATGCCCGTGAAATACTGACAGGGCACTATTTAATTTGACATTTACAATGCTTCAGTAAGCTTTGCATTATCAAATTCTTGAAGCAAGGACATTCTGAAGGGTTGCTAGTTATGTGTTTGTCAGCATTTGCCAATTTGTTGGTATTTAAGAGCCTCACATGGATGTCACAGATAAAAAGTTTACAAGAGGCCTAAGAAACATTGTTAACATTTTGTATTGTATTGTATTTTATTTAAATAACCTGTTGTTCGAAACGCAACAATTTACAGTAGATAGCACAAGCAAGATAAACTAGACCGGCAGCCACCCAGGCACTCCTTCGACCACCTTTGCATGAGAAGAAACTTAAACTTCATGCCTTAAATTGCTCTACTCACAAATTGTGATGGACGGATTTCAAAAGGCCTCTGTGCTTCCTTTCCACCATGACGTCTCAGTGAAAGAGAAATGACCTTTGGCCTCTCCGTTTCAGACGACGATGTATCACTCTCAGCACGTCGACAGCTGTCTTCGTCGTAAGCCGTTTCCTTGCAATCATGTTCTGAAGTAGATGCTACAATGGTCAGCATACAACTGAATCGTAAATTTATGTAGAGTTACTTGAGCAAACCAGAGGATTGGCTCATCTGACAAATATTCCTGACAACTATTCCTCACAGATCACATGACATAATACAGTGTTTCCCAATCTTTTTAGGCCGTGGAACACTTTTTGATCTTAAATTTTTGGTGGAACCCCCGTCGTAAACTGAACACATTCTGCGATACGTAAAAATGCATGCGAACAATTATAGGTTTAGGCCTAGATTAGGTCAGTAATAATACAAATATCAATGACATATGAATTCTCTTTACATATGTTAAGTAAAACCCTCCATTTGTTCACACTGAAAGTTTTCCGTGAAACTATTGACTTCACCTCACGGAACCCCAGCGTTCGCGGATCCTGGTTTGGGAAACGCTGACCTAATAACCGATTACAATCAACCTAATCTAACCCAATAACATCTATAGCACAATTGCTATTCCTCCTTACTAACAGGTGAGCCAAGTGCCTCGTTTTGTTGTCTCAAGACCACATAGTTTTTTCTTCATCTCTTGCTCTAGAAGCGCCTCTGATTGGTGAGCAATTTCAGAGAAGCTACATAAATTTATAGATACAATACAATACAACTATTGTAATGCACATGACATTAAAAAAACAGAATCACATCTCAAGGATAGACAAAGACAGACCTATATATTAGGATTCAACTTTGAACAAATGAAATGCATGAATAGCTAAACAACTCACCAGAACTTATAATATGACCAAGATTAATAATTAGAAAATGGAATAAAAATGATAAAATAAATTTGTTGAAGCTGAGGCTAAAGCTGAGATCATACATAGGCCAATCATTGGTAGCAATTCTCCCAAAGCATACAGCTTCAAACAGACCTGCACTCTGGATTTCATTTCCGGAATCATCCTTAAGTGGGAAACAAGTACCATAGCAAATGACAAGGTCAAGAATCTGGTCATCATTGGGACAAACATTGAACATTTGCCAATCAAGTCTCAGATCTACAATTCAATAAAAACAGATCTACATCAGCAGTCAATCCATATAGCCGTTAATATAACATAATAATTATGGTATAAATATAAATGTGTGTATACATCTTATATATAATATTATGTGGTGTAGTAGGATATTCAGTGCCTTGCAAGTTCGAACCCACCCGAAGTCACTGCGTAGTGACCTTGGACAAATTGCTCACCAATAATCGTCTTTGAGAAAGGCAACGGGTAACCACCTCACTCACCTCATACCAGGGTAGTGTAAAGCCAAATGGACCTGCCATTTGGGCAGAGACCTTGTCATCATCATCGTCGTCGTCATCATCATCATCATATATTATATATATTATACAATATTAATATATATATATATACATATGAAATTATTTTTGTCAAAACAGCAAATATCCAGTATATATTAAATACACATACTGCATTTAAATTCAATAAAATTTTAATATTTTACTTTAAAAATTTTGCACTCAAGTTTGTTAGTTTCAGGATTTTTTTATCCCTTAACCACAGAAGTTTCTTAGAAGCTAATATAGATCATAGCTGCAGAGTACAACAGAAATGGTAACAATACATACATCCTGAACCTCAAAACTAACTCAAGAGTTAGTGTACCTACCAATCATTATTCTAGCGAGTGAGTGATTGCTTAAACTGACCAACTGGCGATGAATTAACGATTCGAGTAGGACGAACAACTGGCAATGCCCCAGCAACATGAGTACCAAATCTAAATAAGTAACCATCCAGTATCGATGAAATGTTCAACGGTTTATCATTGTCGTCATCATAATCACCACAATAACCATCATTATTAATCACCCTTAGGGCATAGCTGTCATATTGTCCTGTAGCCGGGCCAGAAGTATTCAAAGTAATATCCGCTGATTAGCAGTATGATTTGTGGTCGCATTATCGATTATTTCTAAAGCGAAAGCTAAATCATAGGAACCAGCTTGTTCATAAACACTCCCGTCAAATTCAATAAGCAGGTCGGGTCGGGTTCTGTCTGAGGTCAAGACCTAAAGATCAAGCGGGCAGACAGCCAGACATTTTTTATTATTATATTGCATTAATTCAGTTTCACAACCTAATGGCCAAGCATCAATTACAATTGATTTTACTGAGAAGTTTTGTGAGTAAAGGACTTGGCGTAAGCAGACAGTGTTTAGAGTTGAAGTAGCAAAAGAGGAAAGGGGATTGGGAGGATTCCTAATAGAATATCAGGAAGAGGAGTTTTTTCAATATTGCAGGTGGAACCATGCTGGAAAGTTTGTAGAGTCAGAAGAATGATATTAGCAAAGTTCCAACGTCCATTATTACCGATTTCTTCAAACAAATTAACAGTCCTGTATGCAGACATAAGGAAAAAAGAAATAACAGGGCTGCACAATCATGTCACATTTAAAAACTGCTTGTCTTAAGACACATTTGTTCAGTGATTTTTAGATAATCATGCCAGAGCACAAAAGGAGTCACTTAAAGAGTAATGTAGAGGCACTCTGAGTTTAATAAACACTAATTATAAAGAAAATCATAAAATTATTCCCTTCCAACATGATTCCTAATTATAAACATACATGTGTTTTGTAATAAAAAGATTAGTGGTCAACCTTAAGATAGGTTTCTGTTCAGTCTTTGGATTGACCAATGAGAAATACAATGGACATCCAGTGACTTTCATGGTCACTGGAAAGTAGACAACATCCAACGAACCAACCTACAAAGACAATATAAAATCAATAAAGCATACCAGAACTTTCTCAAAATATGCATCAGATAAAAAAGTTTCAACAGAGAAGTGGACCCAAATATAACTGACCTTCATGAAACAAATGATCACAGTATAATTAATTAATTAATTAAATTTGTTTTGCACGCATGGCCGCAAAAAATTTGATTCTGAAGTGCAGAAAGTCAGTCAGACCAGGAGAAGATGCAGTTAGATATCCAATTGCTTGAAAGCCACAAAGAGAGATAGTGAATTTTGAGCCGCATCTTGAAGGGTTGATTTTGAGTTAGACAACACAGAGTGGCAGTTGATTCCTTAGTAGCAGAGGCATGGAATTGACGACTGCCACTAACTAATCTAATCAAATAGCATTACAACACATTCTTGTTACAAAATTGCACCTGGAATGGTTCTCGAAGTCATTGTAGCTTATTCTAGTCATCAAATAGTTCAAGACAAGTTCAGATTTTAATTATTATCCATGTATTAAGTAGGGACTGATCGTGTAGACAATTTCCACCGGATACGAACTGAACAGTAGTGGGTCGCTACTAGAGCGGCCACTCTGACAAGTACCATTGCCTCGTCATGTATGGCAAAGCTTAAAATTAACAATTTTCCTATAATGAGGTTTAATCAAATAATGTTTTGCCTTTAATAAATTAATAAATTAACAATAATAATATAAGTTACATTTTAGCCGTTTAATTTGTCGAAGGAAATTGGAAATAAAAATGATGATTAGGTCCTAAATAGCATAGACGAAGTCATTTATCGAATTACGAATTTTTTAATTATAGTTTTAATTTATTTAACTATCTATTTGCATGTGTACTATTTGCCGAGGCGAATACTTCCGAATATTTAAAAAATGTGATATTCGGCCGGGTGAATGTCCGAGGCAATTTCCGGTCGGCCCCTAGTATTAAGCACCACATGGACCAGCTGATGGGACCGAGTAATTGTGATAGTAAAACTTGCTACACATTGACTACCTTGGGGAGGCTCGAACTTGTACCTTTTGCATCATAAGGCAAGTGCACTAACCAATGAGCTACAAGGTAGCCGGTAATAACGATACAATCACAATTGGGATCTCGATAACAGACCAGTAATCTTAACGATACAATTTAAACAAGACATGCATAATGAAAAGTCAAGGAATGCATTGACACAACACGATAAGTAAGTAGTCAGTGTAATATCAGAATGATAAAAGTTAAATCAAGACTCAAAAAGATAAGATATATTACAACTGCAATTGTAACTGTAATCAATTTCTTCCACACTCAAGTAAGCCAAATCCTACATCAACTGAGATGAATAAAAAATAATTAGGAAAATAATACAGCTATGCACACAATAACCATGACCATAACCACAGGTTTTTTATTGCCTATTGTACAATAGCTAAGAACAGAGAATAGATAGTATATAGTTTACTATATAGCATTTTTTCCAACTAAGTCAAGAACAATAATAAGTTAATAATAAATTCTGATGGAAGCCAGGGTCGATCAGAATAGACCAATTGAAATAAAATGAATTAAATTAGATCATGAGATCATCTGAAGGACTTGGGGCCATAGAGTAATGGATAACACACTGGCGAGAAGTGCAGTAGATTCCCACTACCCCATCACCCCATCAAGTTGACAAGTCCTTCCATTCGCTAGGCAGCATTGGTCAAATTAGACAAAGGACGTTATGGTCACCTTGCATGACTGCCATACATTATTCGACTTCTGTATTAACTTGTGATCATTCATCTAAACCAAATTCTTATAATCATACTGCAGACTATCAGCTTGAATTTAATACACAAAGATCATAATAATGAACTCACAAGGCAAGCCAATCGATCCGTGTATGTTCCCCACATGTCACTAAAACCTGTAATCTCCAGAACGAGTTCCGCAAAAGGTCCGAGAACTCCTCCTGATGGAGCAACATGGAAAGCAGCTCCCTTGCCATTCCGTAACATGCTCTTACACAAGTCTTTAAAAAAAATAAAACAATCATACCTCAACTCACCCTGACAAACAAATGATTGCATATAAGTCGGTTTCAGTTATTTGGCCTCTTGTCATCAAAGCATCATGAATTCCATGGTAGCTGTTTGATTTTTTTCATACAGAAGCAGCAGATGCAGTCAAGTAGAATAAAAATTTAGTGGCGATTCGCACATGGATTGGTCACCATCTTTGAATGCCACACCACCAGACACTCATCACAGAATTTCTGTGGTACCCACTCTGCCTTCCATTCCTAAATGGGAGGTGAATTTCTGTGCAAGTTGAGTGGCATAATGTAACGAAATGTAATGTAATGTAATGGTGCACCTATATAGTGCCACTCAAATCAAAGACGCTCATGACCCAACAAAAGCTAAACAGAAAAAAAGAAAGTCTTCAAGCGCTTCCAGAAGGCAGCAGAGGAGAGAGAGAGAGTGAGAGAGAGAAAGAGAGAGAGAGAGAGCAGCTCATTCCGAAGAGGAAAGGGGAGGCTGTTTCATCTGGTGGGACCCACATAGGCAAAGCTCCTAGATTGGGCAGTGGAAGAGCGCATGCGGAGAACCAACATAAATCCGCGGGAAGAGGAATGAAGGGAAAACAGTGCGGAATAGAGGAGACCCTAGTGCAGAGGGCCAGAAGGTAGGTGGGGACAGTGCCAAGGAGACAGCTGTGCATCAGCATGAGGGTCTTGAAACGAATGCGTTGAGGTGCAGGGAGCCAGTGAAGAGATTCATGAATGAAGACATGTGACCAAATTTTGTAATTCCACCAATTAGTCAGGCAGCCGCTTTGAGAATGGACAGGAGCATAGAGATGTTGTGAGAGGAAAGTCCAGTAAAGGCAGTGTGCCAGAGTCGACCCTAGAACAAATCAGAGCATGCACATGCATGGACACAGCATGCAATGAGAGCAACTGTGTAATAGAGCGGATCTGGCGCAGATGTTAGAAGCAGGAGCGAGAAAGAGCATTTATGTGACCAGATAGGGAAAGGGTAGGGTCAAGAAGGAGGCCAAGATCTCGAACAGATAAGGAAAAGGAGATGTTGGGGAAAGCCTGACAGAAGGCCTCCTAGTATAAGAAGTCCCCCCATCAATGGATTGCTTTGGTCATGTCTCAAGTTCATCTAAATGGTACTGTGCAGGGACCTTGAGCAAGTCCTTTGCCCACAATTGCTCTGCAGTATAACTGCAATTGCGCCATCGAGGCGTGTGCAGTCATGAGCAAAAAATGTTGGAAAAAAGGGCAATATCAAATTTCAGAACAAATAAACAAATTAAAAGTGATATGACCCTTAATCAACACATGATACCAATATCTAGGTCACCTAATTTGCAATAAACCAATGGTAGCATTACACCAATCCTGATCAGTCAATTGTATGTTTGTAATAAAGTATTTCTTCCTCTTGTCACAGGAAAACATGGGAGAACATTGTATTTACACACAACCATTTGCATAGGGCAATATATATTACAATTAAAAATATTAATTAACTCAAGTATTTCAATGTTATACCTGCATGAACTTGTTCTTTAGTCTTAGGGACTGGGTCGGCCAGGTTTGGTGTCTTTGCAAGTAGTAATTTCCTTTGGCTGATAATATAAATTTATAAGAATGTTCAACATAGCCTCAAAAAACAATTACAAACATGCACAGCTCCAACATAAAAACTGCAGCTCACACATTTAGAGAGAAAAAATGATTTAAATATGCACCAATGATCATAATTATAAATCATTGCTTCTTAAGGAATACAAACCCATAGGAACAACCTTCAAGCTGTGTACAAATTGTCGTTTCAAAGTCACTCAGCCATGTTGCTCATTTAATTTATCGGATAACAACAGCTGTTCAACGTAATTTAGATCAAAAATTCAATTCAATTTTACTTCAACTTAATGCTTCCAGTAAACATAATTTCTCCATTGCGCGACTACAATTGAAAATCAACCTTATTATCGACACAGGAGCTCAGATAATTAGACAAACACATGTCTCTCAACCTGCTTAACCACCTATCAAATGTCGAACATGTCTGCTGGAGACACAGGCAAATTATGACAATCTCCTTAAAAACACGTCATTGTAAATTCATATGATCACTTAGGTAGCATCAATAAACAATATTGATGCCAAAGCTTCATTTTGACACAATTTTGAATCACAAGCTTAGAACGCAATCCTTGAATGAATACTTGAATGAACGAACGAATGAATGATACAAAATTTACATGCCAGAGATCAGTACTTAAATTGCACAGTCAGTGCTTGTGTTTGATCAGATTTAATTAATCATTTGTACCTCTTTGGCATAAGATTATCAGAGGGTCTTCCTTCAGGAGGTGTTGGTGGCTTCAGTGTTTTTACAGGTGCTTCATAATATCCACAGCCCACTCGGTACATGGTGCTGATGCCTGAATTATTTTTTATGAAGAGAAAACGCTTTGGATTGGCTCCAAGTTTATTCTCCAGTCCAAAATCAATGACCAGGTTGTAATGATTCCTAATAAAAACAATCTCAGAAATAGATTCACAAATTAGAGAAAAGAACCCAACACAACAGAGTTCTACTTTGGTGTTGCAACTTTGCATCAGATGTTTAAATCAAGATGGTTAGTTATCAAGAACCCAACTTTGAATAAAACAAATTTTCAAGTCCTTAGTGCAGCTACTCATACAAATGTGTAATAATACTGATAACAATAATAATAGTGTTTTTTTCCATGTTTCAATGTCATATCAGCTGCCACAATTACTTGTCATATTAGGGTGACCCGACTACGGGACTAGTGTCCTTTTGGGGTTTCTTCCTAGTTGGCTCCTTTTCCTTAAAAAATCTAGATTTGAATTATACTTGTAGTACTTGCTAGGATCAAAACCAGTCATTATGTTATGTTATAATAATATTCATTCATTAATTCAACTGACAAGTATGCAGTAAGATTAAACCTCACATAACACCCGATGTAACTGATGATAGCATGTTTAACATGCATCGAATTTAACCGTATGGCAGCCTGCCAGGCATCCATCTGTCCTGATAATTTTACAGTTGCCCCTAAGGAATGGAAGGCTAAGCCAACCCTATGAAACATTTGGGAATTGAACCCAAATGTGCACCTGATCTTTGTCCCAGAGTGTTACCATTCAACAATATTTCCGCCCCATAGATGCAGATGCGTTCCCATACCCTACTTTACCTGTACAGCGTAATGTTCAATGTCTTTGAAAATAATTTTTCTTACCTCTTAGCTCCATCGATATTATCGGAAACGCTGTAGGATACACTAAGACCACTGACAACAGCAGAAAGCTCAAGACACAGCGGCTTAACCATACCACAAACTTTACATGGTATCAGAAGCCCAGAAAATTCACCCTAAAAAATTTAATACATGTAACAAAGGTATTAAGTGGTTCAGAAGATGTCTGATCTGTGTTAGAACCGCTGCAACTTATCTAAGAACCACTGCAAGAGCCACTGTAATTTAACATAAGAACCACTGTAATTCAATTTAAGAGCCACTGTAATTTAACTTAAGAACCACTGTAATTTAACCTAAGAACCACTGTAATTCAACTTAAGAACCTCTGTGATTCCTAGAAATATTCTGTAACACAACCAATATATCAGTTTATTCGCTTGCTACTGCCTAGAGTTAAGTTTTTATGTTTTGTTTAAATTGCTTAAATTATTTATTTTGATGTCATAAAACAAACTTGATGGAATAACTTACTAATCTGGTGGAAATGAAGCAGATGTCGATTATCATTTGTTGTCTTGGTTGAAGAACTCCAGACTCTGGTTCAATTTTTAACACACAGTCACTATGGTTTCCCTGGAGCTGAAATTACAATAATTAATATCCAATCCAATCTATTTTAAGTCAAAGCTCCACTACTTGCATTATACATGGCAATCAGTCACCCTTTTGTTGCACATTTTAAATTCTGACTGACTGCCGCATGTCGACATTTCTGGCACAACATTTCTGCCTAAATGTGACCATCAGTGAGCATCTTTTGGTGCAATTACTGAAATGCTACAGAGGCACTTAGATCCACTACTTCAGTAAACCTCCAATCAGCTCCAGGAGAAAGTATTCACCCTATATATATAGTCAAACTTTAAGATCTTATAGCCGTCTTTCAGTACCTCTGAGAAGTTTTGAAAAGGAGGCCATACCAAATAAAAATCTTGACACAACTATATTTACATACTCAACATTTAAATGGAAAACATTTATTACACCACATGCCTCTACAGTTTGCATGTCCAGGTTTCCCCTTCTAACAAGAGCGTTCTTCGCTCTGCGGCCAGGTTTATTGGACATAAACCTAAATTTCCACCAGTTTCAGCTTATATGCGCGATGTCCTTCACTGGCTACCGGTTCAACAGCACATTACTTTCCGCATTGCAATACACTAGTTTGGCGGTGTCTCTCTGGTTGTGCGCCATCCTACTTGACTGAACTGTGTCGTCCGGTGTCTGAACTCCTTTTGCGTGGAGCTCTGCTCTCTTCTTCTGCTAAAGGCGAGCATCTGGTGTCCAGGGCCCACTCGTCGCTAATGCCGCGTCGAGCTTTCTCAGTGGTTGGTCCGTCCACCTGGAATGGGCTCCCGGTTGCCCTCTGTCTTCCCCCTTGCAATGATCTACCTACCCTTTGTAAACTGCTAGTCATTTCTTTTTGGCTGTGGCGGGGCTGGGAGCACCTCTGAGTAGTTTCCCTTGAAGAGGTGCTATATAAATTATCGAAATGAATGAATGAATGAATGATGCAGGACTTGTGATCATGATGCAAGTTCTTGAAGCGGCGCTATATAAACGCTCAGTGAATAAGCTGATGCTCTGAGCTTAGCTTTGAGCAGTGCTTAATAAATTTGTAGATTACATTATGATTGCACAAAAGTTGGCCTAGTAATGTAACAGTGAGAATAATGACAAATTCATTAGGACATTTGGCACATGCATGATGGACCATTCTAAGGCCAAAGGTAATCTTATGAAGGTTCCTATGAATGCCTCTTATAAAGCTCACCTGGCCCCAATGAAAGGGTGTTGGAAAAAGTGTTTGGTTAACTAGGACCACACTCCGATGAACTGCGACATCCACAAAGGCATCCGGAATATCCAGCTTACACTCACGCAAACATACCGACGGACTCTGAACCTCTCCGTAAACTGGAATTGCACTAAAACAAATATGGACATTTCATTTAAACAACGTGCTCGAGCTTCACATTGTTGCGACCTACAGAAATTAAAATCATCGACAAACAGCTATTAAAAGAGAGCAACCCTTAGCTACAAACAAATTCTAAGTTAGTGAGTTAATTTACTAGGCAACAGCAATGAACACAAAGTCCCACCACAGTGAATTATCGACCTAATAATAAAATGCGTTTATGTATTTTGTATATAAAAATATATGCAATTATGTATATATATGTATCTATATGTGTGTGTATGCATGCATGTTTCTGGCCATATGTATAGTTCATTTTAACAAACTCACAAATAAAATTTTCATATACTACAATAAACTATTTACATTCAGTGTTTATGGAGGCAATAATCTCTGACAAATCAGATCTAATGCCATTCCCAATTAAGACCACTTGGGAAGGCACATCAAACCAAAGCATAACATAAATTTCAAATATATTTATCCACGATTCACCTTCGAAATCCATCCGACAAGAAGATTTCAAAAACAGTTTGGACAGATCTGCAGGACTTTGGGCGAAATGTAATTCCGACAGCAGCAGTATCCAAAGGCTTTATCTCTCCACACGGTGGATGGAACTGAAATTCAGCATCTTGCCCCTAAAACAAAACAAAATGTCACTAACTTATAAGGAACTTAAATAGAGCTCAGGACCTAATTCCAGGATATCAGGTCTTAGAATAAAACTGCCAGATTGCAAAGCACGTCAAGTGAATTCATATTCTAGAGCTCTTTAAAACTCTCTAAAGCAATATGGAAACCCAATAACCAACATACAAAGCTGCTCAATGCGTGATTGTTTCAATTACACTTTAATGACGAGCGTGTATTAAAATGTATGGGAGACCAATGTAGCTAAAGGATAAAATCAAAAACATGAACAACTCACTTCCAGTAAACCACTGGCCTCACAGATGTTCCATTTGGCTGGAACACGAGAGAAGTTCCTTAAAGTCAGTGCAGACTGAGCTGCAGAACCCAGTTGCACCAAACCAAAATTGACGTCTGGTTGATCGATGACCAAATCCGGACCCTTTGCAAAATATGAAACAAAATAAATAACCCTTAAAACATCATCTGACAGCCATAAAATCAACAAACAAATTTCACCTTTTTGATAGCATATTTATTTATGTATTTATGCATGTATTTATAACACTTGAACCCAAATATTCATAACATCAATATTTGTTCAATATTTCCAAAGGTCCAAATTCCCTATAAATAACAAAAGAAATTTATGAAACTGACATAAAGAACCTAATGAAGGAAAAATAACCATTGTAATTTCACTTACAATTGTAATTGCACTTACAAGTAGCCATTGATTTTACTTATAATTGTAATTGCACTTATTAATTTATCGCCTGGTCAATAAAGCTCCTCAGATGTGATCACAAAACAAGATGACGAACAAGCAGAATGGTTGTCGACTGTTGGTGAAATAGAAGCACAGAAGTCGAAGAGCTTCATATTATAGATTGCATTCTCGTATGAAATCAGTTAGATTTTAGAAAGCGCATTTTACAAACCCCTTAAAACATGGATGCCTGTTCCATGCGTTGATGCGTAACTGTCTCCTTGGGTCTGTCCCTGCCCGCCTTCTGGTTCTCTGCACTAGAGTCTCCTCTATTCCGCACCGGGTTCCCCTTCATTCCTCTGCCTGCTGACTTCTGGTGGCTCCCCGCATGTTCTCTGCCACGGCCCAATCCAGGAGCTTCTCCTACGCGAGTCCCACTAGCTGGAACAGTCTCCCTTTCCTCTTCGCAAGGAGCTGCTCTCTCTCTCTCCTCTGCTGCCTTCCGGAAACGCTTGAAGACTTTCCTTTTTCTGTCTAGCTTTGTGTTGATTCATGAGCGCCTCTGATTTGAGTGGCACTATATAAGTGCTCCATTACATCACATTCCAGAATAATCAACCAGCTGCAGGAAATATCATTCAGTCTAATATATCTAGAGACATTAATTTCTTTCTTGTTAATGAGACGATTGAGAAACGCACCACCTGTATAATAACCATGACATCCACTGACCTTGACTTCCACGATGACTTGCAGAGTAACTGGTTTATCGACTGGTGATAAATGGCATTCGAGTAGATGATCGATTTTCCCTGGTTCACTTCCAGTTATGCTCAGCTCAAGCATCAACTCAGAGTTTGGCACTAGAGGCCAGACAGAAACAGCCCATCACTTAAGCATGTGATTCATTAACTTCGCTTCTATGCTAATTACTATCATTAATCATCAACTTCTATTGAACAAGGAATCTGCACCTCAAGAAAAAACCAAGAAATAATCAGTTGAACATCCAGAAGATGGGTCCATTAAGAAGGAGAGACAGCCTATGGTGGATAAGTAAGCTAAACAGCAGACACTCGCTCGGTATACTATACAAGAGTTAATGCTCTCCGTGAAGTTTCTCTATCCTATTTATTTTGAACTATTCGTGTGATCACTTGTATATCCGTTTTATGTACGTGCTGCGCACATGCAGGCATTCTTAATATAGAAGAGGCTTACTTACTTACTTAATTGATGAGAATGAAATGAACAGATAAAGGGTAACTTTCAATATTTAGTATAATTGATTATTAAAACAAACCAGTCTTACACTAAGGCCTATGTTGATTATTATTTATACAACTGTAACAACTCAATTTTCAGCATTTCAGTTACCAGGATCCTATGGAAATAGCAATCAGATCCTTCCTTGCTAGAAATTCTTCAAGAATCTAATTGCAAGAGAAAAAGTTCATCACAGGGAAATTCCACACTTACTCATAATTTAATCAAAATTTTAAAGGAATTGATAAAGATTTAAATGCAACAAGGAGGCTTTAACTCACTTATTTCTCCAAATGATGGTTCAATGCTGAGTAAGTAAGATGGACATTGAACATTAGTCCAGGAAAATAAAACACTTGCCATGCTGCCATTAAACATCTGAAAATTTGCAAGAAAATTAAATTATCTAAATAATTAACACATGAAAAGCTATAATACTCTGATTTACCTTAATATAATGTACTGACTACCACAATCTGAATTATAATATTTCACAAGGCCCAATCGATGGTCACCAGCACTCTGACAAATGGATAGATTGGGAATAGGATACATATGTGCAATTTTTTACTCAAACTTATTTTTAACTTAGGGTTCACATCATGCATAGAAATAACTTATTGAACAGCCAGTTCAGGCTCAGATAAGTCAGCACTGCCGCCAGAAGTCAATCACTGCAAAGCCTAGATATCACCAATTCAACCTTGCTAATCATTAATACCATAGTACAAATCAGAAATTTTTTAAAGTTTAAAGATGACACTTTTACTTGCACTTCGAACAAATGATTTTTGGTCACCTTTATTTTATGTAATTTTGTTTGTACAACATGTATACTGATTAAAGGTTCTGTATACGAATCTAGCAGCATCCCACAAAGATAATGAAAACTTGATTTTCGATCATATGTTGTGTACTTGCCGATATTGACGTACACAAATGCAAAAATTGACCTGTGCATAATACATATACATATTCACATTTTTACATTACACAAACAACATAAAATCAGGGAGCGCATTGTACGCAAGTGCTCATCATATATGTGAGACCTCGTGGTAAGTTTCTTGAAGAGGTACTCTAGAAATTTTTGAAACGAATGAATGAATGGTGAATTTATACATTATCAGGGTAATGACCTTAAATGACTTTTTCAAAGTTGTTTCCAGAAGTATTTGTCCTGGGATGGTGATGACGCATGGTTGAACAGACACATCGTACGGTTCACAGACGCCCTTCACTTCAATTTCCAAAGCTGTCAACTCAGTCAGCTTTGGTTCCAAACCTGAAGCACCAGTATTAATCAACCAGTCCAATAGTATAAAGAGTGCAACAATAAATCAAGAACATAAACTTTTCTACCAATAAAAGACCATGGGAACTTCAGATAGAGAGTTTTATATAGAAATATATATTGAAAGAAAACCTTCTTAGAATAAGAAAAAATCTATCAGAACACCTTGTTATCATCAATAGTTCAATACTGTTGTTACTAAGCTCATGCCCTGCACTTAGCTTTAGAGCAGCACTTCAGATATTTTAATTTCATACTTATTCAAATGAAAAATTAACTAATCAAATAAAAATATCAATTAATGTGATTTAGCAATTAATTAGAAGTATATCTTATTGAAACCATCAATGGAGATGAGATTAACCAGTTGTAAAATATGATGAGTTGCCTACATGACGACATAAGTGATTTTGTGGCCCACTGGTCGTTTGAACGAGAATCCAAAGTTTCGTCTGTTGAACTTTGCAGGAAATAATGCAGAACCAGATGAAGAATGCTGTTGTAACGGTTTGCCTGTTTCGCAATAAAACATTCTAGATAAATTAACATTTCCATTTAATGACATTTTATCACTTAACAGGCACAAACATTAGTTTATCTCAATATTTATGATCATCACAGTCGGCATCAAAATCGCAGATGCCATCATAGGTGCTGACTTTTGATTTTGAGCACAGGTGCAAAATTACCCCAAAAAAGTAAAACGATCTTGCGTGTCACAGCGAGGCTCAATGCACGCGTGAGACGTAATGAGTGCATGCAAATAATCGTTGCAACTGTTGAACTGACAAGTAGTAGCCCGCTGTTTACTCATTTGACCCTACTCACGTTCACTCTTGACCGTTGATTGTTTCAATAATTGACATCTTTACTCTATTATAACATATACAAGCTCGACAGATAATTATCACTACCATTAACCATTAAGATTGCCAAAAGATACCACCGGGGCAAAACTATACTCTTGCCCTTGTAACAAAGTACAGGGCAAAAATCCCATTGCCCCTGTGGAGCTTATCTGTCGAGCTACTACTACTACTATGCCTATGGATGCCATCAAATTGGTCATAATCATCCTTGCTGTCACAGTCAACAAATTGCGATCATCGTCACCAATACCACTGCAGTCATGGCGAAATGTCACTGCGTCATCAGACAATACATTGAACAATACGTTTAAGGAACAGAAAGACAACAATGACGCACTGCTGGTGGTGCAAAGGTCAACGTGAAAGGCACTGTGCCACCAGGGGGCAGAACTCCGCTGTCTGGTTCAACGCTGAACGCCGACTCTACATCCTGCACCCGTTCCTCAGGTCCAGCAACGGCAACGTCGTCTCCCTCAGTACCCTTGATGACATAATGAGGCCTCACAACAACCCAGCTATACGCCATCTCAACATTTCTACAGCAACAACACAAACCGTTATATGCTACATCAAGGTTTTCTTAATGTATATAAAAACCATATATATATATACATATATATCTATGCATTTATTGGTATATGTATGCATGAAAGTAGAAATGCATTATCAAGAATAATTATACACCACAACTCAAGGAAACCAATCAGAGGCCCTCCCCCAATCTACGCATAAGGCTAAACAATGTTATAATCCATTTATGAACAGATCATTCATCTATTGTTCAGGTAACTTGACGAGTATGTTTGAAGATGATAGTTTCCATGGTCACGCATAGTTCAACAGTTGCTTTCTATGTCATCATTATTTGATGGACCTGTTGCTTCAACTTGCATCAGTGCATGACACAGTTGCCATTGCAGGGCATGCTCAGCCCGTAACACATAGAGTATGCATCTGGCTATACCCTCAGATGTTCACAGCATAATGACCCTGACCAAGTCCTTCGTACACTACTGTTCAGTGCCAGTGATGATAGTGGTCATACGATCCGTGTGTGCAGTTTAAACTTGGACGGAAGGTATTGATATATTGTATACATAGTTGCTTGGCCACAGTATCACCTCTTCTATAAGTATAATGTTAGATGCAACTTAATTTGCACACATTCACTGAGTTATATGTCACATTTATATATTTTGTATACATATATATATACATATCTTTTCTATAGGCAAATGCATGCATATGTAATATGTATGTTATGTATTTATAAATGAATTTGTGTATTCTGTAGTCAAATAGCCCACTGAGAACCTTCCAAAAATATTCAGTCAAACAGGCATTTACTTGAACATCTAGGGAACAATGCATTACCCTCTAAAAAGTGGCAAATTTATTTACTCGTCGATTTTAATATCAGAGAATGTAATGAAAATGGTTCGCATACATGCAGTTCCTAATGGTGAAAGTCTCCTGGAGGTAGATGAATGGAACAAGCGTTGGAAAGCGGATCAGATGCTGAGCGGTTACATCCGCCATCTCTCCCAGTTCGTACTCGGACTCGTAGTCCTCCACCGACACCAGTTCCACCAATGGGTCCTTGGATTCACCTGCAATGAAGTGGAAACCCAGGCACCATTTGAAACAGCATTTCAGACGGGTATGGGTACGTATAAATTACCTCCATTGTCCTAAGTTATTTGTGATGTCCGTTACTCCCCTTAGTGTCAGTCTGAGTGATTTGATGTCATCATTTATGTTGTCTGTCCAATGAAGTCTTGGTCGGCCATTGTTTCTTTTTCTATTGAATCTACTAGGAAACATTATATTCAAATTCATGTAGTGCACTGTGTGATATTCAGTCTACTGCACATCTTCAAACTGCTCTAACCTGTCACAGTGAGTCGCTGAACGTGACAGTTGTCACACACAATAATGATTGACTGGGAAAAAACGTCAAGCATCTTTGGAGCAAAGAGAACCTCGAGTGTCATCAACTCATTCGACTTGAGCTCAAACATAGCAGGCTGCACTTCAAATGGATCGATCTGGACAGTGGGAGTTGAGGAATTTATCTGCAACATACAGTTCATATGAAACTTGAAGTCCTGCTCAGTTTCTGGGGCACTGACTCCTTTGGCCCCTGTAGAGCTGCTACTGTTATATAATAACAATAAGAAAATATAGTTTCGAGTTCTTTCTCAATACAGTAGTCTAAAATCCAACATAAAATATGGGGGCCACAAAGGAACCTGACAACATGCAATACTGCAAGAGATTCCAAAAACTATCCTACATTTACAGCCAAGCTTCACTCACTAAAAAATTATGCATACCTAAAATGTTAGAAATAAAATAACTTACGCATATTTCATTAATTACTAATTAAATCACATAGACAATAAGTTAACCTTGAAATTTCCTGCCGGCCAGGATGAGGCTGGCATGATGCAGAAACGTCCTGATCCACCCTCGTTCTTTACAATGAACTGACCCACTTTAACTCCGCCCACAAGGCAATGGCCGACGTTCAAAACTTCAGGCACTGTTAATTCAACAACAGAAAATCTGCAAAGCCTTAAAAGACACATAAAAAACAGCCGCCAGGAAACATGAAGTGCATATGATCATGTAACTGTAATAGAAAATTTATATAGTGCCACTTCAATAGACACTAATCAGATGCACTGTCCATACCAGCTGAAATGAATGTCAGATGTCATCATCATCGTCGTCGTCGTCGTCATCATCATCATCATCATCAGTAATATTATAAATATTATTATTATCGTTGTTATCATTAACGAAATTTACAAAGTGCCATTCCTGAAAAATAGTCAAGGCAATCTCTGTGCTAGCCTACACATAGAGTAATGGTTAGGACAATGAAGTGCAGTGCAGTGCAGAGAAAGTGAGTTTCATTCTCACTAATCCTAAAGCAATTCAACCACTGAGGGTCTTCATCAAAACAAACCTGTGAGGACTGGCACTGGCCTTCGACCTCGAAGCGGGACAAGGAAGGGTGAAACTGACGACTGTGTTTCCACCTGAAGAACATCGTCAAAGTCACAAAGTGAATCTGGAGAAAAGCGAATCGCGTACACGCAACTCATTCCGGGTGCAACAAGTCCATGCTCACCAGGAAACAGACCTGCCATAACAAACACAAACAGACAAACACAGGTACAGAACAGTTGTAGAACACCGTTCACAGGTCTCCTCCCAAGGACATATAAACCTCTAGCGCTAATGATGCAGTCGCAATTCAACTGCACCCACTCGCTTCAGACACACGTTAAAAATCTGGCACAAATGGAACAGTGACAGCGAAAATTAAATAAACAATTAAAAATTTACAATAAATATTATATATAGATATATAATATAGTTTTACATGTTACAGGCAATGTGTGAAACAGGGATTATGTAAAATGCATGATTCATTAGATTTCAGGCAATTTGTAAAATCACCCATTTACAGTTAGAGTTAGAGTTTAGGTCAGGGTTAGGGTTAGTGCAGGTTAGGGTTAGTGTAGGGTTAGGGTTTTACATACTGCCTAG
Organism: Bimastos eiseni; assembly: GCA_959347315.1. Lineage (NCBI taxonomy): Eukaryota > Metazoa > Annelida > Clitellata > Crassiclitellata > Lumbricidae > Bimastos > Bimastos eiseni. The sequence continues at coordinate 15,544,402 of OY365817.1, read as the reverse complement.
GCATTTTACAAAATCTCTAATTTCACGCATTGCCTGTAACATATACACATATATTATTATAATTTTATGCATATGCAGATATTAGTCTGATTTTAATTGTGCAACTACAACAATAACTGCACCAGTATCAAATGGTTTTTATTGTGTTGATACCGAGTATAGCCACTTTTCGAAATAGCCTATATCAATTATGAAATCGATCATTTCGAAATTGGATATTATTTGCCCTTTTTAGTTGTAACGATCATTGTGCAAAAACAAATAAGTCAGTATGTCCCTGTTATTTTAAATTTATTTGCCATCTAACTAGTGGCAAGCCGCCAAAACTAAAAATAATAATTTTCTGCATCAGCGTCAATTATTTTTGTTGCCACTGATAATAGCCGATTATAGCTGATTGATTGAATAACCTGCCTGATTTTGTACATCTCAAGTGCATAATCTGGATATCCTTAATTAACAAATAGTGAATGTCTACCTACCAAGGCCAACTGAAAAGTATGGAGTCTTGGGAGGAACAACTCGCACCGGCCTCAACACAGTTGTAACATTCTTCAATTCCAGCTTGATCTGTCAAAGAATTAGTTAACAAAAATAATTGCTTCTATACATAATTATGCTGTAGTACAATTTCAAACCTTAGGAGCCTTACATTATAATAGCCCTGCACCATATCAAAAAGATTACCAGATAACATGCAATATGTTTCTAATCGAAAAAGAAGAAGAACCAGTGCCTGAAGCTAGCCCAGAGGCAACAATGTGCCTGAAGTGTTGGCAACTTTATTTTTTAGCCTTGGCATATGAGGGCATGCGACCAGTACTCTTCGTATCTTCCCTATCTTCCCATCAACAATTTATGGTCCATCATAGCTGGGTTGGCTAGAGGGTGCAGGAGCAACAGAAATATTTAACCAAATTCTGTCTTGGTCCATCATAGCTGGGTTGGCTAGAGGGTGCAGGAGCAACAGAAATCTTTAACCAAATTCCGTCTTGGTCCATCATAGCTGGGTTGGCTAGAGGGTGCAGGAGCAACAGAAATCTTTAACCAAATTCTGTTTTGGTCCATCATAGCTGGGTTGGCTAGAGGGTGCAGGAGGAACAGAAACCTTTAACCAAATTCTGTCTTGGTCCATCATAGCTGGGTTGGCTAGAGGGTGCAGGAGGAACAGAAATCTTTAACCAAATTCTGTCTTGGTCCATCATAGCTGGGTTGGCTAGAGGGTGCAGGAGGAACAGAAATCTTTAACCAAATTCTGTCTTGGTCGGTTTTTGAACCTTTTACCTCTCTCAATTGATAGGCCAGCATATTAACCATTGCACTATCAAGCACCCCATCTAATCAGCCATTCCAAAATCGGTATGATAGTGCCATTGATAACTCGGGCCTAATTGTTGTAGTTCTAAAGAAAGTTATCAGGGTCTGCCCATCATCTATCTTTAATTAATCTATCTTCCATCATCATGGCAGTAGCTTATAATCAGCCTATAAGATACTCAGGCCTGCCACTCAATTTCTATAAATAGCTAAGATGTTAACATAAAGCCAGTAATAATGTCATGCATAATTATGACCAAGAAAGTATAAGATTCTCACTTTCAGCCACCGATTATAATAAAAATTCAGAGAAATACAACGAATAATGAAATGAATCTGTACCTCATACACTTGTCCAGCTTTGTAGTTTTTAAAAGTTACGACAGCAGGTATGGCAATGAATACCGGTAGAGCCTTGTCTTCACTGAAAGTAAGTAAATGAGTAAGCAATTGCTACAGAGAACCATGACATACAAGACAAAGTTAGTTACAGCATATATTTCATTTATGCCTTCTTCATACATACATTAAATAACAACTCTACAGGAATCCACAAATATTAATTGCAACCTAAAACATCATAAAGAAGAATAACACTTTAAAGACTATTAATTACTTAATTAATTAACTAAAAATTAGATATGTCTGTAATAATATTACAGACATTGGTAAAACCTTGAACCATTAACTTGCATATCTTATAAGTAGGTATACGATCATATACTCCTACCTTTCAAATGGCACTTTGATTCCATACTCTTTGCACCTTCTTCGGTTTTTCTTGATGATTAAGTCACCTGGTGGAAGGTGGTGGTGATTCTTCAGGTGGTCAACCTTCCCCTGGAGACTTCCAAGTTCTGCTCGGTACATCAGCCTTTCTTCGTTGGTCACCTGTTGCTTCCAAAGGTTTTTCGCACGGAATGATGGCTGAAAATCGTTGTAAAGTCATGTATTGTAAATAATTCATTTAAATTTTAGCAAAGTGTAGAATAGATCAAGTTTACTAGGACAGTGTGTACTATACCTCACAATTTTGCATCTTTATATTATAATTTAATGCACCACAGGGGCGTCCAGATAGGGTGGGTCCAGAGGCAAATCCATCCAATTTCAGGCAGGGCAGGATTTTTGTAGGGCGAGATATTTTTGAGTCTTAGAGGGGACTATCTTGTCTTCCTGACACTTGGGACAGGAGGAATTTGCCTCCATCACTTATGGCAGGGATTGATGCCCCTTATGCACCATTTTAAAAATACATTCATGAATAAGTTTTCTGGAGAAGAGTAAGTAATTTGTTGCATAATAAATTCAGTATAAGGTTACTTTTTTTAAATTTCGCTAATGTAATACTACTTACTGTAATATACACAGTAAGTTTGCAATGTAAAGTTATAAAGTAAAGTCATCCGACCACATAATTATGACAGATTGAAATATACGAGTTAGTATGTGTGTGGTTGTAAGGGAGTGAGTGAGTGACTGATGGAGCAAGTATTATGCATTTTGCAGTTTCAATCATTCATTATGATGACGTAAAAGAATGATTATGATCAAAAGAATTCTCTTCCAATGTAAAGATAAATAATAGACCATTGACTGCCAAAGATAAGGACATGACCTCATAGGTAGAACATTTATTCCTAGCAACTAACCCAATTCATGGCAGAGGAATACAATATAAAACTAACAACCAACTACTGACGAATTCAGCAGCTGAGAGAATATATATAATTTATATATATATATTCACTCAGGTGCTCAATACAATGTATAATATATATATATATATATATGCTGTATATATAAAAATTAATACATAGAGGATTCTGTGTGTGCTTCTGTCTGTCTGGCTATGTATTTGCACAGTTTTAGAGCTATTAACTCAAAACCTTCACCTTTGGCTCGGAGAATACATGGGACATGCAGTTGAGAGGTTGGTGAACCCGCGGCCACTCTCTTGTTTCTCCAGGGCCAAAAACCTGTCTCCAGGGCCAAAAAACTGTCTCAAGACTCCCAAGGAAAGTTTCCTTTTCAGTCGCCAGGAACGTGTCCACGAAACACCTGCTGTCCATTTGCCAACATGCGCCATTCGCACGGGGAACACCTGGAACACCAGAGGGGTTGGTGAACCCCACGACTACCATCTTCCTGCTCTCCACAGCCAAAAGCCTGTCTCAACCCGTGCAACGCCGGGTTCCCCAGCCAGTTATATATAAACTGACAGGTTAATTTACACAAGGAATGATGAAGCAAGTGACTGACTTACCGATAAATCCTCTGAATTTCTTTCATTCGTTTCATAGTTGAGCTCACTCTCTGCAGGACGATGATCGACGATATTTTCACTGATTTCACTCTCAGGGCGTCTCTCTTCTTTCCCTTTCTTTCTACTCCTGTCAACACGAGTGTCCAGTGCGTAGTGTGGCATGGTTGGACCTAGAACCAGTTACATATCTTTGGATTAGATAAACGTATTGGTGAAGTACCCATATGCTCATTATACACCTTCATCAATGTCTGAAGCACACAAGAGACAATATTGAGGCCAAATGTTTCACATGTCTCTCACATGTCACCGAATAAAAATCACAGCACCACCACAAGGACAACCCTAACTTTACACTGCAATATATTTTTTTAAACTTTAATTTCCAAGTTTTAGCAACAGATCCTAGTCAGAACTACAAACTATACAGTGTTGGACGTCACCCAGAACAATCTGTAATCATTAATAATGAAAGGACTATTATCAATTACCTCGAGGTGGTGTTACCACTGGTAGCTTTAATGTCCTGAAATCCTTTGGTGAGATAAGGTTGTGTTTCCTCAGAAGATCTGAGTCTATGCATGACCGAAAATGAGCTCGAGCTACAAGCGCAAGAATAATTATTGAAAGACAGAACCCAATTATTTATTCTCTCACATCAGTGATCATTGTAACTATAAAACCACAACGATCAACTTCATAACCTGTAAGATGAGAAATGATCGTTTGTGGACAATCATCTGCTCCACAGATGGTCGTGTCACATTGTCACAACCATCTGTTCTTGAGTGCTTGAGTAACCGGTTTTCTTTTCATTTAAAATATTCCAGCACTCTCTCTGCAGGCGCTGTGGTTCAACTTGTGTGACTTATGATGGTAATCTGATATTTCAAACGCACATAACAAACCACTGAAAATAATCAGTGTAATTATACGTCACACAAGGTCATCAGTCATCTCTGAAACAAGACTGCTCTCTTGTCTCCATCTATCGAGATTAAGCCAACTCGGCTATTGCAGGTATCTCAAAGCTTGAAATCAAAAGACTTTCAACTAAAAAGAAATGCCTTGGCTTGTGTGATGCTGTAAGCATCTTCTCATATGAATTCCTTAACTCTACTGTGCTGGTTCCTTGTAAAATTCACAATAAGATTATAGCTCAACTGCCTGACTCACAAAATCCTTACCACAAGCACTCTTACATAATCTTATCTCTCCCCACTGCCTAGGATCTTCAGGGATCGGTGGTATGGTCGAGCCATGAAGCGCGACTCGCAAAGGTCCTCATGCATTCCATGCAGCAGCCCTCAAGGACTGGACTCAACTGACAATGTTCCTCCAATGCTTGGCACTTCTCATCGCCTTTCAAGAGGCACCTCAAAATTCGCTATTTCTTCCTGGTGTTTACTGATCTGAATGTGTAACGGTTCTTCACCTAGTGACTGACTAATTCACACTTGTGATCGAATTAACACGTCTAAATAGAAATAATAAAAATATTAGGTCTGCACGATTGTCATCCTCAATGTGACAGGTACAATCATTGATGTTTGCAATCTGCTACTATGAGATTTCTGAAGTAAGTCAGAATCTGACACCAAATGACCCAATCTGAAACAGTCAATTCAGTCTGTTATCTTCAAAAATTGTTTCACCAAAAGTCATAAAGTAATCTGATATGACCTATTATACAGTATATACAATGATAGGTTAGTCAATTGACAAATATTCTAGATGCCACTTATCGTATGTTGACTTCACTGCCATCAGTTAATCTGTGAGATCATTAAACAAATGCTACAAGCTGCAAATTGTGGGCAATTCCCACTACTGTCTCGAACTTTAAAAATCAAACGCCACAACAGATAGCCAATCCGATGGCCAGGCAATTACTGTAACACAGCATTACGAAGTTCAGACAGTAGGTCAAGAAGTCAGTGAAGAACCATTCATCTGACATACAAATGAAATCATAAACCAATGAGTGACATGGCGGCTGATTGGTTAGAGTGGTCGGCCTGTAACGTTGAGAGTACGGGTTTGATCCTCGTCCGAGGCAATTACTGTGTAGGAACCGTGAGCAAGACCTCTGCAAACAATTGCAATGCAACACAATAGGGGACTCTGTGAAACAGATGGCGCCAGTATCAAATGTGGGTAAGCTACCTATGGTAAAATTGTGTGCTTGATTGGAACAACAAAAATAAACAATGCATGGCCAATATAAAAAAATTTCTTAGACCTATGTGCATACTGGCGCCACCTGTTTCTACTTAAGGAACTGCCCACAGAATCCCCTATTGCATCTGTGCAATCGATGTCTGACGTATGTTCATTATTCCCATGTGCACGTCTGCACTTTTGAAGGATGGCAATATCAAAATGCTATTGCATTGTTTTGTATAGTGACCTGGAGGTATGCAGACATCAGGATATCCCTTCATGCTGCTGGTTATGCGGTCGGCATCCCTCTCATCGGCCGACAGCGCTCGTGCCTGTGCTTGTAAGATGTGCCTCTCAAGCATAGCAGCCTCTGTAAGTCTTCTCTCGTGTTCTTCCTTGATCTGGAATGAAAATTTTGCTCTACAGCCTCATGGAACCAGCTTGAATATTTTTAAGCTTAGTTGTGAGCTGAAGAATTTTTATTGTAATTCTACATTTCCCATGAAACAATTCAGTGATTAGTCTGACCAGAAAATGCATTTACATGTACAAGATGAACTAACAAACACTGCAAAACAATTACCATATGATTGATGGTAATATTAATAAATAATCATAAATTTAAACTAAGAGAGAGAAAAATTATTAGATCAACTATAAGATCAAATATTGTATGGGCCACTGAAGGAGAAACAATAATAACAATACCTGCAACAATGATATTTTTGCATCAATTCATCTAACGTACCTTTTGCAAAGCAATGACATAACTTTCGTGGAATTCATCTTCTCCGCCTCGTGATGCATTTAAAAACTGAATTGTGTCTGAATCAACAATCTCTTTTGTGTAAAGCTCTCGAAAAGTGCGTGCAAGGATGTGTGTTACGTCCTGTGATTTTACAGAGCCTGGCCTCTGTAGAAATATTGGAGGCTCATCACCAACTCCAGTGGTCTGGCCTATTGACATCGTAAAAGTACCATCCATGGCCTTTGCAATCACCTTAACTGTGGAAGAAAAAACTGCTATTGGAACATGTCTAAGTAAACACCCAAAACTGCTGATTATAAGTTTAAACATAACAGTAAATCCTACGTTATAGATTAAAACTATATCATAAATACTTAAACTATATTAATTTGACATACACCATGGGTAGAAATTATTCAAACAATAACATGATTGCTTAAATACATCACACGTGTAAATGAGTTGCAGCATAAAATCCCAACACGCAATCATACAGAAATGATCAAGCGGCAAAATCTTTACCATGTTCTCTATTGACGACACTAACCACAACTCTAACTGACACTCACAATTGATGGAAATAACAAACTGTTGACTATCAAAGGTTTGTCCTAAGAATATCATTCAGTCACTTCAAGCATGTTTTGAACTGTACACATGGTCAAACATTAACCAAGTTCATTACTTTTGCTTACTTACGCTTTCAACTAATTCTATGGTCTATGTCTTTATGGTATTTCTCTAACATGGATCTAGAAACAAGACTTCACATGCGATTAATTATTAATTACTAATATCATGGTTACCCATTCAAATCCAAAAAATTTATCAAAGCAGTGCTGTAAATGCGATGGAAGAACGAGTTTCTCAAAAAGGAACCAAACCATCCATAGATTTCTGTACTCTTTAAACATGGTGTGGATGATGATTTATAAGCAGGTTTCATTAATCTAGTGTTCATTTAAAAGCTTTTATGCTGATGCCCATTGAGTCTGACAAGTTGCTGTCACTATCACATAAAAGAATTATTGATGATCTAGCACGTCAAAGTAACTTAATGTCCCCTAATTGAACTTGTACCATTGAACCGAAAACCCGCAACTTTACAAGTGAGGAACAGTTTAGCATTATTAGTGGACTATAGTTTGCATGATTGTATTGCGTTTGCAATGCAGCATAATTTCAACGGCTTTTATTTATTTGCAGTACAATACAATGCTCCGCAACTAATCTACTGCATTATGCTGAAATTCAGCTGAATGTTGCATAAATTTTTATGGTCCCAGTGGGCCCATCAAGGTCAGCTGCCTGTGGGCTCATATGATATCCTGCTGCTAGTCCAAAGTTGAATTTACAGCTAAACCCTGATCACATTACGAAGATGACATTGACAAAGCTAGACCCAAAAGGGATGTAATTCCGCTGTTAAGGACACCAAATTTTACCATTTATCTACATTAAGAATAGCGACACACTAAGAAATCACGACGACAACATTAACAAGTTCGTTAAGTTTTAAAAAGAGTAGTTACGAGTGAATACACGGATTGAAGGTTGAGCTAGTAATTTAGTTTTAAAATAACTTCTGACCTGATAAAGCGTTAAACCTGATTATACTAGACTGTGTTACGCCATCAAGATATCGTAAAAAATTCAAATCTTTCACGAGACGCCATACTTGTTTAGCTAATGTTGCTATGGGCACGCGCCATAGATGTTTTGGGCGTGCGCCTCTCGACAAAGAGTGCGTTTTGGTTCTGATTCCATTCAATTTAGTTAAAATGCAAATCATTTCTTAGACGCTTGAGAAAAGTCACAAGTATAATTTTATGAAAATTAAATATTATTATGTGATGGAAATGCGAATTGGGTGTCCCAAACCTGTCGAACGAGATCGCCGCCCCCGCCCTCGGCGCTCGCTCCGCAAACAATATAAGGGACAACCAGGTAGTCTTGCGTTGCAGAGCGAAGGCCTGGTAAAGATAGCCCAACACCGGCACACAAGCTCTCTAAGATAACCGATGCTTTGCTAACAAAGCAATATTGCGCATTTAAAAGGATGCTAAATCCTAATTAAGAGGGATTAACGACAAAGAGTAGAAGAGAAGAGAAGATAGGGAAGAAAAAGGAACGGAGAGAGTATATAGATGAAAAAAGAAAGGGAGCTATTGGATTATAAGAAATAACAATACAAGAACCAAAGTAAATAAGAAGAGACAAACAAAACCAAAAGTTTTGTTAACATAATAAAAAATTTTAAGCTTGTTTAAACGAATCAATTGAGGCTAACCCAGTCACTTCCTTATAGGCAGATTGTTCCAAAGGGTAGGGCCAATATATTTAATAGAAAATTGTTTAAACCTGGTAAAATGACTTCGATACTTATGAGCAAATTTAGTGGAATAATCAAGAACTTTGGAACGCAACTTAAAATAATTGTAAAAGGAATTTGAGAGGTCATAGTGATAACGATACATAAAACGACAGACTTGATATTTATTGATGACATAAAGGCCTATAGGACAGTAGGCCTAACTCATGAGTAACAGGTAGAGGATTTATTCTGGTTCGCCAGAGGACATCGCATGCCATGTTATTCTAAAAGCCCGTTTTTGCATAATAAACAGGTGATTTAGAAGAGTTTTAAAATTCGAACCCCAGGAGAAATTGCACTTACAGAGACAAGGTGATATATATATATATATATATATATATATATATATATAGAGAGAGAGAGAGAGAGAGAGAGAGAGAGAGAGAGAGAGAGATAAATGAATTAAAGTTGATTTCGATATACGGTGTTTAATTTCTTAGCAATATACCGATACTCTTACAGATTTTCCTGGTTACAGCGAGTAGCCTACTCTTTCCAACGACTATGTATAAGTTCAAGATTCATTGTAGCGAAAATGTAGTCATAAGATTTCTGGTATAAAAATACATTGGTACTCGGCCTACAGTCAGCAAATAAAATGAATTTTAAAAGAATTGATGACATTAAGTTTATGTAGATAAGGAACAAAAGTGGTAAAAAAAATTTAACCCTGTGGAACGCCACATGTTATAACCAAAGATTCCGAGTTAACTCTCTTTAAGTGAACAAATTGAATACGATTACTAAGATAGTCAGAGAACCATAGTTTGACAGAACCCCTTATACCATAACTTGGATAATCCAGTTTACGTAATAGGAAATTGTGATTAACCGTATCAAGCGCTTCTGAAAGGTCGAAGAAGACATCAATAGAATGTTCCTCATGACCAGCATAAACGATACCAGACTGCATGCATATCAAGTAAGGTCGTGTAGTGTGGTGTACGGTGGCCGGTTGGTTAGAGCGGTCGGCCGTAACGCTCAGTGTGCGCTGAGTGAGCGGGTTCGACCCTCGTCCGAGGCGTCAGTCACTGTGTAGGGACCTTGAGCAAGTCCTTCGCACACAATTGCTCTGCAGTACAACTGCAATTGCGCCGTTGGAAGAATGGCGATATAAAATTTCAGAATAAAAAATAAATAAAATAGACCTAGGCCTATAGGTAGAAAGACCCGATTGAAAGTCATATTATATATTATGCGCTGCAGATAGGAGATAGGATTTTTTTTAGATAGCCAGCAGCTCCAACCCAACATACATTATTTTTTTCAATTATTTTCGAAAAGAAAGGTAAAACAGAGATGGGTCTGTAGTTACTAAGTTTATTCCTCTCCCGCATTGATGTAGGCCTATAGGCCTACAATAAATTTATCCAACTTGGATAATTGGAAGCTGCATAACGACTGGATCAGTTAATAATATCTGCGACGATAAGTGTGAACAAGTAAACTACTGATCCGTTCATTCTGCTTTAGCTACGAACACATCATTTCCCATCTCAGTCTTGAAGCCTTCATTATATTATTCACTCGAGCGTTTATCTTTGCAATCGACCGTATGTGATTCCGATTTTTGTTTTCTGCTATCGTGCTGCAATTCTCGCGTGAAATGCTTCGTCATTAGACGGACAGCCAAGAAAAGGGAGAATTACACTGGGTATAGAAGCCTATAAGTTATTTCCTTAGCGCATTAAGTACAATACAAAACTTTCATCGAGGAAGCTCTGCGCACTGCTTCTGGTAGGGTCTCTTCTGAGTCAGTCACGTCGCTGCTTTTGTAGGGTCTACTAAACAGCCTGTTGTGTAACCAATGAGGTTATATGTATATAGTAAATTTCAACGCGCGTAACATACTAACAGCTATAGTCCTCGTAAAAGATTAATCCTATATATATACGATTTTATCATTTTAATTCTATTCGCTGCGATACATCGCGGTTTGATGACGCAATCAATCTTCGTCACAGCAGAGAGGGTCTTCATGCGCGTTTAGACTAACAATGACGCCTCAAAACTGTTTCATAAATGATTTAAGGCTTTCTTTCTTTTCTCATTTCCCTGTAAATTTACGTCTCTTAATTGACAATCCGAGCAGATATATAGGCCAACGGATAGATTTATACATATAGTCTGTGGACTGCTATGATGTCGGCCTGACTTCCAGGCCACATATGATGTTGTTCTTCGTGTTGCTGAATTCAGGGGCGTCCAGATAGGGGTGTCTGGAGGCAAATGTCTACTCCAATTCACGTAGGGTGGGTATTTTTTAGTCTTAGGGGGAATATTTTGCCTTCCAAAGCATTGGGACCGGGGTTTGCCTCCATCATTCAGAGGGGATTGACGCCCTTGGCTGAATTAATAGTATAGCTTCAGTTTAGCGACACTGTGATAACGACAGGTTCTATTTATTAACAAAGAAGCATATATATATATATATATATATATATATACATGTACAGCCCCTGGGACACTGGATAACGAGGATCATTATAGCTACGCCCTCTTCCTTCATTTGGCCTTTGGACTTGTACCACCATTCAGCAGTGGTAAAGTTGCTGAATTAATAGTGCTTGCAGGGCTGTATATTTAAGCGTGACTCCAAGCCATTAACAAACCAAATCATAAAAATGGAGGAATATCACGTGTCTAGCATACGTAGCCATATGAAACGTCCTGACCCTAACCCTCTGACAGCCGGCAAAACCGAGCCATATGGTTTCGTTACTGTGTTGGCCTGTCCGCTTACAAATACGTGCGTGTTTGTCGTGTTTGACTGGCTCTATTTATTTGATGTACGATCGACTTTCGAGCTGGCCGCCGTTATTTTCATCCCTTTCTTCCACGTCGGTCTCTTTGTTTTTTTTAATAATCTTCTTCTTTAACCCCCTCTGTCTCTTCTCGATCCGTCGTTTCAGCCATTTACTGAAGGCTACTTTTGTAGCACTGACGAACACGTCAAAATTGATTGAACGAGACGTTCAATCAATTTTCTCTCCTCTTCAGTATACGCTTACATTATACGTGTTCGTTTTGTAACCTTTTAATCCTTCTCTTCTTCCTCTGTATTCGATATACACACTCCTCTCTGAGCCTAGTGTTCTCTCTCTCTCTGTCCCGGTCTGTCTGTCTCTCTCTCTCTCTGTCACTCTCTGTCTCTGTCTCTGTCTCTGTCTGTCTGTCTCTCTCTGTCTCTCTCTGTCTCTCTCTGTCACTCTCTGTCTCTGTCTGTCTGTCTCTCTCTGTCTCTCTCTCTCTCTCTCCAGGGCCCTATTGCTCTTCCTCCCTCAGTCGTGTTCCACATCCCAAATGTCTTATCTCCTTTTCTTCGTCTCCTACTCCTCCTGCTCTTCTTCCTCCTCCTCGTGCTCTTCCTCTTCCTCCTCGTCGTCATCCTCCTCCTGCTTTACATGGTCTGGTTTACTTCATCTCGCTCGAGCATGCTCTCGCAATAATTCGTCCGCTTGAGCGCAGTCAATTGGCGTGGTTTACGCGTCGACTGAAAGACAGAGAGAGGGACCTAGGGTGATGCCGTCGGCTGAATCTGATTTACGCTCGGAGACAGACCGTCCTACTCCGATCGACGACAGCCTTCCATACGAAAACGTCGCTCGCCGAACGGGGCTCAGCCACGGACCCGTGTCCGGGTGGCTGATCCCTCGCCTCCTCCGCATAGTCCCTTCAGATCAAAGGTCAGCGCAGATAAGCCCTCGATGATGCCGGGTCCAGATAAATTAATTGACCGCTATGGCGGATTTACGTGTCGGCAGAAGGCCGGTCACGTGATGTAGGCGGGATTTGCTTTCATCGTCCAATGGCGTTCCAGCCAATCGGACGAAGCTGCCCAAGAATTTCTATGTAAACTATTTTCGATAAAAGCGAACTTAACGGCATTACTGCAATGTAGCTTGGTCATAATGCACCGACCCCCAATATGACGATTATGACACATGGATGATACGGGAGACACTGCCCATGAGCCAACTTCATTGGTACTGTAACTAATAGCATCCATTCACCTCTCTCTCTGTCTCTCTGTCTCTCTGTCTCTCTGTCTCTCTGTCCCTCTGTCTGTCTCTCTCTCTCTCTCTCTCTCTCTCTCTCTCTCTCTCTCTCTCTCTCTCTCTCTTTTCGTTTGTCACCGCCTGGAAAGGTCGCCAATAGACTTTTTAAAACTGTCACGTTCTATGAAACGTCGACCATGAATTCGTAATACTTCTCTTGCTGACGCGTCTCCGATGCACAGGCATTGAAGACGCCTCTCTGTCTCTGTCCCTGTCTCTCTCTGTCTCTGTGTCTCTGTTTCTGTCTCCTGTCGGTCTGTCTGCCTCCCTTTCTCTCTCTTTCAACTTATCTTTCTTCCTATAGCTCTTTCGCATGGTCGATCTTATTTCACTCTCCGCTTATCTATCGCTTCTGTCACTCGACCTCAGTCGAAAGATAGCTTCTTGCTCCTTTCTTCTCTCTCTTTTGTTCTCCTTTCCTCTTTACCTCGTTTTCTTCCTTCTAGCTGTGTCTTCGTATTTCTTCTTGTCTTCGGTTTTCGTCTTTGCCTAAATTCATTCCTTGCTTCAATGCCATCATGATTCTTTCGTCCTTCATTTATCAACAATCGTCTCCTGACTTTCTCAGACAACTTCCTCTGGGCTGTTTTTGCTGACTTGCATTATCTACATTTCTATCTGTCTGTCTAAGTATATGTTTCAGTAGCGAATCTAGTGATAACTTTCTCTACCTAACACTGTATTTAATCCCGTGTCCGCGTGTCTTGGCCTGGTGTACCTCGCTTGTCTCCGCTGTGCAATGCGTTCACACACCTAGTTGGAAGCGACGTCGCTAGATGTCGCTGGCATCGGCGAAAACCCGACGCAGATCGTGCAGAGTCTATGTCCAGTGATAGAGGGCGACCCATCGACCTGGTCGATCGACATGTTTATCCGTAGGGCATGCATACGACAGGATGCCTACTTACTTCCAAGGAGACGTATCATTCAGATTCAGATTCAACTTCCAACTATCGACTGAAGGCAATGCTATAAAGGTCGTTAGATTACAGTTGGAGAGACTAGGTCGACTTTGATTAAGTCACAGAGGAAACCGGATTAGACGAGGATGAATCGGTTTATGCTGATGGATTAGATGGATAAATGACATCAGATTGACTTGGATTAAATCAACAGTGAGATATAGATTGTATATTATATCTTTGTTTATTAATTAGGCTGACAATCTGCAAATAACATTCTTATCCAAAGAACAGAAGAAAAATTAAAGTTAATTGATTAAGGTTAAATCGGATTAAACAAGATTGGTTTAAGATTGATTGCGGTCGACTGGATTTTAGGAAATCGATGAAAAGATCGATGGAAGTAAAACGAATAGCAAATAGGTTTCTAATTGTATGGTTTATTATCAGCAAAATCTATGGAGCTATATAAATGTTAGGTTTCTTATTGATTGCGGATTTCGTCCATTAAAGAACAGATGATATGAGTTTGATTGACTGATCCTTTGATACTTGATTTCATGTAACTAATGCGACTGGTACTGAAGCTGAGAGTAATCCCATCTCATCATTGATATCGTCGCCGTTGCTGCTGATGTTAGTGTCCATCGAGCTGTGAATCTCGGCATCCCTTCGACTGCACGTACAAGACGGATGCGACTGCAGATGCTGGTGACAGCGGCAAACGGTCGGATAACCGGACAGGTGTCTCGTTCAGCTGATGGGCATTGCTTCACACACGGAGACTTCGGAGGAGGTGGAGGAGGCCGTTGTCATGGCCACCGGTGGCGTTTCCTTTTCGGTAAGATTCTCCTTCCAATCTGACGGATTCGTTTTTAATCTGGCCGTGCGATGTAAGTGATGGTTTGAGAATAAGAACCGCTCGCAGGCAAATATATCGTCGCACAGAAGACGCAGACGATTTGATCGAGGGTATGAGGCAAGCAAAACTGACATCTGGAAGTGCGTGGGAGATTTCATTCAGTGAACATTGGACGCGGAATTGAATATTGATCTGATTATGTTTGTGATTGGTAATAGACTGGAGAGGACAAACGCGTAAGGTAACCAAAGAATGGTAATGAGATTCTGATATCGCAGATTGGTTCTCGGATTCTTATATCTGAGAATGGTTATCGCATTTTGATTGCGCGCATATAGGGGACTCGCCAATCAGTTAATAAATCTGCTCATTGTTCCCAAATAATCAGTTTAACAAAGGCTCAAATGTTTGTTGTTTCGTGACATAGAAAGCGAACTTTAGAGTCGAGTGATTAAAGTCAATTTTATTTCATTTTATTTATCTATAAAAGGAACCCTAAAAGGACAGGTTCACGCTAGGTCGGGTCCTATGTGCCAGAGACAAGCAGGAGCGTGAAAGAACACTAGTCATGATTAGGCGTCAAATAGGGGGTTTTGTAGATTGACATTTTGAATCCAAATAGAGTTTAGCACAAGCTCAAATGACATCCTTCGAACAATTAAGCAACTGATGTACAGTGAGTAACAAAAACACTGAGTGCTTGTGAATCCGTGTCTCGAGATGACGTACTAATCCGTAGATCTAGAGCCCTAAATACGATGTTGCCCGGTAGATGTCGCCTCTTTCGGGCGTCGTCAGAGCGCCACCTGGCGGAGTATCTGGAAGAGACGACGGCCGCAGGGACCGACCTCCCGATGACACGGGAGAAGATACGGCTGCTCGTCTTCAAGAGCACGGCCGTCGGGTACATCAGCGGGGGTCGAGTCCATCACCGGATCCTGCAGACCGGATCGAACACAGTTCACCCGTGCGCCAGTTCCGTCTCGCTTGGCTTCATACGACACCCATCGAGTTCGGAAAACGCCGTCGTCCTCGATCCGAACGCGCCGATGGGGAGACGCAAGAAGCAGCGCTGGTGGAGGAATGGGGTCAGCCCGGACGGCAGCGGGGGAACAGGAGTACTGGCCGCCGGCGCCTCACACGATGGGCACCGGTCTCCGGGGCCTCTGGTTCTTGTGGCAATGGAGAGGCTGCGGATCAACGTCAGCGGTCAGTACTTCGAGACGCACCTCTTCGTGCTGGAGCGACATCCGGACACGCTGCTTGGCAACCGCGAGAAGCGGAAGCAGTTCTTCGACCGCGGCAAGAACGAAGTCTTCTTCGACCGACATCGACCGAGTTTCGAGGCCATTTTCGCCTACTACCAGTGCGGAGGGCGGCTGAAACGACCACATCACGTCCCGGATGACGTCTTCCTCGAGGAGCTGATCTTCTATCAGTTGGAGCCGGACGCTGTCGACGAGTACAAGAGATCGGAGGGCTACGCACCAGAGACGATCCACCTTCCGTCGCACTCCGTCCTGCGGCGGATCTGGATGCTATTCGAGTACCCTGAGACGTCGAGAGCGGCCTTTGTCGTCGCCATCATCTCCGTGTGTATGACTCTCGTATCGATCGTTCTCTTCTGCGTCGAGACACTCCCCAAGTTCGCAAAGACTCACTGTGTGGCCGACGAGACACCGAACTTTCTCGATCCCTTCTTTGTCATCGAGTCAACGTGCACTGCCTGGTTCACGCTCGAGGCGATCGTCCGCTTCGTCTCCTGTCCCCGAAAGACCTGGTTCTGGCGCGACTTCAAGAACATCGTCGACGTCACAGCCATCGTTCCCTACTACGTCACGCTCTTCAACGTCCTGTCGACGATGAGCTGCGAGGGAGCCAAGTCAAGCGCCTCGCTGGCCTTCCTCAGGGTCATACGACTGATCCGCGTCTTCAAGCTGACGAAGCACTCCGTCGGTCTGCAGGTGCTCATCCTTACGTTCCAGGCGAGTGTCGAGGGTCTCGGTCTCTTCCTCGTCGCCCTCTGTGTCTGTCTTCTTGTCTTCTCCAGTGCCATCTACTATGCTGAGCTGGGCGTCGACGGGTCGCAGATACACAGCATCCCTGACGCCTTCTGGTGGGCTATCATCACCATGACGACGGTCGGCTACGGAGACAAGGTTCCGGTCGGTTACTGGGGCAAGCTGGTCGGTTCCGCTTGCGCAATCACCGGAGTACTGACGCTGGCCATTCCAGTTCCTATTATAACGGGTCACTTTAACCGCTTCTATGCTCACAAAACCGGTCGCGGACGACACGTGTGATTGAGTGAGCCCAGCCGCTAACGTCCCCTACAACACATCATGTTGGTCAATTGAATTCATTACTTCTGATCATAGTAATGATGCGCTGCACACGCGACACAACCCGCGATTAATAACCACTCTTCCTCCTCTGTCCATTTGGCAGCCGAACTCTGACCTTCTATGGATGCCCGGACTACTCCTTGGACAACCCCTCTGATTCGACGCATCGCTCGTGATTGAGCTGGTACCCTGCGCTTGGCTTTCGAGTGGCGCGTTAGAAGTTTGGAGATTGCGAATACGATCACACTTGAGTCTCGTTGGTATACACTCGTTGACGACACCTTCTGCTTCCAGGCAATAGGAAGTCTTGAGCTACTAAGCCGGCCAATAGGAAGCCTTGAGCTACTAAGCCGACCAATAGGAAGTATTGAGCTACTAAGCCGGCCAGTAGGAAGTCTTGAGCTACTGAACCGACCAATAGGTAGTCTTGAGCTACTGAGCTGACCAATAGAGAGTCTTGGGCTACTGAGCCGACCAATAGAAAATCTTGAGCTACTGAGCTGACCAATAGGAAGTCTTGAGCTACTGAGCTGACCATCAGCGCATGTTCCTGACCTATCACATGCTCAGCCAAATATCATCGTCGTCTCTAGAGTCTCCCAGCTACGTATTAACAGACTGCATCACATCTGCGCATTGAACACCACGAAATTGGATATTCTCGTTAATTAGTGACTGTAGAATGTTCTCGATTGATACCAGGCAGTCAGTAATTCATAGGAACCGAACATATACAAGTTGCTCATTTCTAACCGCCCGACGTTGATACATGTAGGTCTTCAATACATTGGGGTCAACGGTGGAAAAGCTCCATTGGTGTGGAAGTTAAGAGCTTATGCACAGGGTCTCTGTGGCGATTACTGCAAGGCACACACACAACGTTTGTCAGCTGTTGGCTTCCTCAGGTCTGCATTTCGGTTCATCGTCACTAACGTAGCGCTACTTAATATTATGCAAAGCGTCCGCGCTGTGATCGTAAATCGTGGCGTCCTTCAAGCTCTGTGTCCATTGTTTTACTCTGTCTGTTGTCGTCTTAGGGAATATAATTACGGACATGCGTGAAGCTTTTTCTATCCATGGGTAGGAAATGACAGACTGCCAATTGAAGTCAAGCGACACGGAACTATAGGCAGGATCCGTTGATTTACTCGGAGCTCTGCGTATACTTATTAGTAAGCTTTATGCTTCTGTCTTAAGGTAGCTATTCACAATTACCGAGCAATCTTGAAACAGTCAATCATAAACTGTAGTTCACAAGACTAAGTGATTTTTGGCTAATCAGAAGCTGGTTTTGTAACGAAAAACTATACGAAGCCAATCAGACGCCAAGCGGTGTGGGAGGCACCTGACTATTTTGAAAAAAATAACCACTTCCAGGAACGAATAAAGGAAAAACATGAATTCTATATTTTCATGATTATAGACTCAGGATATATCATAGGCCTATGTTCAATAGTCTCAACGCGAACACTGTCACCGTTTATGAATAAATAAAATTTGATATAGCGTCTCTTCAAGAAATCTACTCAGAGGCGCTCTCTGTGCTGTGGACTACAATCACTACATGTTGTTAAATGTCATCACCGACTGTTAAGAACAGTTAGCAAAACTATGCACAGCAGGCCACGAGAGTCGCCAATGGTTGGCTCATGCCCAAGCGTGGAACCAACGGATTCCTGTCAACTGCTTACAGATAGCACTGACGTTCAGAGTCACTGGGTCAAGCTGCGCAGAAAGGGTAGAGCGACAACTGCCGTGATCGGTTCGCAGACAAGAGTACTATGTCGACGAGTAGTCCCTCATTGGTGGAAGATGACGCACGTCCGGATATTCGCCTAGGTTCAAGGAGGATGTAGAAGAGGCATTCGTCGTGTTTTGGTCGGTAGATTGAAAAGTCACCCGTGACTATCGGTCGAGGTCACTCCAGTGGCCGGGTCAGCTACTCTCCACCGAGATGAAATACCTCGGCTACAGAAGGCGTACACGGCCGCGTGGCTGAGCCTCGGCGTTGCAGTTACATGGCCTAGACCACTTGCGATCAAATGCTTCTCAAATTTAGGTTACAAAATCCTGAGCAACGCCCATGAATTAATCCGGAACGCAAACCCGGCACGAGTGAACTCCAATGTGTTAGAAATTACTGAGCAATTTCTGCATGTCAAGTCATTCGTCAAAATAACGCAGAAGTCGATCAATCGAGCAAGATGGCCGATCACGTGCGCAGAACCTTCATATGCCGTATAGTCTACTGACGCTATAATGAGATGGTGACATAAAACTGAAGGCGTAGCTATATGACAAGCCAACATGTTGAATTACTTAGAAAACTTCACTTTAAGTCTCCTTATCTTATGTGTTCCTATAGATTAATCCTACGAAGCTTAACTTGAAATCTCTCTGTCTCCTGCGTAGCTACGGACGTGACCGACAAAATGGTATAATTAGAAAACTGCACTTGAAATCTCGATATCCTCTGTGTACCTATAGGCAAATTGGTTAAATAATAAATCTTGTAACATTTAAATCACCTAATCTTCGGCGTTGCTTCGTTTCTTCGCTTTGGTCATTTAAAAACTGAAGACCATGACGGATGTAAGTTGCTCGTTACAACCAAAGTCAACGTTTGAACTCCACTCAACAGAGGCGTCGAATAATTACACAGCGATTATGAGTCTATCAAACAAACCTTGTGCAAGAAAGTGCACAGTTCAGTATTACGCCTGCATGCACATGTGATGTTGCTAATTGTTTAATTGCAAATAGATTTCTCATTAACAGAACACAGCACCATCTAGGCCCATTGTCTGCTTTCGTCATTTTTTTATTCTAGGATTTCTACAACTATTCGCCACATTCTTACATATGATAAGCTGTAACCTGTTCATGCAAGGCGTATTGGAGCGCCCGTGTTCTTAGTTAAGACTTTTCCCACGGGGCTTTGCGCGCTGAGAGCACCTCTGATTAGGTCGTTCTGGGAGAGGCGCTATAGAAATATGTAAATAAAATACAATACAACAAGCCATTACTCATTCACACGGACAGTCGCTGTGGAAGTTCTTACCGGAAATAGTTCATTATTGTGATCAAAGCCTATGCCGTGCAGTCATAATAAAAAATCGAATTCGGTGCACTATAATAAAAAGGTCAACATCAGCTAATTCCGGTTAAATTTGTAAACAGCCTGCCATGCAGACGATAAATTGATTCAACTCGTATAGCAGTAGACCACTATAACTTAGACTACCACATATGAAACACGCTTCCATTGCAATTTCTAATGGCACGATAGCGAAACAAATTACGCTAAATAATTACTCTTCCTAATCGATCCTGACGGATGAACTATAGAGAAGTTTCAAGTGGCTGTGCATTAATCTCTCCTGAAACTACCGTAGTTTTTAATTAACTAGAAGATAATTACGAGCCCTCATATTTTACACCCTTTGACAGAGTAATTTGATCCTCGTCCAGAGTCAAGTTGCAAGGCTTCAACCTCTTAGACTATTGCAAATATAGCATTCGTTCATTGGTTGCTAAACTTAAGTTTACTTGGATCTGCTTTCACATCATTCTCGCTTGCTTCGTCTATTTCTAGTTTTGCCATGTATATAACTATATATTGGTTGGCCAAAGGAGTTCAAGTTCAGCCAGAAAGAGGGACAAAGAAGAACGCATTGAATGTTTCATCAAATCATCAGTCTAAATGCAGAATGCTTATATATGTAGAAGTCACAATGGAAGCTACGTATGAAATCAATTTAGTCTATTAATCAATAAATTATATATGTTACTTAGTATTTTTAAGCAATCAATTTCTCCTTCTTAATTACATACAAGTATACAGTCATTCGACGGGTACCTGGAATATGATTTCAACATATTTTGACAGCCTTACTTATAATCAACAACACACGTTTATATAAGACGTCTTGCAAGAAACGTTCATCATATTGTTATTTGTAAGAATGATATCCTTCAGAGGGTCGGCATATATGTTGCCTCTACATGTAAGTCCCATTATACCAGACCATGTAATGGTAGCTTAGGGACAACACGCGTGTGTAAAGTCGCTAAGAACTGTCATGAAATAGCCCAATACAAGAAAACTAAGAAAGCTGAATATTTTCCAGGAATTTAGCTTTTCGTGCCCGACATAGGACGTGATATCAAAAAAGGTGAACACGTCCTCCTTTTTGCCGGACGTCTAACAACCCTATATCGTTATTGTAACTATAATAAAAATCAAGTAGTTGCATATTTACAATAATAACTGAAAGTAGTTACAATAAATAAAACTATAACAATAACGAACAATAAAATTTAACGAACAATAAAATTTAACCATAAATAACAATAATGAAGAGCCATTAACAATAGACATAAACAAGATAAAAATATGTGAAGAGAAACACACTGAGGAAACTGTTACGAATATATTCCATCAGAACATGACGGTAACTCAGAGTTCTAAATTAATCCGATCTTCATGATCCGACACAACCCGACTCATCAAAAATTGACCCTACCTGCGCCGACTTCTAAAAGTCAAATGTCTGACCCTACCTGTTCAGACCAATGACGTGCACGACCCAATCCTACCCAACCCACCTGTAGTGGTAATTTCACCAATATTATAAATATTTATGCATATAGGCCTATATATATCGTCAAATTTTAATGTCGCAAAAACGCAACACAGTCAGACTGCCATACATGATAGTCCTATTAAACAGTTCGCTTGTAAACCGTGGTAACAAATCATTAAGGATGGCACAGAGGCGAAAATTAAGCTCTGTAAGAAATTGGTGGGTTTAAATGTGTCCGAGTTTGGGATCCGATCAAAACCGACACACCAGGATCTCGACCCGACCCGACCCGCTTATAATCTACAGATATTCGTGACTCGACCTGACCCGACTCGCAGGTCGTCTTAACCCTGGGACAACTCTGCGATAACTGTTACGACTATCACCGGAACTTGACGGCAATTGCTACGACCATCACCGGAACTTGACGACAACTGCTAGGTCTGCGTAGCCACCGTCCTTGAAACCTTATCTCTCGTTCCTTTAATGAGGTTGAAGCACATGACATCGGATGCATACTGTGTATATTGACACATTGCATGATGTAACTATGAAAATTTATTTATCTCTGACTCTTATATTATATTAACTAACACCATATAAACGTGTAGCTTGTAAACGTTACCTTCATTCATTACGAGAATATATGCATAGCGCCTTTTCAAGGTGACTACCCTGCAGAGGCGCTCCCAACCTCAGCACGGCCAAATAAAGTCGTCTTAAGACGAGAAAGGAATGCCTGAGAAGGAGTTCTGGGAATGGAGCGGAGCGTTCATCCTGCAAGAATCAATCGATCAATCAATTGATCAATCAATCGATCAATCAATTGATCAATCAATCGATCAATCAATCGATCAATCAATTGATCAATCAATCGGTCGTTGACATACTGAAATTCTGGATAATGCTGCTATGCATTTCATATTCAATATACACACTGACATTATGTTCTTATCATCACTTGTCCACATTTGCCTCATAAATCAGCCAACCAAACGAGCGCTAAATGCAACATGTTTACGCATCCATTGATAGTAATATATATATATATATATATATATATACAGTCATCCATACACGTACATATATACATGTATACATAGATATACATATATATATATGTCGCAAATGCGACGTGGAAATTATTGATCCATGCGCTCGCGTCGATTGATTTTTCGTCCGTGAAATCCGATGCGCTCGTGGTATTTGAAGGCGAGTTAATTGGGTTTACACTTAAGATGGAAGACATGTTCTAGTTGCTCATGCATCATTCTGTCGTTCAAAGAACAAAGCACAGATTACTCTATTGTTCTTTCTCATCTATCTTGTTCTAAGGATTTTAGAATAAATTATGTTTAGCATTATTTATACTTTTATAGGCCATAGTGCATATAGCATAGAGCACCACTGAATATAAAGTGGCGCTATAAAAACTGCCTCAATGATCAACGCCTGCCTAGGAACGCACCCACTTTAATATTCTTACATTCTCGCATGCATGCGCACCTGTCTTAGCTCAACACTAGACGACATTTGGCACTCCGATCTCCTCTCTTCCTGTCTGGGTTTCCCTTCGGCGCCTGCTAGTGCCCATGATTACGCATGCGCAATGGTCCAGCTCGGAAGCTAATTTTTTTGAATTTGACTAAATGGTGTGCCTCTGATTAGGTTGTAGGCCTACTGTGAGATGCGTCTTATAAATTCGAAACTAGAATAGAATAGAATAGAAAACAACAGTCCTCGTGAATAAGCTGGTGCTCTGTCGCAAGTAAGTGAGTATACTGAGGTAATGTAAATTAGAAAAATAAAATAAGAGCCTGGATCCAGGTCTGTTTAATCGTTTCGGAGTATAACCTTAACTCATCGAACGAAGTTGGACGGAGAAACGGCTTCGGCTAGGCGAGCAGTTTATCGATTCACTGCAAATATACTAGGCGAGCGACTAAGGAGGGCGATTAACCGCTCGCCTTAAATGTGGAGGCACTGTATCTTACTTCATTTATCCCACGTCACTTTCTGACGACGACGGAGATTTATTTGAAATTCCAAGTATCTAAAAGGACGATTTGGGATTCCGCGTTCGTCCAACGGCCAAGGCTTTTATCATTCGCACATTCAGTGAAGCAGGTTATTGATATATGGAAATTCGTCTGATTATGGAAATAGAAGACAGCGTCCGATGAGTTATGTCGATGCGCATGCGTGGCTTAATATTGACCTATGGCATAGAGACGAACTGTACGTTGAAGACGCCGGCTGACGACAGGGCACTTGTCTCTGGGACCTGTAACCCACGCTGCTGTCATTGTCTCTTGGGAAGGAGTCGTTTGGTGAACATGTAAATCGTACTGCGCATGGTAAGCATTGGCGCAATCAGCACGTCGTCTATTTGAACAGGACATTCTAAATAACTATCCACGCGAAAAATCTACATTCTACACGATACAAATGAAACGCTGTTAACGCAGTTGAATTTTCTCTTGAACTGTGAGATGCAGATGCTGAAGCCCACAATGGGAGATGGAAAATAATTATTATTGCAGATGAGGTACATGGAAGTCAACTTCATTCTGAACTCGTAATCGTGATCTCCAAACTTCTAAAGGGTCACTCGAAAGCCAAGCGCAGGGCACCAGCTTACTCACGAGCGCTGACCCTAGTATCTGGTTTGCGCTTTGGCGAGAACCTGTTCAGCGTCTGTGCATCGAATCTCAGTACATCTAGGTGAGTTTAAAGAGTTGGCTGCACTGGCAGGAGCGTAGGTTGCGTCTCGTGCGAATGGTAGCATGCTGACCGCAATTCGCTTCCAGATGTGGCTAATTTCAAAGATTTATATCTATGGTTTGTGCAGTCCTTACACGGGAAGTTGGACCCTATCATGGCGTCACATTTGGCGTGGCGTGCATTCAAACGTGTGAACGGTTAGGAATTGCATCCGATCGATTAATTGAAAGAACAGGCAAGGTAGACGCCATAAATAGAAGAGCAAGAAATCACAAGGCGCTATATAAATATGCAACTACATTATTTTAAAGCAACGATTTCAGGCGTCCGTTGAGTTAGGGAGAAAGACACGGAGACACAGACACACTGACATTATTATTACATGTAGCCTACAATTTGTATATATTGGCTTACGTCGTCGTCAGCTAAAGGTTACCGCACCCGATGTGGTCGTCTTCTGACCGTGTGTCACCCGATCAGAAGGGCATCTTGAGGAGCCCGTCGGGATAGCTGTGGAATTGGACGGAACTGTCAGTCGGGTAACGTATGGATTATCGAGCCATAAACTTCTGCCGAAATGCAAGGCAAGCCTTTGTCTGAAACGGTCGCATTGAACCGGATCTGCGAGCAGCCACGCAGTGACAGGTCGGACAGAAGTTTAAGTGCGCGGGGCGTCGCTTTCTCATAGTAAATATGTTCTGTTACACAGTGGCATGGATTGGTTGGAGACGGAATTGGATGTACGGGGATGATGTCGTCAAAGCAGCAATTTCAGAAAAATCAATACATTGACGGGGGCCAAACTGATCGAATGAGACCAAAACGAGGGAAGCGGGAGCACAGTTTCCGTGGAGTCGGAGTGCAGTTACCGTAGGGCAGGAGTACAGTTACCCTCGGGTAGGAGCGCAGTTACCGTTGGGTAGAAGCACAGTCACCCTGTAACCGTGTGGTAAGAGTAAGTAAGTAAGTATCTTCTTTAATGATAATGCTTGCAAACGCACAGCACGTATGGGGTACAGTTACCATGGAGTCGGAGCCCAGTTACCTTGTTACCATGGAGTAGGAGCCCAGTTACCGTAGGTAGGAGCACAGTTCCTTTGGAGTAGGAACACAGCTACCGTGGGGTAGGAGCACAGTTACCCTGTTATCGAGGGGTAGGAGCACAGTTACCGTTGGGTGAGCACAATTACCCTGTTACCGTGGGGTGGGGGCACCGCAGGATTTACGTATAAGCTAAACAACCTATAGCTTAGGGCCCCACTTTCTTGGCACTCCCCCCCCCTAAAAAAATTGTCCGAGTGAGCAAGTGCGTGGTCTGCTGTGCACAAGATAATCTAGGGAAACAATTGTATTGCTTTATTAATTTTCATCAATTGCATTCCTATTAAAAATTAGCCTGGTTTGATATTAATTAGGTTTTGAAACCAAAAGGCCGATCATCCAATTTATTGGTATCGTCTTATTTTTTTTAGCATCATATGCATTTTGTGCGCTTAATGCATTTTATGCATTTTATGCATTTTATGCATTTTATGCATTTTATGCATTTTATGCATTTTATGCATTTTACTATCTTAATCTATATATTGTTATCTTCTGGCATTCTACTAGTATAATATTTAACGATCGTGTTCAATCAGCATTCCCTAATGTAGAAACAATTTTGAGATTGTTTCTTAGTATGATGGTTGATGGTTGCAAATTGCTCTGGAAAAGATCTTTTGCTCTGATGAAGAGGATAAAAAATGAAGTTAGAACAACAATGACTCAAGATAAATTATGTTCCCTCAGCGTCATGTGCATAGAAAGTGACAAACTGCGCAGTTTAGTATTCGATGATGTCAACAGTGACTTTGCTCTGGCAAAGGCAAGAAAGAAAATATTTTAGTTCAACATTATAATTCTTTAATTCTTATAACAGTTTCAAGAGATTAGGTAATAAGCCTTTGTAAATTGTGTCTTTTAAAAGAACTTTTGTTTCTTTTTACCAGAGTTTGCATTATGAGGTTTGTTATGAATAAAACGATCTATATTTCTTAATTCAGTTTAACCCTCTTGGTATCCGATAATCATATTTGTTACCGACATTATTGAATATCTGGACTTATAAGGGGCCCTATACCATATCTCAAATAGCTTAGGGCCTCATCAAGTCTAAATCCGGCTCTGGGTAAGGGCACAGTTCCCTCGGGGTTGTTACCGAGGAGTATGAGCACATTTACCGTGGAGTAGGAGCACAGTAGCCGTTGGGTAGGAGGAGCACAGCTACCCTGGGGTATATGAACGCCATGGGGTCCGACTGATCTGAACCGGATATAAGTGTGAAAAAGTCTTAAGCAGGAGTCCATGCAGCAAGATAGACTGAGACAGACGTCGTTTAGCATGCGCTATAATTATTTCATGATGCCAAGCGTTGGATCGAATCAATGTAGATGTCATTGCCACATTACAAAATATAGATAACAACTATAATGTGAAACGGTTGAAAATGAAGCGATCATGTTGCGGTTAGGGTAAATACTGACGAAATATTAGAAGATGGTGACAAAATTAGCTGTCTTAACTGCAGGCGTTCATGTTAAAGGAAACACTTACTTACCTACTCATTTCATTGTGGTCCTATTAAACAGTTCGCTTGTAAACCGTGGTTCAATAACATCGCTGACGTATTATATTCACTGACTACATGCAACACTGTAATTATAATGCCTTACGTAACATTATACCAAGTTAATCCAATTGATCCAAGTTACATTATGAAGATTAATATTGTTTTATTCATTTCTAAACAGATGTAGCTCTACTATTAATATTACTAGACTGTGTCCGGCAAATAAAGAGACCCACTAATGATAACATGAAAATAAATAGTAAATAATCGGGGATTTAAAAAAATCCAAAATCGTTTTTATCCTGACATATCTATCAAGTGCTGCACAAAATATGATGGCTCCCTCGTCTGGTAATGACGTAATAATGACTTCAATTGCAAAAATTCGAGTTTTAAAGACGGCCTAAAGCTCATCATCAGAATTTTCAACTGTGTTTAAATGCTGTCGAAAAGCCGCCATAAATTTAGTTAAAATCTATTCTTGCCTTTGAATAATAAAAGACTGCTAGGTGTGTTCAAAGTGTCCGCCCTCGTCCTCAACACAAGCTTCAAGACGCGTACGTCATTGGCCAATGGAAGCATCAATCGCCAGCTGATCAAATTCCTCAATGGCATTAACATTGCAAATTAAAGACGTCACTGTTATATACTCTTTTAAACTATGACGTTCATAAGTTGCAAATTTGTGAATAACTATGTCAGGATTAAAACGGTCCTGGATTTTAAAAAAATCTACGAATATTTACTTTTTATTTTCCTACTATCATTAGGGTCCCTTTATTTCCGGACACAGTGTATTAATAATGGCGGTGTGAAAAATACTTTTATTGTCACCGTTGTTATCCCTACGAATCAAAGACAAGGACATGCTCTAGAAACGCATCAAAGTACATGTTTAACGATTCAAAATCTATGCCCTGCAATCCGGTGGATTTCCATACGTCTTCTGAAACGGCCAAAACCGTGTAGATAATATTGGTACCAAAGGCGACCCTCCGTAGTGCATCCCTGACCTTTGTCGATGGTGATGCTTGACATGCATCTCACAAAAGACTCGTAAAGATAATATTGCTTCTGAGAAACTCTTTCGATGGTGCTATATATATATGATTAAAATCAGGTTTTAGTATGAGTGCAAGTCACCGTTGTTCGTACCTATAAAACTAGAACTGGCCTTAGTGAGCCAACTTTACCGGTTGCTGTACCTAGATTTTGAAATGATCTCTGTCCGTTCGTCTGTGCGTCACTCTCTGTCTGCGTGTCTCTGTTTCTGTCCGTTTTCGCATAGCGTCAATTCGCTCACAACTTGGAGAACCATTTCCTCAAATTGCTTTTATCTTCACGCGTACCTTTCTGTCTCCATCGATCGTCCTTAGCACAGTTTGTTTTAGGCGCGCCATCGGTTGAGGTCTTGCGCAAAAAACACTAGCGCCAGTTACTATTACGATTACAATCATAGAAATATTTGAAAAATTCATTAACACTGTAATGGCAAAAATGATGCATAATTATGTATTATATGCCACAGGAAATAATCCGACGCCTGTATAGTCACTGGATATCCTACCAGGATACAAGTTTAGCTTTGGTCACAGCTCAATACGCAGCGAGTGTTGCGTCAGCCTAATTTAGTGAGCTGAAAGTAGTCGTTAAAAATTAATCAAACCATAAAAATCAGATTCAACTTCAAGAGCTAATCGTTTGCTAAGTAGATGAATTATCTTACTAACCTAACTACCATCTATTCTATTGTCACCCAGTAAGACTTATTTGCGGCCTGCTTATCGAGCGTCTAGACTGTGCGAAAACGTGAACAACATTCGGTGAAGTGGATATTTACACCAAACAATATGTACGGGACAATTTATGATCGATCCGGAACACGGGATGCACAGAGTCGATTCGGGGACCGTCCAGGGAACCCGTGACGGTTGGTAGCCCTTGTGCGTGAGGGTATGGGTGGGTATGTGTCTGTGCTTGTTAAATATCGATGAAGATATTCTTGCTCGTATATGATCTTATTATTCTGGTCGCGATCAAAATAATAAGGATGCAAATAAGTGGCTGAGAATTCTTTAAACAATTTCCTGGAATTCTGCTGACGAGGAACCACGTGACCCTCTCGACCTATTCAGACTCGCACGACCCACACACTTTCGGCGGATGTGCTTCTCACCGGCGCAGTGACGTAATGCTTCCGTTTTCGCAGCTCTCGACATCCGGTCGGCTGATAGAGAGAGGGGGGATACAAGGCGGTTGGGAAGAGAGAGAGAGAGAGAGAGAAGGAAGGGAGAAGGAAGGGCAAAGGAAAAGGGAGAATATAGAGCTCCACCGCCGTCGAGGATTCTTTATCGAGAGATCGATCTGCTGGGTCCCATATACGCTTCCGTCGCTCGGACGGGGCGTGATGGGCCGGATTTGGACCAGAGGCAGAGCAACGGGGCGAGAGGGTGGGTGGCGGCGGCGGTGGTGGTAGATGTATGAGGATCGGGTGAAGAGGATGCATGCGCGCAAGGGAGGAAGAGGCGGAGACGAAGGAGGGTTTATACGGAGGGTAAATCAAGCGTATGAAATTATGTTGCCTCTGTGCCCTTGCTGCCGTTCGCCACAGAATCCTGCTGCTGATAATGCAAACTACACCCCATACCATGCAGTAAATACCCCAAATAATGCTCAAACTGATGGACGACGTATAACAGAACCACACATACAGGTCTATACGTATACCCTATGTATACTTGCGCATATATTTGGCATATATATATATATAATATCATATTGTATTACCGTAAACAGGTTCGTTTTTAATATTAGGCCTAAAGATAAAATTCGCTACAGCTGCAAATATATATATATATATATATATATATATATATATATATATATATAGGCTATATACACGATGCTGCATCTGTGGCGAATGATATGTCGTAAATTATATGCTTGACAACAGTGGTTCTTTTTATAGTAATTTCTTATAGTTGTATAGCGCCAGCATCTAGCGGCGAATCTTCCACAATCAATGCAGCTATAAGCAACTGTGCGTTAAGCCTTATAAGGGCTGTTCGACGTTCAATGGGCTGCCGCATCAGCTGGTGTCTCTGGAGCCAGTGGTCGTCGAATGGACGCAGTCAACAAGAGACGATGGAAGATCATAAGGATCAGAGACACATACTGTATCAAAATATTAGGCGTCTTCATTCAATGGACGCCAGAGACACGATCCCGATGCTTCAGAGGATTAAGGGACGCGGCTGCAACTGCTTATTTAAATGTATTTTTCGCAAGCATCAAGAATTTCTCTTAGTAGACAAATCTCTTTCTACTTTATTTCAAAGAAAAAAACTATTCTTAGATATTACCATACATGTAGTTGATGTATACAATGGCTCATCTATATATATATATATATATATAATATATACATACATAAAATGTACGGCATATTTATCGCATGGAAATAAGATGTAGGATTATACGAGGAAGATTGTCATAATTTATTAAATTGAGTTGGCTAAAAGCATGCAAGCTTACATTGCTTGAAGTTATAATTAGTAAAACCTTGCAACTGTGCCAGCAGTCTCTGAAAAATGCACATTGTCCACCATCCACTGACCCGAAATCCACCCAGCATAGTAGAGGTCAGAGTACGGTTGCATAATATTTGTTTACATTCATACAGAATTAATTTTAAAAAATGGGCGCTCGATAGTGCAGTTGTTGCGATGCTGTCCTGTCAATCGAGAGGTCAGTCGTTCAAATCCGCGACAGTGGTACCAGTTTATTCGAAATGTCTACTCCCCATACAACAGGCCAACTCTGCTATAATGACCACATAAATGAACTCCTGGTTGCCCTCCGTCTTCCCCCTTACAATGACCTGCCTACCTTTTTAAGCTGCTAAAATACATTTATTTTTGGCCGTTGGCTGGGTTGAGAGCACCTCTGAAGAGGGCACCTTGAAGAGGGCACCTTGAAGAGGGCACCTTGAAGAGGGCACCTTGAAGAGGGCACCTTGAAGAGGGCACCTTGAAGAGGACACCTTGAAGAGGGCACCTTGAAGAGGGGTTATATAAATTACCGAAATGAATGAATGAATTCTGCCGGCTGAGACGGTGAGAGAGAGGACTGCAGCGTGTTCACATGCCAGGGTCAAGAAATTGAAGTCACTAACATTTCTATATTACAGCCAAGGTGCCTCAGGGATACCCTCAAGGGCTGTCTTTCTTCCCCTTCTTCCTCTTCTTCCTCTTCTGCCTCTTCTATAAGCAACTACAACGATAAAAAACACAGGGAACACCGCGTCAAACTCAACGAACGGGGAGGGGTTAAAGGGAGATTGCTCCACCCCTTCACGATGCCCTCAAGATTTTTGCAGCATGGGTGAAGCAATACTGAAAATAAATCGGCGCGATCTACAGCCAGCCATTGTAATGGATGCCATAAATGTCCCCGTGTTTGTTTATGTCTGAGCTTTATAGTCGGGCAGCTGCTGCTGCTGCTGCTGCTGCTGCTGTTGCTGCCTACAGCCGATCTTAACGCGCGATGCGGTCAGACCCAACTTTCAGGAGACTACTTTAAACCTCGACGATACTCCAATCATAACCCCGATTTTGAGCCAGCTGTGTCGTCGATCAATGTGTTATGTCGCCTACGGAGACCTGCTTGTTCCGCTTTCCCGAACGAGCGATATCAGCGCATTATGTTTTCTCGCGTATTGAACAGCCTCTAAACAATCTTCGCCTGAATATCCGTACATTTCCAAAAGAGAGATAGCATTATAAGAGGCATCGTCAAATCATAAAAAATCGCAACTTCTTCCACAAGGTAGAGAGCCATGTTGTGACTGGTATCATCGCCATCATTTACAGATGCTGTTACTGTCGGGTTTGTAATGATGTTGTAGTTGTTGTTCTTTCCGTCATTATCCAAGTAACATATACTCTAATCCGTCTATTCCAGCCCTATTCCGTCTATTCACACCTAATCCGTCCACTCTGACGATAATTCATCTATTCAAGCCCTAATTCATCTATTCGCCTGTGAATAAGCTGGTTCCCGTGGCTTCGCTTTTGTGGTCGCTGTAGAAATGTTGAGTGTACGATTCATGCCCTAATCCATATATTCAAGTAT
This sequence comes from Bimastos eiseni, assembly GCA_959347315.1. Taxonomy (NCBI): domain Eukaryota; kingdom Metazoa; phylum Annelida; class Clitellata; order Crassiclitellata; family Lumbricidae; genus Bimastos; species Bimastos eiseni. The sequence continues at coordinate 15,512,313 of OY365817.1, read as the reverse complement.
TCAAGCCCTATTTAATCTATTTATGCCCTAATCCATCTATTTATGCCCTGATTTATCTATCCATGCCCTAATCCATCTCTTTTCTGCAGTGCCTGCACTGAACAGATGATTGATGCTGACAAGTGAGTAAATTCATTGATGCCTGACTATGTGACTGGCTGACAGTGATTGGCTAGCGATGGTAGTTATGTAGCCTTGAACTAGAGCTATTTAGGCCTACTATAAAACTAGTTTTGCTATATTTCGTTGACTTTCGTTGTACATAATTTTATGTACTTAATTTTCATCATGTAGTAGGCCCAATGTCAACGTAGGCCTAGTCCTATATACGCCAACATACGGCACAACGATGTACGCTTACCGTAGGCCTACGTACATAACATTATGGATATAAAAACGTACATTCCGTATTCGCACGGGATGAAAATCACGTAAGAAATTAATTATTTAGTGTATCCTGTGGCAGTGGACAAGTGAGTTCACCTCAACCGCCTACTGAAATAAATATGTTGTCGTGTTGTTTTGTTTTAGTACCGAGTGCATTAACGGCTCGAGTGAATTCACGTTATAAGCATCACTGCTTGAGATCATTAGGGAAAGCATTCCACCGACCACGAACTCCTTTCCAATGTATGTGGACGGGAAATGGAGATGGTGGGGAACGTTTTCCTGTCAGGGATTTCCTATAGCACAGATCGACGGGAAATGGAGGAGCATTCTTCCCCGAACAGAGACTTCTTACTCATATAGGTCAGGACAAAGGCTAACCGGGAGCACACTCACTGAATGTCGTGACACTTCAGACGAATTCAGATTCAGACGTATTGGCGGGGATTAGGATAAGCATTTGAAATGAAGTCGTTTACTGAATGAATTATTCATTCAAGAACGAGTGCTTTTTTTCTAGAACGCATCTGTACTGTTGAAAGAAATTAGGCTAATAATTTTGCTACCAAATAAAATAAATGTTATAGGACACAATTAGCACAGTCTATATACACTCAATACTTATAAGTTTTATATGGTTTAAATGGTTAAGTTTTACGTGAAATTTTAAAGTTTTGCACAACTCCAATTTTATTTTTTAGTTATTGAAAAAAGGTACCGGAACGCCGTTTCCGCCAGAAAATAGCCCTGCAAGGTAGGCCTACTGTAAGAAAAATCGTCGATATCTACGCTCTTGGTCAGGTAGTCAAAAGGTCGAACCAAGTGATTCTACGAAACCGCAGAGGATCAAATGCTCATCTTGCAGGTTGCCTTTTGGAGGAAATAACGGTGGATTTAAGATTTTACGTGCAATTCAAAGAGGAAATTGGGCGTACAATCTATCGTTATGAGTACATTATTAGTATTTTGAGCTGAACTTGTGGGTTTTTATTCATAACGACAAAATAATGATCGCATAGCGTTTATTTATCCTTTCCCTAAACAGATTGAAGATTGATAAACTTGTAATGCCATTGGACGAAGACGTTGCTGGAATCCTGATACACGTGGGCTACGTATAACAGCAGTGCGATGATTTACCGACGGCTGCAAGAAGCAGGTATCCACGAAATGCTAAGTATAGGCGATGTTATCGAGAAGCCTCAGTAAACTTATTTGGGACTCCTTTCTGTTGTAGAGAAATGAACACAAATAAATTGCCTGCTGAAAACTTTTAATTACATAAAGTATCTGCCTGTAGGTCACTATTAACAAATGTCACAACAAACGTCTCCATCATAAGAAGGAAACAATTTGAAGAAACACAACAATGTATATTACTATATATAATTTTAAGTATAAAAAATGGCGAGACGTTGCCGTGATGATTGATGTCCACCGAGTCAATTGTCAATGCCGCTCCCCAGAAGACGGCAAAAAACAAAAAGAGGCATTGATGTGGACAACATAGAAACGTCTGGCTACTCATGCGATAATAATTATAATTAAACATTGCTGTACTCATTTCAAATCCTGTATCTACGGACATCAGATTTTAGAGCGTGAACCCGTGAAAACGCTCCAGCGAAACTAATGTCCGCCACCGAATACTCCTACTGCGTACAATCAACGTATGGCTTGCTTTTCGTCCGGCTACTACATCCACTGGAATCTGTTATAACGACGAGGTCTACGATTTCATGTCCCTGAGGAAACCGAAGAACGCTTCAGTCAGTTGGGGCAAGTAATCCGCTGACAATCCCGTCAGTGTGGACGGATAGGAAAACGACGCCATTGTTGGTATTTGTCGGTCCTCGGTTTAAAGTTTAATGACATGTGATCGACCAGAACGACAGAGACCGGACGACCGAAGAAAGACCGAAAGACATCAACCTCGGCCAAAGCCGAGAGCCGCGCGAAATGACCCAGAGGCTAGAGCCAGCGCTGACCGATAGAAGACCAAATGAAGGTCGGAGCCTCGTTCTCGTTCTATACAATCGTCTATTATGATTAACGATTACGTAACCAAAAAGAATGGTTCGAGTCTACCCCTTCAAATCCAATCCAGCAGTCCCATTCATCCGTTCGTCCATCCATCCATCCATCCATCCATCCATCCATCTATCCATCCCTCCACCCTGCCATTCATCCACCCAGCCAAAACAACATCCAAATGGGTGCTCCTCATATACACACATTATATGAGCAAAAAGATGTTGGAAGAAGGGCGGTATAAAAATTTCAGAATAAAAATAAACGAATGCACATGCGCACAGATGCATATAAAGATGCATATTTTGTATGTACACAAATACGTGCACCTACATACATTCTTATATGCAAACATGTGACAATATATACAGAAATTTACATATATCCAGACCCACACGCATGCACTCACATATGCATGCATATAAACATAATTTACATACAGGCATGCATATGAAAATACAAATCCAATAAAGTTATATGCATAAGCTGGTTCATACTTTTTATTAATCCTTCCATCCATCCACTCATCCATTGATTCGTCCATTCGTTCCTTCACCGACAGAAGGAACAGCCGTATACAGTCGACCCTCGGAAGCTGTCCTTGGAAACGGGTCCTTGAACGCAATGAGATGCCTCGTCGTCCTCTGTCCTCTCGGTCTCGGTCATTGCCTCTCGGCCTCCGTCTTCTTGGCCTCCGTCCTCTCGGCCTCGGTCGCTGTCGCCGCGGAAGTGGTCTGGTTGGGAGAAGGACGCGCTAACTCGATTGGCGGCAGTGAACCATGTTTAACGGGGAGTAGTTCGTATGAAAGTATTCAATAGCTGGTGATGTATAATCTAATTGTTTTCAGCTGGGAAATAACGGCTTTCGTGACAACGTCGTCCGTCCGACTTACGTCCATCCGTCTTTCCGTCCCATCTGTCCTCCCTTGCTTCCCTCCTTCCTTCTTCTTTTCTTCTTTCCTTCATTCCTTTTTTCCTTCGATCCTTCGTTCCTTTCTTCCTTCTTTCCTTCCTTCCATCCTTCCTTTCTTCAATCCTTTTTTCCTTCTTTCCTTCTTTTCTTCGTTCCTTCGTTCCTTCCTTCGATCTTTCCTTCCTTCCATCCTTTCCTCAATCCTTCCTTCCTTCTTTCCTTCTTTCCTTCCTTCTTTCTTTTCATTCTACCTTCGTTGCTTCGTCCCTCCCTCCCTCCCTCCCTCCCTCCCTCAATCCCTACCACTCTTCCTTCCTCCCACACGTCTTTTCGTCCGATCTTCCTTCCCTCCATTCGTCTGTTGGTAGGACATTTTGGTTGGTGGAACAATAGAGCCTGTTATTAGATCGGAAGATTTCTGGCGTACACGTCAATTAATATTTGCAAGTAAATCGAATAGATTGTTACACCATCGACGAAATTGTCACTGTGATGAATTTTGTAGGACCTTCACGAAACTATACTCGCTGAATATCTATGCAAATTCACAGATATTAATGATGATGAGGTCCAAATTGCATTACGACACCCGGGGATGAGATGAGTGAAGTGGTATCCCGTTGCCTTCCTCACAGACAATTATGGGTGAGCAACCTAACCAAGGTCGCTTTGCAGAGGCTCGGATTGGGTTCGAACCTGCGATCCTCCGAACGCAAGGCACTGAATATCCCACAACGCCTACCCAATAAATAAATATCACAGATATTATACGACGGAATAAATAATCACATAAAACCGACAGCGTCGTTGTTATAAGGATGGCACAAACTCATGACGTTGTTTGATGAGAAAGCAGGGTTAAACTGCAATGGCACACTGAATGAAAGAATCACGGAATATATATATTTTACAATATAAAACGAATGTACTTGATATCCTTCAAAAGTTCAGATGTACAAACAGTTATACGACAGAACATCTATGAGTCAGAGTGCGTCAAGGACATGCTTATGGTCCCTACACAAGTACAATGCCACTGGCTAAGCTCGAGACGGCGACAGAGATTCTGGGGCCTCAGGCAGATCAGTCTCGGGCCTCTAACGTATCTTTAATTAGAGAAGCAACTGTTCTGAATTTATCTGTAGCAAAATAGCTTATAATAGTCTCGTAAGTTAATTGCGGGTTCGGACCGGGCCACTAAAAACCGCAGGGTCCATGGGTTTAATGCGGATCATTTTATGCGCCATCGATTGATTTAGGCACGGGCGCAATAAAATTGCTGATTAATAATCATAACACTAATCACTCTCTCACCGGTGATAGTCTGCATTCCATTGAATTGCTTAGACTGTCATGGAACGTTTGCGCTCTCGGCTTATCAGTACGTCGAACAAGAGATCTGAGCGACATAGCGCAGAGCAGGCGCCGTCTCAGACTATCGCCGTCACTATGAGTAAGGCTTAATCGACGAATGGATAGCGCAAGAGGAAGGCATGTCTCAACTTATGGACTATCTATACGCTCTCCCTTACTCTTCCGTCAGGTTTGTACCGACGATGAGGTTTTAACACGATGGCTCCATTTCTGTCTGCCTCTGATTGTATCCGGGGCTGTCTCATATCCGTGTTAATTTTTTCCAGATCTTGTTCTACATTTTCCATCAACGTCTTTGTCTGTCTTCCTCCAGTCAGTGTTTCCTTCACGTGGCAATATATACTGCACTTGGAGGTAACCTCCTATATAGTTCATTCATCGCTACATGGCCAAACCATGTCAGTCTTCTTTTTCTGATCCCGTCTACCGTTGTTTCTCTCTGTCCCAGCTCTACCCGGGTTACTTCCTTTCGAATCCTGTCCCATCTGGTCCTCCCAACTATTCTTCTTAGCCAGTTCACCTCCGCCACCAGGAACCCCCTTTCATCCTTTTTTTCGCAGGCACCAGCACTCAAATCAATACAGCAATACCAGAGTGACAAATGCCATATATACAATTTCAGTTTTGTTCTTGTCGATATATGCTGCTCGTCTTCCACATCTTCTGCAGTCTGCCAAACATTGCTGATGCCAGACCAATTTGCGTGCGTTTTATGACCTTTGTGCATTGTCCATCGACTGTCTACTGATGTCTTCTTATACGGTGTCGATCTGCGATGGATTAATACAAGCATGAATAATGGCAGAGCGGTTCCATAGAAACATTTATTTGATATTAATGCATTTTTTGCGTGTTCATTCGTCTTCCGTGCCAATGCCTACTTTATTGTAAGAGACACATTTGCCACTTGTGCTTTTGTTGAAGCACCCTGCCTGAAGTCGATTCCACATGTCAGGCAATTCGCTTAAGAGCCAATTTCACCGACTCGAGAAAGAAATCGGTCGGAAGACGACAGTCCTTTTAATGGTAACCCGGTATAACCATGACCTTTACCCGACCGGGTGAGATTGTCCATCAATTGCCGCCAGCCGCACCTAGTAGCAGCCGTTTCGCGCTTTATGGTATGGCGCATTCATTCAGTTTTGCGGTTGTTTGCTGGTGTTGACGTCATAAAGACTGCACTGTGATTGCATCTCTTAACTATAATGAATGCGTTGCTTGTACGCATCTGTGGCTGGAGGAGCAATAAGTGCTGAAAATAGCTTGAACTACTTCCAATCAGGCGGAATGCTGTCTGATTCTTGGCGTCAAACAGGTTCCAAGTTCGCGTTGTTATCAATCAATCCATGCGCCCACAAATCTACGCAATTTCTGTTTCTGCTATACCACTGTCCTTGCAAATAGTAGCATTAGTAGTCGTGCAGTAATATTCGCTTTAATATTAGCAGAATTTTCTTAACTGTGTTTCTAGTAAAATAGGCCAATGTGTTAAGTATCTATTGCAAAAGTTTTCATCATCATCATTCTTCTTTTCCTCCATTTCTCTTTCTCCGCTGATTTGGCATTCAATGTATTCTAATGTATCCGTCATCCTACTTCATTCTTTCTCTTTCCTCCTTCTCCTCTTCCTCCCTTCTGCCCTTGTTCCTCGTTCTCCCCATTCTCGTTGCTCTTACTTTGACTCTCCTTTCTTCATCTCTTCTTCCTTCTTCTTCTTTCTCCTCCCGTATCTTCGCTTTAATCCTCGCTTCTTTCTTCTCTCCTTTTCCGCTCCCTTCTCATTCTCCCAGTCTCAATATTCTCGTGACTTGTGTTCGGACACGAGTTTCGCCCTGCAGGGCCGAGAATTCGCCACCGCCGCCGATTGCCATCTCGCCTAATTGAGTTGAGTGCGCATGCGTGGCATACAGAGGTCGCTTGGGTGAAAGGAATCGCCATGCTTAGCAGAGAGAGAGAGAAAGAGAGAGAGAGAGAGAGAGAGAGAAAACGAGAAGCGGAGGTTAAGAGAGAGAGAGAGTGGTTTCCTTTGAACCCTCTGCGCACATGCTATGGAAGTTGTTAGAGGAAGGTTCCGATTATGCAAACGAGAGCGACATGAAAAGCAACGATTTAAATGGATACAGAGTCGCCCTCCTCCTTTATCGAGGCTTGGGACTGGCACTGTCAGAGTGCGAACAGTGGCAAAGTTTAAAACGGAAACAGGTGAGCGGACGAGTGATACATAACGACACTTGCTGCAGCAGCCAGAAAGAGACAAACAGTCGACCACAAGAAACAGAAAGAGGTCCATAAAGAACCAGACTATCCATTGTGAGCGTTAATGCGTTTTTTTCATACGAGAATTCGCGCTTCTTTCAGCGGATATTGTGCAGCCAACAGCGCTGAGATGATAAGAGCAGCAGCAAAATACGAACGCCTGGCTTCTGCAGCAGCAGCAACAGCGAGGGCTAAGCGGACCCCCGTCTGCTACTGACGCTTATATAGTCGGCTAAGCACACGTCGCTATTTCGCTTCCAAACATCGTTGCGTGAGACGGAATCAACGAGGCTTCAATAACTTTCGTTTGGTAGCGTTAATATCTCAGAAGAAAAGGCCGGTCGCCTTCGATCCGAGCTCATCCATCAAGTCCATATGAACTCTCGAGTAAAAACTGAGCTGAAGAAGTTGTTCGATCATTCGGCTCGACTGCTGCCTCTTCCATTGAATCTCTCTATTTTCCGTGTTCCCTTATTATCGCAGGCGCGCAGATCGATTTAAAGAGACTTTTATCGTACGAATGAGATTTTTATTCTGTCGAAGAACATTTTGATTGACCGAAGGAGAATTTGATCAGTTGAAAAATATTCTGATCCGTTGAAGAATTTTGATCAATCGCAGATTTATCTTGATCGGTTGAAAAAGATCTTGATCTGGTGAAAGAGATTTTGATCGGATAAAGGACAATTTGATCGATCTGTCAATCGAGGATGAGTTGATTATTTTAGATCAATCGATCAATCCACAACTGGATGATCAATTAATTCTTTCCATTTCCCTTTCTGGAAGATGTCTTCCTAACCCATCCAACACGAGTGTTGTAATCGTAAGAGCGCATTTATATAACTCTTCTTCAGAAACCGTGCAGCTTCCAAGACGTCAATCCAAAAGACCAGATATAGAAGAGCATCATATATTCAACCACCAACAAAACAAAGGCAATTGAAGGACAATAGGATGGGACCACTTCAGTTGCGTAGCATATATATGCATTCCGCCGCTTGGCATTTATATATATATGTATATATATATATAATTATATAACTTATGTGGAAGCGCAATATATATATATATATATATATATATATATATATATATTTTGCGCTCCCACATAAGTTATATAATTTTCAAAGTTTATAAGAACATGATGTGTGACAGTCTGTGCATGTTATGCATATGCGTGCAGTCTTACATATACTTTTACAGGCATATATATAATTATGCATATATATACATATGCAAATACCTATGCATGTATAGGTTTGTATATGTACACATGAAGTACGCAGAAGTAGATGTATATCGATGCCAGGTTGTCGACTTAGAATGGATCCGTGTGCGTCGTATACGAATGGATCTGTCGACGGCCAAGAATTGATCTGAGCCTCATCTGAAGCCTCATCTGAAGCCTCATCTGAAGCCTCATCTGAAGCCGCATTCGTTTATTGAATCAGGACTCGTATAATGGAAACGAGGCTCCGTCGTCTCTCGATCGCCCGATGACAAGACGAATCCGTGGATTTTAGTGCTCCATATGGGCACATATACACACTAATTGTACATGCATGCATATATATTTATATATATGCATGCATATAATTGCTTCACAATGTATATAACCAATAGGACAGAAGGTTACAGCCAGACTTGTATGCAAGACTTTGAACTTCGAGACCAAGACGAGACCGAAACAATGAGGTACCGAGACCGAAACCGAGACACTAGGTACAAGACAGTACGAGACAGTAAAATACAAGTGGTCTTAAATAAAGGATTTTAAAATACGCATGTATCAGTTCGGTTCATTAATAATTTCTATTGCTGCTTTATCTTTTTCTATATCTTTTCGTCAGCCTATCTTCTGAATCGTATAAAGATGGCCTTTTTATGCACGTCGGAAATCTTCTGGACAATTTTAAACAAACGAATTCGATACCAAATATCAAACGAAATTATAAATTTGTGCAACTCCTTACTCACCCTGAGAAACTCGAAGCTGTTCCAATCGTTTCGGTTATGGAGGCTTTAAATCAACGACAAACGGCGCGCCATTGCGATTGTTTGTCAATAACTTCAAATAGCGTAAACGCAAACTTCACAATTTCAGGTTCTTTTTCAGACATTTTACACTTTAAGAAAATCGAGATGATTTCAGTATCATACGCGTTAACCAGAATAGCTTCCGGTTTGAGTTTTTTAGCGCCAGATTATAAGACAGTTAACGCCAGATTTATCGAGACCGCTTGTTCTAGACAGAACAAGACTGTCATTTCAAGACAGTTTCTAAAAATTTGAGACACTACCGCGAGACCGAGACCAGGACAACAGGTTCCCGAGACCGAGACGCTAAAAAACTATCTCGAGACGTCTCGAGACCGAGACATTGTCTCGAGACCATACAACGCTGGTTACAGCTGATTAGAATTACTACGCATGCATAACACTGTCAGCATGCCCCAAGAAATTCATGAATCCATTTCCACATACGACCCATATCGAGTCCCCTATTATAGGGTTTCTTTTGTTTCCCTGTTTGCAAATGACAGTGGGGCATACTGTCCCACTGCTAAAAGATCATTATTTTACCAAGCTACTGCGCTGAGCGACTCTATGTAAAGGACTCGCTCACAGTTCCTGAGCCGCCAATATAGAGATACTCGAATGCTTTTCGAGCTGCAAGGTGATGGCTGCTCTGACCAATCGGATAGCGTGTACTGATGAGCAAGTGCTTCAGAAGAGGCGCCACCTATAGAGCGAAAAAGACTAAAACATAAACTCTTGACAACGTCGAAGTTACCCGTCCGTTTGGATCTGTGGCAGGGAGACCTATTTTTAGAGTGAGATAGACTGTCAGAGAAACAGGCATGTAAAGAGACTGTTAGAGTAACATACACGGAGAGAGACTGTTAGAGACAGACATGGAGACAGACTGTTAGAGAAACAGACGGTGGCATCAACATAGAGCGATTGATTCGCTGCAGTGTAGCTGTTGTCAAACGGAAGCGGAAGTCGTCGACCGGTGGCGTTCCTCTGAAGGACCGTAACACGTTCCGATCGGAGCCCCTCTGGTGGCCATCTGGCGGCGAGGAACGATCGAATGCGTCGTAATAATGGGAAGACGTAGATTACTTAGGAGGCTCTTAAATATCTGAGAGGAAATCAACATTCGATGGCGAAACCAGGAGTATACATTGTAATAAGAGGATTACTCTGGTAGGGAAGGACGGGAGGAAGGATGGAATGATGGAGAGAGTAAAGGAGGGAGGGAGGGATGGATAAATGAATGATGAGGTGGATGAATGGATGGAAAATGAGGTGGCCAGATGAATGGAAAGAAGAACTGATGTATGGATGAATGGATGGGCGCACTGGATAAATGAATGAATGGACAGATGGATGGATGGATGGATGGGTGGATGGATGGATGGATTAATGGAAGCATGAATGGATGAAGGGGTAGATGAATGGAAGGATGAATGGAAGGAAAAACTGTGGAGAAGACGGAAAGACCGGAAAGTAGAAATAACACAAAGAACATGATAACAATGGTTTATTGCCATATATTGTCTTGCGGACAATCTTCAGCAATATTATCAAAATGAGCCGAACCCTTTTATTTGTGTTATATATGGGTAGAATACGTGAATGATCAGCATTGAAGCTTTGGAGTAAGTATGATCTAATCGTAAAAGAGGACAGGTGAAACGATTTAGGACACCGTAAACCTTCAATGTGGTCAGTTGTTCTCTTTTCACTGCGTTGATCTCCGACCTTCGCTTAATAGCAAATGGCAACTATTTAAACAAATCAGGAGTGGGAACAGGTCTAATGTTGTTTGGCCCTATAAGCATAAGATGTGCCATTTAGAAACGGATGTAGAATAGGCCTATTACGATGAACGGGACTTAACACCAAAATCACACCACTGATACGTATGACCCAACTGAAAGTATCTTAACGGCGACATTTGCATATGATTATCAGGCGATGAGCTATACTTGCCTCTGCGGGGGCCGTGGCGCTATTATATGTACTGTAATTTGCCTCTGTTGGCCCTTAGCTATGGAACAGCCTTCCTGCTGTGACTCGTGCTGCAATCTTATCTAGCAGCACAACTGTTACTACTCGTTCTCTTAAGACTTTTCTTTTCTCGAGGGGTTTTTCGCACTGGGATCCCCTCTGATTAGGTTGTACTGTGAGAGGCGCTTTATAAATCCGCAAATAGAATAGAATAGAATTTAATCGAGCATTTATATAGCATCCCTTCAAAATAGATCAGAAGCGCTTTCTGCGCTGGCATAAACGATGCTAAAGTCATAGTGAACGACTGCTAGGCCTATATGCCCATATATATGTCACTATGTCAGCAAAACAATTCACGGTGAGCTGAACAGAGTCATCAGTGGTGAGTCCACCCCTAAATTCATTAAATTCAATTCGCCCAAATTCATCTGACAATTGTAATTCCATCTTGAATTGCCGACATGTTTATGAAATCGCACACAGTAGTGTCTCGTTTGCCAAGATTCAGCGTTTAAATATGCCCCGAATGGCAATCATGCAATGAGAAATGCAGAGACAATAAATGAGCCATTCCTCTTCCACATACTCGCTTTTACAGTTGCTTATTAATATCGTTGAGATTCCCCGTCGTTCGCGGAAATCCGTCGCTCAATAATTCAGCAATAAAAGTAGGGCGCGGATGTATACGAGGAATGGCGGAAATAATCCGCTTCAGCACGCTGGCGGCCAGCAATATATAAGCGAACATTGCTCCGCGGCCGATATAAACATAAAAATGTATAATCACAACTACCACGCATAGGCTACATACAATATATATAGCGCATCTTCTCGGAAACTACTCAGAGGCGTTTCAAACTCCAAGTCTCCAACTTGCCCAACAAGGACAGTTTTGAGTTTAGAAAGGAAAGCTTCAGGTAGCCTCCCAAGGTATAGACCCAGCTCATGGGGAAGACCATCTCTAACTACTGGAACTACAAGAGAAAAAGTCAGACTCCGCAGAGAATTCCTGTTTTGAGGAAAATAGCATATATTGGGGCGAGACCTTGGTGACAATGCCAAAAAAAACTGTTGTATGCCCCGCACTCAGTGCGCTGGTGGATAGGGAGGGCTCCCACGAAGGACCGCCAGCATATAGCTTGAGACGTGCGTGCAGGTTGGCAGAAGTACAGAATTGCAGAATGCAGAATTGGATTTCGATAAGAGGTAACGGTGTCAGCGGACATTCGTATAGTAACATTTCTAGTGTGGAGTCATAGGAGAGTACCTTCACGGATTACAGCTCGCTTACGGAGCAGGAAACGACATTGGACTCATCGCCATCAGCATGATAGCAGAAATGCAGATCTACAGAAATGCAGAATTGCAGAAATGAAGAATTGCATGTTGGCAGAAATACATAATTGCAGAAATTTGGATTTGGATAAAAGCTAAACGAGGTTTTCTTAGACCATAAGGCGGTGTATTTCTTTTTCCACGCAGCTTTTTGCACTGATAGGGTGTCTGAGTGGGCTGTACTGTGAGAGGCGCTATAGAAATGTGTTAATATAATACAATGTGTTTTCGTCATTTGATTTCCAGCGAGCAGAACATGAGAAACGATGGAATTAGACTGGCAATCGGAATACTAAACTCTGCTGGACAGAGTCGTTCAACCAAAACTCCGATGGTTTGGACATAGAAAGAATGCCAGTTGACCAAATTCAACATAGCGCACCAGGCCTAATGCAAGATTCGAAGAAATAGAGAGACATATACACGTAGATCAAGACTACTTTGGATAAACAATATAAACAAAGACATAACAGCACTTGGACCCTGCCACCAGGGCAACTATGGACCTATAAAATGACAGAGGATAATGGCAGTCATATATTCGTACCAATCGTCGCCAAATGGCAGACGTCAAGAGCTGATGATGATTATGATGATGATGATGATGATGATGATGATGATGATGATGATGATGACATAACACATGTCACACGAATAAGACATTAACTTCCGTCTGTATATACTCCGTCAGTATACTCCCTGTAGACGTCCTGTCCGTCTGTAAGTCCGCCTGCCTGTAAAAGCCTCTCCGTTCTCCTGTAATATTTAACATGACAAATGAGCCTGTCAGTAAGCAAGTTAGCGGTACGACCAATTATGGGAAATGACCGCACAGCGTCCGATTGTATAGTGACCGCGTGCACTAATATCCTGTCTAAGTGCCCATTGCCAAAATGACAATAGCAACTGGCACGCACTTTACCAGGGTCAAGAGAACAGTATCGGGTGGGGAAGGAAGGATTAAAGTCACTGAATGCGTGGAGTTGCTGTCCTTATTGGACATGCATGGATGATCGTATGAAACTGCTCAGGCATATCCTCGATATTTATTTATTTTCCTTTGTCTGTTGCCGAATAATGTTGTTCGCTCGTTGTTACTTAATCGCATCTTCGTCTTTCTTATTTTCTTTTCTGTGAGTGAAACATGTCCACTGTCCGCTTGGCTTTATACTTCCTCATAATTATAGCCATCAAAGCTATTTATAAATAGCGGCGTCTGCGACTTGGCCCATTGGGAAAATGCTTTTCATTCCTCTTTAGAACCAGTAGCAGAAAAGAAATAACCTTAGAAATTTCCATCTCTACCCACAGAACCTCTCCAGGAAAAGATATAGAATTTGCAGGTATTGTCATTAGCAATAATCATGCTCTGCTAGTATACGCCAAATACAAGACAACACTTGCCATCATGAATCAGTAAGCCTATGTCCAGCGTCACAGCTACAATATATGAAGCACGCGTATTCTAGACTTGACCATACATACGGTGTAATTATATACATACGGTGTAATTATATACATACGGTGTAATTATATACATACGGTGTAATTATATACATACGATGTAATTATATACATACGGTGTAATTATATACATACGGTGTAATTATATACATACGGTGTAATTATATACATACGGTGTAATTATATACATACGGTGTAATTATATACATACGTCGATTATTTCGTTCCGTACGTGGTACGTGGCGACTTACTTGTTATCATTTGCACGCTATATCCAGCCCAGAATCATTGATTCCGGCAACAAAATACGTTATAATGACAACTAAAAACCTCTTTCACGGCTGCAAGTCTGCTTGCCTGCTTACTGCTTATTACACTCACTAAGATAATGCAAAAATAATTCTAATGTCCTGAATAAGCATTAAAAAACTACTCTGAATAAATTAATAAACGAATGAATGAATGAACGAATGAATGAATGAACGAATGAATGATTGAATGAAGAAAATTGCGTTGCGTGGTTTGGTAGAGATGTGTAAATAAGATTGAGTTTGTGGTGGCGTGTCGCATAAATTTCCCAAAAGCAGTTGGTTGTCGGCTGTGTTGGTATAAGGAAGACTCAGCGCTCGACTGCGCGAACGACGACGGAGGAAGAGGAGGAGAAGCAGGAGGAAGAGGAGGAAGAGGAGGAGGAGGAGGAAGAGGAAGAGGAGGAAGAGGAGGAGGAGAAGGAGGAGTGAGGAGGAGAAGGAGGGGTGAGGAGGAAGATGAGAATGAGAAGAGGAGGCAGAGAGGAGGAGGACAAGGAAGAGGAGGAGGAGGGGGAAGAGTCAGGAGAAGAAGGACGAGAAAGAGAAGGAGGAGGACAATTAAAGGAGGAGGAAGAAAAGAAGGAGAATGAGAAGAGATGCACGAGGAGGAGGAGGATTTAGGTGGAGGAGGAGGAGGAGCTCAGGCAACAAAAAAGCATGAAACTGGATTCTGAATCGACCGAAAACCGACAGATGTCCAAACGAACGACATATCGTCGCTCTAGTGTCACTGACTTTCCTGATCAAGTTATGGTTTCTTTCGTTAAGCACTGTACGTTATCATCATCTTCATCATCATCATCATCACCACCACCACCACATCATCATCATCGTCATCACCGTGTCTGCCAGTTCTACACTCCTCAGTCACCATTATCGTCGTCGTTGGCATCATCTTTGTTTCCATTAACATCCACGCTATCGACCCCGCCATTGCTATTTAATAGCAATGATAATAATAGTGGTAATAATAGTAGCAGTAGCAGCTGCAGGAGCTACGCCAGCAGCAACTGCTGCAACAGTTGTTATGGTGATAGTAATAGTAGTTTTAATAGTGTCGGCAGCAGCAGTGGAAGTGCGGAGTACCTGCTATTAGTGCAGCATCATTAAAATGAAATCGGAAGTAGTATGAGAAGTAGTAATATGGATAGTAATCATCAACTGTTACAGTCATTCAATCAATCACCGTCGTCATAATAATCATCGCTTATGTTCGCTGTTTTTCGAAATTCTTAGACATTGACTGTTGCAATGCACTGTCGTCCAACGTGGTTATCTCTTATTGCATCCAAGACGGCGGTGACGTCAGGAAGGTCAGTGGGGATGAATCGTATAGGGCGATGTCTGCCTTGATGGGTCGCGTGGTTATGGCATGAGAGAGAGACAGACATACAGACAGACAGAAAGAGAGAGAGAGAGATGATGATGATGAAGATGATGATGATGATGATGATAATGATTACGACGACGACGATGCAGACAATCCATAGAGTTGTCTATCATCGGTTAGCACATCAATCATTGCGTTTGTACGGCAATACATCTCTGTCTGCGCTTTTTTTACCATTAAACACATGAGTCTGTCGCCTGATCTACGCTTTAAGCGCTTCAGGAATTCTTGTCTTTTACCATACTCTCTGTCTCGGCAACTGATCGAAAACCTACTGACCGAATGCACTCACTCACCCACCCATTCACCCAATCACTTAAACATCCACCCATTCATTCACCCACTCACTCACTCAATCACCCATTCATTCACCCAATCACTTAAACATCCACCCATTCATTCACCCACTCACTCACTCAATCACCCATTCATTCACCCACTTACACAACCACCCAATCACTCACCTGAAATTTACCATACATCATTTTGATTTCGCTTCCATAAGCTTTTATGTTGTGTTCGCTACAAACCTTGAATTGTTACCAAACCGTAAGTCTGTTCCTTTGTGCCTCGTGGTTTCTAGATATCTCCCTGTGTCTGTGACACTCTGTGTATCTCAAGCCATCCATCGTCTCTTACTGTCTCATCCCCCCATCTATCAATCTATCTATGTCCTTATCTGTATCCTTGTCTTTGTCTCGTTTGATCCATCTCTCCTTCGCATCTCACATACATGTATCTCCTGTGTACTGCTACAACAACATCATGGCGCCAGGGTCGAGATGTGTCCGACTTCGTCTATACAGTAAAATTAAGCCGGACCAATAATCTGTGCACTGCAGTTAGGCGACGTCGTTTGAAGAATTATGTCAACAATTGAAGTAGGATTTTAACGTAATAGTATTAATCATTGTGCTGTATTGTCTTGTTTTATACAAGCATTTATAGAGCGCCTCAAAGTAAGGTGAACCGTTCAGAAGCGCTGCCGGTGTATAAGGCCCTTCGAGAAGAAGCAGGTTTTGAGGTGAGCGAAAGAGGACGAGGCACTGTCAGAAATAAAGAATTTTAGAGCTAACAGTAGAAGGAAGTGCACTCCTCAGAGAGGAACCAATTGAAGCAAAGGATCGAGACATACGAAAATAATATTTGTCAAGTGAATCGAGAAGCCACAAACGATGGCCAGTTGAGCCATCACTTTGACACACGACGCAGTAGATTAGAAAGCGACGTCATGAGGGTTCTATTTTCACAGACAAATTCCTCGTCCTGGAAAAGTAGCAACGGAATGAACATATGTCAAAAAAGTTAGAATCCTCATCATAGTCTAAAAAAGAAGTAGACCTACACAAGTCTGCATTTCGAACCGATCGACAATTAGTTCATCGTTTAGTTGAGACGTAGGCGGCAGGTCAATGATCTCTTTATATAATTATTAGGAGACCTTTGGCGTTGCTAACGCATCAACTGAGTTCAGTGCATTATCGTGTGTACGTGGAATCATTCTTGGTCGAGATCTCGCATTCCTTTCAACAGCTCAGCTTGACAGTTGCTATATATAGTGTATGGATCAATGGCACTATTTGTCGGACACATCTTCGCCTCGGACACAATGTATCATCACACCAGCTTATTCTGACCCTCAGCGTCCCTATACGCTCTCCCTCTATCGACTCTCTGTCTTTCCTTCCAGCTGCCCCACTCTGCATCCTTACCCATCCACCCCAATGACACTGACCTCGGCCTTCAACACACGCGATCAATCAATCTCTGTCTTTAACTCTGTCTCTGTCTTTGTCTCTGTCTCTCTCTGTCTCTTTCTGCCTCTGTCTGTCTGTCTGTCACTCTGTTTCTCTCTGCATCTCTCTGTCTCTTTCCGTCTGTCTGTGTGTCCGTCTCTCTCTCTCTCTCTCTCTCTCTCTCTCTCTCTCTCTCTCTCTCTCTCTCTCTCTCTCTCTCTCTCTCTCTCTCTTCTCTCACACACATTCTTCGTTCTAACTAATACACTCTGCCAGGAATGAGATATCATTTCCTTTAAGCGGATATAGCAGGACCGCGGCAACATCACTCACATATAAAATTATATTTATTAAATATATAATATATAGTTTGATCCATCGTCCATAAAATACATATCACTGAATGAAATACCGCAATCGCCTCTACTAAGAACGGGAATTCATCGTCAATCACCCGTCCATTCTGGGTGATATATCCACCGATGACTTCAGACCTGTAAATACATAATGGCCACAGGAGACTGAAGTATAAACATTGACGATATGGTAATTATCGCAGGCCACTGTCAACGCTGAGCGTCAAAAAGTCACGCATACTAATATCATACGAAATATCGTTTGTAATTATTGAACTTGACTGACGTTAAATTTGATGCGGATAATTACATTGTTTATAAACTATTGGCAAAACATAGTCAGATTATCTGTAATGAAGCCTGACATGAAAGATGCATACAGGAAGCGTGGACCCGATCAGTCATCATAACTATGTCAAAGAAGTGTTTTGGCCAAGTTGGTGATTTATAAAACTCTGGCATTGTTGTGTAATGTGTGGAAGGCGCCACAGTCAGTTCTACTGGAATAGTTGCTGTCAGAAGTATAGGCGAATTTGGCGAAAGAGATTGAGAAGAAATTCACAGCAATTAATACTGAAGGTGAGAGTCAGGAACGCGAAAGGAAAAGGCCAACTCGTATGTTACTACTTCGTGGATTTTCAGAAGGCTTTCGATCGATCAGAGAAAGACACCATGCGGATGGTGCTGAAAACGTTTAGAATAACAAGAAGGTTGAAAGTGAAACCAATGATCAAAGCATTCATGGGAGTGGAAAGGCAACAGTGCCAATGGGCGGAGAACTTGAATATTTTTATAGGACCACAGTTGCCCTAAGACAAGGAGAAAATCTATCCAACAAATTCAACTCACGCATGCATAAACAGAGAGAAGCGTACTGGAAAAGGAATCTCAATTCTTGAAAACAAGATTAACGACATCGATCTTGATGATGATGATGATGATGATGATGATGATGATGATGATGATGATGATGATGATGATGATGATGATGATGATGATGATGATGATGATGATGATGATGATGATGATGATGATGATGATGATGATGATGATGATGATGATGATGATGATGATGATGATGATGATGATGATGATGATGATGATGATGACTTCAGGCAGGTCGGTTTGGCTTTACGCCACCCGGGGATGAGGTGAGCGAGGTGGTTTCTCGTTGCCTTCCTCACAGACAATTATACGTGAGAAACACGTAGGGAAATTGAAAATAATTAACACTGGGATGGAAAAGGCTTTGCAGCATTACAATTAATATCAGGAGAAGGTAATTATGTGACATGGTGCTGAGAAGATTGAGATTAGTAACTGAGGTAGAAGGTCTGATGATAATCGATTACGCGGGGTCAGTGTTTCCGATTCTGGAAGCCTACATGTCAGGGGTGTAACAAGCGGGGGGGGCCGGGGTGCACCGGCCCCCAGTTTCAAAACCGGGGCTTTGCCCCTCCGGTCCCAGTTTTAATGCTCAGTGCCCCACATGTATTCCCAAATCGGTTCTTTTTTATGTTTATCCAATAGCTTTTTAAGATTACTTTTGTTAAGATAATTTGTGCCCCTATTTTTCAAATATCTGGGGGGCAAAATTCAAAAAGTGGGGGCAAAAAAAAAATTTGGCACTTTTCGTAATATTTTTTTAATTATGCCCCCAACTTTTCAAAACCTTGCTACAACCTCTGCTACATGTACATGCTGTATTAGAAGGAGGAAGATATACGGTGAAGAATGTTCAACAGACAAACGCAGAGGAATGGTAATCTTAAAGAGCCGTTGGCGTAGCATTTGGATCAGAGTGTATCAAAGTGGCAATCAGCAAAGCATGTTTGTTCAGTGTGTCGCATCCTGCTGCATAACCATGCATGGACGTTACACAGAATAGACAAGGATAGATTGCTGGCATTTGAGACGCTGAGATGTCGCAGAAGGATTTTGAAATCGGGTGGAACTAAAGATCACCAGCGCTCAGTTGTCATCACGAGTCAATGACAGATGGAATGGAGGAGAGAAAGTAAGGCACACAAGCAGTACGTTTGTACATATGTATGTACGTATGTACGTATGTACGTATGTACGTATGTACGTATGTATGTATGTATGAATATAGACTCTTAATGTAGCGCATTAGCATTCCTCTTAAGCATCGTAGAATCAGTTGGGAAGTGGGAGACGCTTTGGGTTTGATGCCCACCAGAGTCAACAATAAGAGTTCAAAGACCTTTCTATTTATTGCTTACGATTCGCCGGTTAAACACAAGATCTGCCAGACCTTTGATGTGGATGGATGTCCGCGTCAGATGCGCCACTGCACCAGTTGTCTCTTCGTGAGCGTGGAGTATATACTCGCTCAGCCTAGGCTGTTATAAATTGGCATAGATTCATTAAGGACCTGAAAAACTGATTAACTGTATTAGTCAACAGTTCCATCTCCCTCATGAACGGTTGTCATAGGCAACCACAAATTATGAAAACGCATTATCCCTTCATTCCCCAGATAAACTGTTCTTTATTCGATGAACGATGGTTGTAAATAATTATGTAAATGTCATTCATACGAAAGCCTGCAAATCGATGTTATAATTGAAGCTACAGTTTAGTATTCAGTTCAGTCAGCAATCTCTCAAGCGTCAACTGGTGCAGGATGGTGAGATTATGGGCTATACACAACACAACACAAGCTGTTTAAGATATTTCATGTCACCTTGCTGTTAATTTCTCATTATATTAACTACAACACTAAAGAATAAAAAAATCAAAAAAGCATTAGCCTACTGATAAATGCTTAAAATTCAGATTTACAGTTAATATTATTTGTCACAATTTTTAAGACTTCAAATTACAGTCCTTATCAAAAATTCAAATAATTGTATCTATGTTTAAATAGCGCATGCAGAACATACGGTTAGATATGCATATTAGACGTACACATGAAGTCATAAATATACAAATTAATTAATCGTTGATCATCGATTTAAAAGACACAGAACATCATGATCACATCGAGTAAGATAATCATTATTTATATCAGTGAGATTATTATTTAACCATTAACCATTGAGGAACGTAGCCAGGCTTTGTAAAGTATCGTAGAGTAGGAAAATGATCCGATCGTATTGGGCTATTGAATGCATATATATATATATACAGGGTGGCGCAAAGAAAGTGGGACCGTCTCGTGAAATCTTGTGCAAAATATATGAAATTATGTTTTAGGCGGGTTTTTTTACTGTAAAATAATCCTTACTCACTAACCCAACGTATGACGTCACTATTTCGTGAAGTTCAGGTCGTCATCTTCATAGTTTAGGTCATTTTTATAGTTTATGTAATTTTTGCACTGTTTATAAAATGACAAAAATAACAGCAGAAGATCGTATTCTCATAAAACATTTGCGAATTGAAAAACAATGGGGAGCTAGGCGAATGATTACTGAGTTTCCAAATAAAGCCTGGAGTAAAACAAGTCTTAATCGACTTTGTAAACAAATTGATGCCGATGGTACGACAGCGCGTAAATCTGGAAGCGGCCGCCCGAAGTTCGTTAGAACAGCACCAAATATTCAGCGTGTGAGTGAGCTGATTTGTAGCCAGGATGATGATCCTCACAGCCACAAGAGTCCACGGGAAATTGAAAGAGAAACTGGCATATCACGAAGAACAGTGCAACGCATTATAAAGCAAGATTTGCAACTTCAAACATACAAACGCGTAATAGGGCAGGTTATAAACGAAAACTGCAAATTTAAACGCCTGCAGCGAAGTCAACAGTTACTTGACAGATTTCCAAAACGAGAGAAGTGTACGAAGTATTTGGTTTACAGACGAAAAGACATTTACTCTCGCCACACCGGTTAATTCTCAAAATGATCGTGTTTATTCTGATGCAATAAAGAAACAACAAGTTCCAGCAACGAGACTCGTACGCGAACGTGAACATTTCAGTCGTGGCATCATGGTTTCGGTTGGTGTGTCTCGGATGGGAAAAACCAGTGTGGTGTTTGTTGAACCTGGAGCGAAAGTGAACAGTGAGTATTATTGTAATCACGTCTTAATGCAAGCATTGCTTCCGGATATTCGAGCGAGATGTAATCGGCAAAATTGGACACTGCAACAGGGCGGAGCTCCTTCGCATACGGCAAGAAACACGATAAACCTTCTTCTTCGGGAGAATGTCAGCTTCATCGAACCAGACATGTGGCCCCCAAATAGCCCGGACCTAAACCCGGTAGATTATGCTATTTGGGGTGCCCTCCAGCAAAAAGTCTACCTTCGTCGTAAATTTGCAACAATAGATCAATTGAAATTGGCCATCGTTGAAGAGTGGCAAAAACTCTCTCAGCGGTTTATAAACAGAAGCATTGACCAGTGGCGCAGACGTTTAGAAAAAACTGTTGAGAACCGAGAAGGACACATTGAATTTGATTTCAGATTTTGTATAGACTGTCATAGGGCAACAATTTACTTGTTTTTCATAGAAGAAAAGCTAGCAAAAAAAATAATTATTTGATATTATACTAGGCGGTCCCACTTTCTTTGCACCACCCTGTATATATATATATATACATATATATATATTTATATATATATACATAGTTCGTTCTCAATATGTCAAGGGCCAGGAGTGGCCCAGGACACCGATGAGAGGCGAAGTCGCTGATATTGTGAAATACTGTATATATCAACAGACCCATGCATATATAGGACGCGATAGAAAATACTCATAATCCCATAGGACATAGGTGAGGTATTCAACGAAAATCATCCCATAGATGGCGTAGTAAATGAAACTCCATCCCATAGAAGGCGTAGTAGATGAAAATTCAACCCCTAAATGGCGTAGTAAATGAAAATCCAACCCATAAATGGCGTAGTAAATGAAAATCCAACCCCTAAATGGCGTAGTAAATGAAAATCCAACCTCTAAATGGCGTAGTAAATGGAAATCCAACCCATAGATGGCGTAGTAAATGGAAATCCAACCCATAGATGGCGAAGTAAATTCAAATCCAACCCCTAAATGGCGTAGTAAATGAAAATCCAACCCCTAAATGGCGTAGTAAATGAAAATCCAACCCCTAAATGGCGTAGTAAATGAAAATCCAACCCCTAAATGGCGTAGTAAATGAAAATCCAGCTCATAGATGGCGTAGGAAATGAAAATCCAACCCATAGATGGCTGGCATAGTAAATGAAAATCCAACCCATAGATGGCGTGGTCAACGAAAGCACAATTGATGGGTACGTGATTTTCTCCCGCTCACTCTTGCTGGACATTTGACGTTGATCGATCGAGGTGATAGGTCGCTCTGCTAGGCATTCAGAGACTTCAGATTGCATAGAAGGTCCATATCTTGCGGTCGTCTTGAATGGACGACCTACAAATACCGGGCGACCTATAAGAATTAAGCTTAATATCCACCACATCTGCCAACATCCAGGATTTCTCAATAACCATTCAACGGATTATCTTTTAGTAGTATCAGCATAGCATACGATTCTTATGGAGTTAAGGCACGCATGTATTCATCATTGATGCGCCAAGAATTTATTTCAGTTGATCGCATTTGTCGTTTTGTCTTTTGAAGGCGTGTAACTCTCTTTTCCTTCTTCTGTCTCTGCCTGCCTACATGTCTGCCTGACTGTTTGACTTCCTGTACGTCTGTCTGTCGGCATTTCTACCTCTGCCTCTGCCTCTGCCTCTGCCTCACCCTCTGCCTCTGCCTCTCCTTGTCCAGCATCCTTTTCCAATTCATTTTCCTCATCTTCTTCTTCCTCTTATTCTTCTTCTCTTTTCTTTCTTCGTCATCACTTTTTCTTCTTCATGACTGTCGTAGCTGGGATTTGTCGCGATCACATGAGTGCGTCTTCTGCATGCCGGTCAAAATCATTGTAAACATCGTAACAACCAACGAGACCGAAGTTGTCTACAAGTGGGCTATTATTGCCTACGAAGTGAATGCGTAAGAAGTATAAAGCACTGTGAAAGCTCCATTGCCATCTAGCGAATAGACGGTCAACGAGTTTTATTCCAAAGGTGGTGTTGCAGTCTGCGCGACCACACTGTCATAAGGATCGTCGAATATGATGTAGGGCAGGCCTACAACGCTTCATATAATTTTAAGAGAAGCTCTGATACGCAAGGAATCGCTTAATTTATAATATTTTCATCATTTCATTGTTTCCGATTTTCGAGACACCCACACACACCCCCAACACATCCACACACACACACCCACACACACCCACACCCACACGCACACGCAAACACACCCGCACGCACGCACACACCCACAAACAGGAAAGCGGACAGAGTCAAACAGTCAGGCAGAAAGGCTGACAGATAAACTTCAGGATAACTACTCATCTTCATAAGGCTAAGAGATGATCTGAAACATTTTCAAAAGGCCATCGAATCTCGATCTTTCCGCTCTTCTTGTCCGTAAAAAGTATAATAATTATTATTGAAGTTCACTCATCAACCCGCACCATTGGCATATAATTGGATGGATGGATGAATGGGTGGATAATTGCGATTGGAGAGCGAATGTTTTGTAATTTCTCGAACGCATTGAATCTGCCATGGATGTGGTTGACTGAATGTTATCGTCTATTGTTTTGCCGTTTCGTCGATTGCATGCATGGTGGCAAATATATGCGGACCAAAATCATCTCCGTAATAGTCACTTGACATACGCACATGTGGACATACGCACATGTGAACAGACAGACAGATAGGCTTACATACAAACATATAGACTTACTGGCAGACAGAAAGTCAAATAGGCTGACAACCGAACAGAACGAAAGACTAAGCCTAATTGTCTCACCAACCAGACATTCAAACTGATAGATTGTCACACAAACACTAACAGATGAACTGAATAGCCGGGTAGTACGAACAAGACAGCCAGAAAGACAGTCTAAAGACATACGCACGGATAGGGGACAGACAGGTAGGCCTACTATATCACTGTCATAGCTCTGTGTGTGCGATTGTATGTGAGTGCAGTTAAGTCAGCGTCAGAGGTTAGAGGGATCAGACTCCCGGCTTCAACTACAAGAGCGAAATTTCAAGAAATTCTCACCTGGTTGTAGGTGTGCGCGCGTGAAAGACAGATAGACAGACAGACAGACAGACAGACAGACAGACAGACAGACAGACAGACAGATAGGCAGACAGAAAGAGAAGAAGAGACTGAGAACGAGACACTAAAGATTGAGAAGTCATCGAATACTTCAATAATTTTCGTGCAATCAGGTGTCGAACTATCGACTGGCTTGTGTTGTATTAATCCAGTATTAATGGACATAGATTTTGATCTTATAATTATTGTATACTAGATGGGGTACCCGGCGTTCGCCGGGGTCGAGACAGGTTTTTGGCCCTGGAGAGGAGGAAGACGGCGGCCGCGGATTCACCAACCCCTCTACTGAGTGTCTGAGGTGTTCCCCGAGCGAACGGGAAGGTTTCGAGTGAACATCTGTCAAAGTGTGTAGATGCATGAACAGACAGAAAATAGACACTGATGCGACAAAGTGTTATCGCTAACTTACAACTCCATACAATATTTCCAGCTGAAGTATCTTCGCGAACTCTTCGCCATCCAGCCGACCCGCTCTATCCGATTGTCCTCTTGCCTCACCCTCAGTCGACCCCGATTACATCTCATCGCAAGCTCCCAACCCCGCCATATCAAACGCCGCACCTCGTCTCTGGAACGATCTTCCTTCTGAATTTCGTGCCATCTCGGTTCCTCCATCTTCACTGCCCGCCATGCAATAGCATCTGTACCTAGCGCCGGAGGTGTAAGAAGATTTTGAAAAGTTGGGGGCATCATTTTTAAAATATTGCGCGAAGCTTAAAATTTTTTTTTTGCCCCCCTCTTTTTAAATTTGGCCCTCCTCCCCCAGAAATTTGAAAACTTGGGCACTAACTATCTTAGCAAGAGTCATCTTAAAAAGCCATTGGAGAAACATAAAAAGAACCGATTTGGGGAAGCATATGGGGGCACTGAGCACTAAAACCTGGTGGCTTTGCCCCCACCCCCAGTTTTAAAACTGGGGGCCGGCCGGTGCCCCACTGCCTCCGCTTGTTACACTCCTGCCTAGCGCCCCTGTCCACCACACCTCGGGCTTTCCATTCTAAACTTCAATGCGACCATTTCAAGAACCCCTACCGAACGTTTTGTCATGCTGGTTAGTCGAATTGAGCTACCGTGAGATCCGAATTAGGTGTTTCCTGCTATTCAGGAACAGTCGACGCTGCGATGCTTGTTACATTCAACCAAGCGCGCATTGATTTGACCAACCCGTCTACTGGGTGTATCAGGTGTTCCCCGGGCGAACGGCGAAGGTTTCATGTAAATAGCGTATAGACACTGATGCGTACAAAGTACACTGTGCAAACGATTGCCATCTCTAGACCTTGCCACATGTATCTCCCAAACCGTCCATTCGTATGAGAAATAGGCGTGGCAGAGAGAAATCACATGCACATGTACAGAATTCATAGGTCGGGGACCAACGTGTGTCGCTCATGGCGACTGAAAAGGGAATATTCCTTGGGATGGTCCTGAAACAGGTTTTTGGCCCTGGAGGCGTGCGCGGGATTCACTGCGTGTATCAGGTGTTCCACAAGTCAACGGAGAAGGTTTCGAGTGAATAGTTCTAAAACTCTGCAAATGCATCGCCTGACAAAGACACACAGAGAGACAGAGAAAGAAGAATTCTGTCTTTATTAATATAGATTCATTAAAACTATTTAATCAATCGCGAATCGTCACGGTGCAGAAACGAACAATTATTTCAACAACTGCAACTCAAGATTTCAACTACTGCAGAGAATCCGACACACTAGCTGTACAAATCGTTTCAACAACCTTTGTTAAAAATGATATGTATAGCGCAATGGTCGATCTGCGTGGCTGCCGACGGTTAAATTTGACTACTGTAATAACTCGTCATCTGTGACGCGCGACACTCTGACGATGGCGCTATATAAAAGTCATCGATCGACAGCAGAGGCGTAGGAGGAATACGAATGAAGGTGTCTACCTGACATATGGGAGGTAAGACATCAATGGACTTCGTCTGAAGTAGACGGCCTCAATACAGACGACGAGGATTATGCAAAGATCATCGGGGTGTCAATCAACGAAACCCGACACCGCAAGGCAGATGTCAGAGACGACTGTCCCTTCCATCTCTACGACCCACAGACAAGAAATTCATGAATCAGTGGAAGATTGGGTCTGGACCGGCTAGTTGACACGGATCAAGAATAGGGGACAATTCCGATACGAATGGCGCAACCCACTAGGCGATATAACGATAATAATGAAATTTGATCCCTGGAACCTGGTACCCCTCTATGACACTGACCAGGCCCAGCCATACAGCCGCTAGTCAAACAGTAACTGGACGCCCCTAGGACTCTGACGTTACGCTAGGGACGCCAAGACCCGACCAACCAGGGTTTAGTAATGGTTTCTGCAGGTGACCTGTCGTCCAATAGAGGTACGCGTTTTGCGTTTGGGATGGTGAAGGAAATCGCCTCTAGAAGGATTCATATAGCGTAGCAAGCAAAGAAACAGGGACTTGTTTCGGAATTGGGGGAGACGCTAGGTCGTTCTGACGATAAGGGTAATCAACGTAGTTGGGAACCCCGTCTCCAACGTAAACCAGAGAAACATTTCAAAAGGATACTAATAACTCCAGTAAGTGTAGATAGGATGAGTGGTGTGTATATATTTCATTAAATATACATATGAAAACCATCAAGTGTGTCGTGTTGCTGAGCTTGGTGATAGAGGAAAGAACCAGCGGGGACTCTCGTCATCAAGAAGAAGGAGTGGCGAGAGTGAAAACCCGCGACATCATCGTTCGTTCATACTGTACTTGTAATCATGTATACTACGGTTTGTCAGTTTTAAATTAAAGGGAAATTATTATTATTTACACGATGCATTTGCGTTGGCGATAATTATTAGGTCCTTCCCGGTAAATCAACGGCTAACTTAGGATCTCAAGGTTTCCAGCATTCATTTATTTGTCCGTCTGAGTGTTTGCATTCTGCGTGCTAGTGGTGGTCAGACCCGAACTACAAGAAGAACCACGGACGACATATATTCAGTTGACTTAAGCCTTGTCGTGTCTTCTGTTCTAATATTATGTGCACTGCTGACAGACAATGTGTCTTGTAATAAACCGGACATTTCAAACAAAGTATTCTCTGTCCCGTAAGGCCACGCAGCAATGTTTGGTCTGTTATATTGGGTCAATGTTGGACAATGTTTGGTCATTGCTAACCCAATGTGTGTGTGGGCTAGCTGGGTATGGTATATTCCTATATCAAGAGTATGGTACGCGCGTTAGGCTCGATTTCATTCTGCAATTAAGCTCTCTTGCAATATACAAAATTACTGATCTAGAATGTTTGGCGCAATTTCTGCCTCCAGGGACAGCAGGTACCCGGCGGAAGCATGCACAGAGCGATAGATAAATCGCTAACGAGCCTTCATACGATCGCTTGTTCGTCCTGTCTCCGACTCAGCGTCGATAGCAGACGGACGAGAGAGCGTAGAAGGATACAAGCAGAGCACAGATAGTCGCTTGGTAATTATTTCTTTTATAAAGTGAGACTTTTGTGACTCGTGCAGCGAAGCATGATCATGACAACGATGATGACGATAACAATAATAATGGCTATAATTGTAATCATTAATTTTTTAGACCTATTTTTTTTGCCCCAATATTCAATGACATTGCATCAACCGATTAATATTTGCATGAAGTACTTCCTTGTTCGAGGTCCGCACCATAACCGTTTTAGGACATATTTAACCTGCAAACTATACGTTATTTAGCGCTGTACGAAGCGCACGAGCCAACCGGCTACCGTGACACGTTTACAGCAAGCGGCAGGTATGCTTAACACTTGATCGTGGAGCTGTACACAGCAGCCGGGTCAATGTGGGTGCAGGGCGATTGTAAACATCTTTGGTTTGGTCAAGCATTATTAGGTGGACATCAATCACAGCTGGAGCTCACCCGAAATCAGACAAACGTTTATAATAATTATTGGTCATACGCACGTGCTCTACTACCAGACAGCATGTGCTTATTATCCAAATGATCACAATAGGTTCTGCTGTCGTCAGACCTCGTTTACGAGCGATCAGTCGGAAGTTCGTGTTCTTTTACTGTTCTACAGAACTCCGCTGTGCACTGGTGCGCGCGTGCGTGCGTGCGTCGGTCGTTAAGCGACGAATGGTTCAGCTGATGCTGATGACAGAAGAGAGCGAATAACAGACAGACAGACAGACGGGCGGACAGACAGACAGACAGACAAACGGATGGTGTTCGACTAACCGTTGGATGGACGACTGTGCGGTGGCTGGAACTTCGACAGTTCACATAGTGAGGAGAATGAGCCCGGTGGTGGCGAGAATTTGGGTGGCCCTATCGATTGGACTTGAATTGGTTTTGGACGAAGGGGTGGACGCGTCCAAGGGAGCTTTCTCAATGAAATCGGGTAAGTCCAGAGAAATTCTGTTATCTTTCATCTAATTCAAGGGGTCGACTTGCAATTATCACAGGATTCGTATGAAGGAGAGAAGGTGTCTCATTGTATTTTTAAATTGTATTATTATTATTATTACTATTATTGTTGTTGTTGTTGTTGAATTAATTAGAGTTTCATACATCCAAGGATTACTTAGTATATAGACTTACGTTACGGTGCTAACAATGATGTGATATTACTTACTCAATAGTTCAATCAATCAGTTAGTCAGTTAGACAATCAATCACTCGCTGGCTCGCTATTGCCCTGCTGAATAATTGCGAAATTGACAAATAGAAATGTTCACATTGAAAACTGCCTTTAAAAACTCAGTTTCGTACATGTGACTAGCCAGTGTGTGAGAAATTTCAATTATTGAAAATTGATACCAGCAAAGCAAACTTTAAATTATTTCATATTGTCCCTGATAACGCTGTTGCTGAATCAATAAATATATTTATCTTTATGTCTGTCACGCATTCATTTGACCTGACCTGAGTGACTGTAAAGAATTTCATAAGAGTGACAAATTGCATGTACACAATTTCTATAAAAAGATTTCTGATATAATGTGTGGTTAATGAGTCAAGTGTCGTTGGGTTTGCCACACGACGCATGCATTCTGGTTGTGGAAGATATCCGATGGGTACATGTATGCATGTGCATATATGGTCAGCATAGATGGTCAGTGGTCGGTGGACAGGCGCTCTGAGATAAGAAACGCAGGCCTACAACAGATTAATTAGCTATGTATGTGTATGTATCTCCTGTGTAGACGCCTGATAGCGAGCCTCAGTGGCAGACCCAGGTCACCAATTTCCTTCCTACTCTTTGAAGTCCATGTATCACTCGTCCCTTAGTGGAGGGCTGAGGGCATTTCCTCCTCTTCCATTTCCTCCTCTCCAGGATTGGGATGGGGAGAGGTAGAGGACAGGTGTGTGTGTGTGAGTGTATGTGTGTGTTCGGAGATGTTTACATTGACATCAGTCTAGATTGTGGTCACGTTTGGAACCTACATATATAGGACCTCGAACTATGGTCCCTCGCAATGTGTGGCAGCAGGAATTCGTATACAGGATGTTTCTAAATAGCAGATATTAATTCTACGATGCTTTCAGGATTACACTCGCAAATGCACATCCCTTGATTTATTGTTTTGCCGTATTATATACATATATATGTATGTATATAAATATATGTAAAACATATATCTATAATGCATATATATGCATAATATATATATATGTATACATATATCTATAATGCATAATATATATATATATGGTTTTGTTCCACATGTAACGTTTAACTAAGGATGTGAACGATTATTCCAACGTAATTTACCCAGATCACGAATCAAACAATTGTTAAATGTTATGATATACCTTTGGAAATTGCACCACTTTCACACATTTACCTACAAGTTAAACACTCCAATGATCATAGGGATCGTTTGTACAGTGGTTGGATTGTTTAGCTTTATGTTCGTAAGGGAAGGGGTAAGTGGTTGGAATCTGGGCTCTCATCAAAGGCGTCATCAGTTTTCTTGCACTCTCTCCCACGTTTGTGAACCAAGCTACGAAGGATTTCACCCATCATAGAATAGACGCAGTGTATATATGCTACCGTGATATGATATAAGAAAGAAACAGATTAAAATTGACAATTACGTACTTTCAACTAAAAGCTTTTACAACCCTTAGCGAGAAATTTGAAATGGTTTTCCCTAGCAGATAATTAAAAACACCAGAGTCAAACGTAGTTAAATAATCACAATGCCTACCCTACATCAGTACTATTGTATTGTAACATGATATTTCATTTTCATTTACTCAATCAGTAGAGAAAGACCGAAGACAGAACGCTGCTCCATTACCTGTGTTAGGTTAGATTTTTCGGTTTATATTGTGTGGTTTTCCATACGACCTCGTATTATATATATATATACACGACTATGCCCTCTAGTGACTATCTTTAGATATATATAGCATTCTCGATTTAAAATTTTGGTTGTCGTTTACTTGGGAAATTGAATAAGTGTGCGGTCGGCTCAGTGGGTTGTACTGAGTGACTCGTTTGGTTGGACAAAGATTTCGTTGGACGTGATGCTCACAGTCATTGTTCTGCCTTTCTTAAACAGGTGTTGGTCCGCCCTGCATGGTTGCTACATGTACGTGTCCACTGTTGGTATCGCTAATGTTGCAGGTGGTTAAGTGTCCTGCCATTCTTCTTCATCTGCTTCTGAATACTCTGTTACTATAGTGCAGGTGCTGTCATAAAACCCGCAGCATAAATGATTGGTCACTTCGAGGACACTAAAAGACACAATTGCGATCTATTATAGAACTATCATAAGGCTAATAGTCTAATATATTAGCCTTATGATAGAATTGCAGTCAATCGGCGGTATAGACCAAGGCAATGATAATCCAGCAACAGCGAATAGTCGAATCGAAACAGACGAGTTCTTAGTTTCGAGTCGAATTGGATTGAATTGATAATCCTTACTCTGACTTCTCAATCTCAATAAAAAAATTTATTCAGCTATTTGAGGCTCATTAAACACACATGCAGCTGATGCAGAGGTTAATAGGTCAACAGAGAAGGGAACCAGCAGACTCACTGACCAATACTTCCACTTTTTCGTATATGGGACGGTTACTCATACATGAAATATTCAACATGCAAAGCGGAACCATGCAGGGGTGATCCATAAGTTTGTCGCTAGAAAAGCAACCTTTAAGGTAGAACGGCATCGAAAGCTTTCGACGAGTCAAACAATATTGCTATGGAGAATAGTTATTATGCCAGGTAATCAGAAATTTTGCACTGCACATCCAGTAACGCCAACAAGCTGAAGTGGTCGTTTCGAAAGCCAAAATGGTTTGGTGATAGTCTATTAGGCTTTTTATGTTGAACTAGTGTACATAATTTTATCAAGCTTCACACCGTTTTCTGACCAGCCATCGCTCATCTTGGCATTTGAGACCGAGAATAGTAGAGATAAGAAAAGCGCGGCTCTGCTTTAGAGAAAGAATCGCAGTTTCAGACGAAAAGTCTACAAAATCTGTAGATTAGAAAGGTCGGCAGTGCAACTTTCGGACAGACCGCTCCACCTCTGTGGCATGACTGAGCACGCAACGCAAAATGCGATGTTTGAATTCTAACTGAAACATTCACATGTACTATGAACAGCGGCTACAATGAAGTAATCACACTTATTGTTCACAAGATGTAGAACGTTAGCACTTATTATGTGTATATAGAACCTATAGAAAGTCTCACCGTTGTGTGTCTCAGATTGTCAAACGGTTCGTAGAGAGAAGACCTGGGGTGCTTATAGCCTCCCTCTTGTTACTAATCACATGGATTCGTCAACGAGGTTTAATATCTGCCAATAGAGCTAAAAAGCATCCAATATGGCAATATATAATTCTACTGTTCATTGGGCATCAATGACATCTTGCTCTATGGTACACAATACCACTGAAATTTGATATTGCCCTTCTTCCAACATTATCTGCTCAGAAGTGCACACACGGCGCAATTGCAGTTGTAATGCAGAGCAATTGTGCAAGAAGGACTTGCTCAATTAAGGTCCCTACACAGTGACTCCTCGGACGAGAGACGAACCCGCTCACTCAGCGCACACTGAGTGTTACGGGCCGACCGCACTAACCTTTTAAAGCACTCTTAAATGTATTTAATGAGCGTGGTAAATAATTTATAATGAACGATATGCTTACAGGAAATATACAGTACACATACATTTGCGTGATTCTATGAAAAAAAACTGAACATATTTCTCTGGCAAAATTCTCTATTTTGCTGAAGGCTTTCGATACAGTTGAATCACGCAATCCTTTTTTGAAACTCGAGCATTACGGTATTTGAAGGATTATCATTTTCAGTCCTCAGAGTATCTGCAGAATAGTTCAAAACAGGTAAACCCAGCGTAAACATTGCAAAAGAGGAGTGATATATTAAAACATTGGACGCTAGAGAGTTGATGAATTATTGACAACGGGCGCAGTGAGAATTGTCTAAAGTACACTTATAGTGTGACTCGTAACTCATCGGATGAGCGTTTGCTCTCTTCGGAGATTTCAGGATTTCCCACTGTACTCCGTCTCTGCAGTTTAACATTGGACGTCTGTTAATGTTTTCATCAATGTTTCCCTTGTGAAAAGCATTGGGTCCATAGAGTTTTTGCTCTTCAATAAGCCTACATTTCAGACGCATAGCATACATAAGCAGATTGGACCATAGATACACACGCATACATACGAGTACATATGTACAATTGTAGATGTGTACTTACATTCGCATATCGAGGCCCCATATAAATAATACCCATTGAAAAGCAAAAGTTCTATAGACTCAACGCTTGTCACAACGGCAATAAATGCTTAAATTTGATGTTTACGCTATTATTGTGGAACGTACTCCATCCTCTAAACGATGTCGCAGCCTCTGAATCATCGTCTCATTGTGGACAACGGACACATTGACACGCTTCATCTCACGCGTATAAGCACTAATTGCATCATATATAGTAAGCATATATATATATATATATATATATATATATATACTGTGTCCGGAAATAAAGAGACCCCTAGTGATAATATGAAAATAAATAGTAAACATTCATCGATTTTTTAAATTTCAAAACCGTTTTAATTCTGACATATTTACCTAGCAGTGCATAAAATATAATAGCTCCTGTCGTCCAGTAATGACGTCGTGATGACGTCATTTCCATCAAAATTCAAGTATTAAAGACTGCCCATAATATACCTGCGGAATTTTCAACTTTTTTAAAATGCTGTCGATAAACCGCCATGAATTTATTTCTAATTTATTTTATATTTGAATAATATTAGACCACAAGGTGTGTTCAAAGTGTCCGCTTTTGGCCTCAACACAAGCTTCAAGACGCGCTCGTCATTGGCCAATCGAAGCATCAGTGACCAGCTGATGCATTCCTCCCAAGCACTAACTTTGTAATTTAATGACGTCACTGTGACATACATTTTTAACCATGACGTTCATAAATTTAGCATTTGTTGATAAATATGTCAGGATTAAAATGGTTTTGGAATTTTTTAAATTGACGATCATTTACTGTTTTTCATATTATCATTAGGGGGTCCCTTTATTTCCGGACACAGTGTACATGTAATAAACAAAATAAAACTTGGTATATGCACTGCATATGTTAACGTATATGTTATATATATATTATCAATATCTACAGCGGCAAATATAATGAATTTGGGTCCATATATATACATATATATGTATGTACATATATGTGTGTGTGCGTATGTGCGTGCGTGTGGGTGTGTATACGTGTGTTTGACACTCTATACAAGCGTTTGTACCCTTATTTACTATGGTTGACCCCTTGTCTGTTTGCTTGGTCAAAATTATACATTATTCACCACTGTATACATTATGGGAGATTATAAATTGCCATGGGAGACACATTGGCTGCTGCTGCTGCTGCTGCTGTTCTGTCGTCTGTTTCATGGATTAGATGCGTTGAGTCGGCGACGATCTGCAGATGAATAATAAAAAGACGCCTTAATCGTGAGAATAGAGACGATAGAGGTCGACGTTGTTGGCTTCTATGTATAATTGCTTCAACTCAGAATGTGACACCTGCTGAAGCTTTAATAATATAGACATCACATGCATACTGACACTCAGAAACATAAATACCAAGCTTAAATGCTGATGATATACGTAGGCCTATACCATGCTCGTGTGATAGTCTTCCTTGTTTCTCTGCCTTTAGGCTGGTTCGTATATACTTCTCATGTCGCCATTCTTCTCGTCTTCCAGTCTTATCTTCGTCAACTAATTACTGTAACCATTTTTAGTCACACAGTCCATCAACATGTTTCTTATTCATCCTTTATCCTTTTCCCTCCGTTCTTAAGGAGCGAATCTCCCCTCATTATGTGACCCAATGTGTTACATAATTTGTAATAAGGAATTTACTCAATTTAGGCTTCACGTGCCTTCATGTTTGACTATTTTGATAAAACATAGTTTGATATATATATAGGAATAACTCTACATGTGTATAATATATGAGGTCAGCAGTGTTTACTTGCTGTACACAGAGTGTGATTGTGACATGCGCAGAAGTCAGGCAGACAGATGGCTAGATAGAGAGACAGATAGATGACTAGATAGATAGAGAGACAGACAGACTGCTGCCGAGAATTCGCGGCGGTTGAATGGACGGTGTGGACGCGAATTGTCGGGAGATTAGGTTGGAGTCATTTGGGCGGCTGAGACGGACAGAGACGGAGAAAGAGACAGAGGCAGACATCGAAGCAGACACAAAGACTGAGGTTCAGATAGAAACAATTACAGAGACAGGGAAACAGTCAAAGAAAGAGACGGACACTGATGACGATGTAGAGACAGATTGACCCCGAACCTCACAACGACGTCGCCTGGCAGACTAGGACAATAAACAGACCGTCATGTCTTCTCCCCTCTACGCATACACTAGGAGGAGGAGGAGGAGGAGGATGACGGGCAACCCCATCCTCCTCTTCCTCCTCTCCGTCACCCTCTCTTTCTCGTTCAATATACCCGACGCCTTCTTCTGCCTTTTCATCTTCCTACTTCTGGCTCTTATCTCTTGCCCTGCGCATAAAAACGTCGCGTCGCTAGATTGCGGAAGCAAGCTGTATGCGGTATATTGCGACTGTTGCCCTCTTTCCAGCCCCTCCCTCAAT
Organism: Bimastos eiseni; assembly: GCA_959347315.1. NCBI lineage: Eukaryota > Metazoa > Annelida > Clitellata > Crassiclitellata > Lumbricidae > Bimastos > Bimastos eiseni. Next base: position 15,476,407 of record OY365817.1, on the reverse strand, counting down.
ATGCAATGCAAGCATCTCTCTCTTTGTATCACATCGATGTCGAAGGTTTGCTTGTGGAGATTACGAGTGTTTGATGATATAAATCTATGTGCTGGGTTTCTTTTTCCATTCAATCTTCGAGATTCTCTCATTCAGTGACATTCTCACTGCTGTTCGATGCATATAATAACATAAGGTTATACTGCGAGAGGAGCTTCATAAATCCGTAAATAGAATAGAATATGCATAGGCACATACATGCCACATAAATACAGAGATACAGAGATACAGAGATATAGAGATACAGAGATATAGAGAGGAATGGATACGTATATACAGATATTCATAGATAAACAAATACACAATTACATATATATATATATATATATGATATTATGCATTGCATGTATGTATATCTTTACGTTAATATTAGAAATTGAACACATTTCACAGTGCACTGATGAAGCAAAGGCTGACACCACTTGCACTTTTGTCAGTATTTCTGTCTGTCTGTCTGTCTGTCTGTCTGTCTGTCTGTCTGTATGTGTCTTTATGGATGTCTTGATTATGTTTTTAGGTTTTCCGATCTGGAAGTGTACTTGTTTACATAATTGTGTTTCCATAGTTCATTAGTTAGATTTGTGTATAGTTTCCTGTAAACGTGGGGCAATGCGCTTGGCCTAATTGTATATACACAGATAGCTGACGGTTCATAGACGGATAAACGGACAGACGCTGAGACATACAAAGAGACGGACAGTGGCTTAAATAGGTACTGTAGCAATTGCTGGCAGATTAGACGAACGGATTATTTGGTCCATTAGGGGCAGGGTTAAGTTTGTCGGGGTTTCTGGTCGAGAGAGAATCGAGTTTTAATGGGCGGTTATCTATTTCTGGTATCAACCGATTGAAGGGAGCATGTATACCTCAGATCATTGAAGACTTTCCTATTTATATAGTGCATTTATTAGGAGAATTAACCGTCCTGGAATTCAGGGTGGCCAGAAACTATTAAAAGGGTAGCGACTAACGGGTCTATAAGTGAAATGTAAAGGATAAGTGATATGTAAAGGTACAAGGAGTGTTCGGATGTATTATCCAGAGGCCAGATGTCAGGTTAGATGAAAGTCAAAACGGATGAGATGGGTGGCGTTGGGCGAGCAAAGGGTTTGGACGACTTAGGTGTAGATAAGATAGAACTTGAATTTGCTTCTAGCGAAAGAAAGGACACGAATAGTGTCTGTCAATAACATTAAATAACAGTTAATAATTATTGCAAGAGACGATCTCGTACCAATAAAACTTATTTCCCCAATGCTCGCTGTTGGCTGATGGAGGATGGGAGTAAGATGATATGAAATGATATGAAATTAGGTGCATGAGAGGTGGGATGATACAATGATAAAACGGTTTACGCAACGCACACAGTGGATCAGTGAGACAGTTACACACACTCTCTCTGTCTCTCTTTCTCTCTATTCCTATCTCTGTCTATCTCTGTCTGTCTGTCTGTCTGTCTGTCTGTCTCTCTCTCTCTTTCTGTTTTTCTCCTGCTACAACCACAATGAAGGGCCTTGATTTTTGTGGTTGCAGGAATACAATTATAGAAAGGTCTATTTCTGTCAAGTTGATAAAGCTATACAGATATTGACATAGATATCAGATGTAGGTCGAACCTACGGCCTCAGTTAGAATTTGCATGTATATTTGTCCCACATTTACATTCAGACCGCATTCAAAATAAGCAATACTTATGTTCTTGATTGGTTTTGGATTGTAAGATGGTTGATGTAGGCCTATTTAATTCTTGAAATTGAATTATGTGGCTGTTCATATATAGTATAATTTGTTTGTTTTATATATAACAGTAATAATCATACTGCTGAGGTTCTTATGAATAGTGTTTGCCAAAGCAAGGATTTGTTAGGGGAAGGGGGAAGAGTGTAAGAGACTTGTGATGATTATGGGGAATATAACTCCATTATAAGAGAGTCGGAAGTCTGTAAATTGTTCAGTCAATAAAGCGATATTCTTCAGTCGTGATATAATCAACCGTAGATAGTTAAGATGGATGTAGTTAGAATAGTTGATTTATTATTTGTGCTGTTAACATGTACGTTTCTGACGATACGTATTAATTAAAACCATTCCAATGGCAAATACACTGTGTACGTATTTGGCAAGCAGAATTTTGTGGCGAATGAAATTCTTCTTGTTCTCCAAAAGCTGAGTATTTCTGCTGATATGTACCTTTATCTAACCGTCACCTACCAACGGACAATACAGCCACTTAATTGTTTTATTACTCAATTGGTACCTTCATCTCTAGATCTTCTTTCCACATTCCAGCAAACTGTCACCACGAACCGGTGTCGTCGAGGCGTGTGCACTTCTGACCAACGTATGTTGGAAGAAGGCCGATATCAAATTTAAGAATTAAAAAAATATTGATCTCATTGCCAATAAAATAGCCAAAAAATATCGGGTTAGTATCCATAGTTTTTCACATTAACACATATATCTATCAGACTTCAACTATATTTACTACACTTTGATTTAATGATTTACCAGTATTTGGTCTTCCAATTACACATCAATGCTTAAAAAACTTCTAGTTCTACAAAAAGGCGATAGAAATCATCATAACCATAACCATCAGTTTTATTGCTCCAAGATACAAGATACATCAATTGACAATATGCATGTTTAAAATTTCGGTGGAGACAAGAGGAGACCCATAAGGGACCATGGTCCCGCTAGGTAGGGCCACCTATATATACAAGTACACAAGGAAGAATTTCAATGGCTAAGGATTAACAATGAAACTTATCTATAATAACAGAGTTAAACAGAAGCAAACATGATAAACGCATTTAAACATAATAAGCAATGTAGGAATCCAATTAAACGTCCTTCTCAGAAATCCATGTTCTTAACTGATGCCTGAAAGACTTTAAGTTTGGGATATTGCGAAGGCGCTGCGCTGAGGTATTTTATTCCATTCTTCTGGTCCGGCACATCTAACTGAAAATTTACGGGAGTTAGTACGAGCAAATTCACTTCTGTATGAGGTTAGACTTCTCGTGTTGTAGGAGTGGATGTCTGAGGTTAGGTGGTAAAGATTAGTAAGCGAGCTAGGTAATGTATTGTAAGTGTACCTATACATAAATTCACTGATCTGGAGTTGCTTAATTTGTGTAAGTTTTAGAATGCCAAACTTATCAAATAATTGCTTTATATGAGAATTATAGGGGGATCCAGCTATTATTCTAATTATCTTCTTTTGTAGGATTTGTATTCTTAGTCGAGAATTATCATTTGAGGCCCAAATCATATTACAATACGAAATGTAGGGATATATCATAGCCTACGATCATAGGTCTTATATGGCAGGTGTCTATAGAAGTGAACACACTGACCCAATATTTAAGGATCTTCAATTAATAAAATTAGATTGACTAAAAATACTTCAAATCGGTGTATTTTTTACCGTTATGAGCACTGTCTCCTATTATTTATCCACGGGTTCAGACATCCAAACCTATTGCATCAGAAATTCCCGCGCATACCGCCCTGTTAGAACCCGGACAAACCACGTAAAATTTATTGCAGGTATTGTATTTGCACATTTCTAGAGCGCTTCTAGTAGAGTGAACCATTCAGAAGCGCTGCCAGTCCGCAAGTACCCGCGAGAAGTAGGTTTTGAGAAAAGCAAAAGAGAATGAGAGACTATCAGATAGAATTTTGGAGCGAAAAGATGGAGAAAGCCATTCCACAGAGAGGGACCAATTGAAACAAAAGATGGAGACTGAGCCATTGTTGTTCTAGTTCGAGGATAAAATTTTGTCTTAGATCTTTGGGCCCGTTGATCTGGAACGCTCTTCGGCTGGTTCTTCTATTACCCCTCATACTTTTTAATGACCATGTCAGATTCCAACAGTAATCGGTCTATGACATATCAGATTTTATCACTCTAGCTTCTGATCCCACACGGGTCGCCCATGCACACCTCCCAAATAGTTAAATTAGTTAACTAGTCAATTTAAGAATTCTCTTTGTTTCTGAGAACTGATTGATTTCTCCCAGTGCGCCTAGAATAAAAACAAATGTGAAATTGTTAATACGGCGGATTTAATTTCTGTTGGCAATTCAACTACTTCGATGTCCCTTCTAGCAGGATTTCAATCCCATTCGGGGCTACCTCTACAGCCTTTAGTTTTATGAGTGGAGTTCTTTATTTTTGCTGCCTGTTATAGCTACAAATAAGGAAATAAATTACTGATGATGAGGGCTGTGTAGGTCAAAAGAGCCAACTTAAATGTTATTCTGAATTCAACAGGAAGAAAATGCAGCTGGTGGAGTAGGACATGTACGTAATGGGACACTCAGCACTACTCGAGTGTTTTGGATACGTTGTAGCCTTTGAGTTCCAGGTCTGACAGACAGAAAAAAGGGAATTGGCATAACAAGGGCGAGATGAGACAAGTGAGCAGGCTATGGTTTCCAACATATCTTTAGTTACAGTCGATCTAATGTGACAAATTGCCCTGATGTAACTGAAACAAGATTTACAAAGGCTTGTTATGTGAACTCGAAATGTGAGCTTGCTGTCGAGCGTAACCCCAAGTGTTTTGACAGTTTCAGACATATAACTTGCTGTATACGTAGACCTGATTGTTAAGTATTGTTGTATGGAAAAAATCTCAACCTCATTGCCCCAGGTTCGAAGGTGGGCCATATTACTTGCGTTTATATATTCAACAATACCAGAACAGCTGCCCAATTTTAGGTTGTTAATTAAAACGAATACAAGCCCTAATGGCAAATGTATTATCTCGCTAAATAATCAATCATATGCATCTAAATAAGCAAAAGCAAATAGCCTAACTGTTTTCAGTGGTAATTTGAGGCGGGACGAGTGGCCTTCAAGCTACCACCGTTTAGGGTAGCTTGCAGCTGATTTCATATTACCCATGGAGTAGGCCTAATCTGAAATCGAAGGGGGTAACTTGAAATCGCCTTCAAGTTACCCAATCGATGTCAAGTTAACTTGACATCGATTTAAAATTACCTACCGGTAACTTGAAATCAAGTTATCAAGTTCAAGTTATCCTCTGGTAACTTGAAATCGATTTCAAGTTACCAGAGGGTAACTTGAAATCGATTTCAAGTTACCGGGGGTAAGATAAATGGGGGTAATCTGAAATCGCTCATGTAAAGATTTCAGGTTACCCCATTTCAAGTTATCCCCCCCGGTAATCTGAAATCGAGTTAAGATTACCCCAAAGGTAATATGAAATCGATTTCATACTACCTCCCCCGTGTTCACATTATTCCCTCCGTGAAAGAGACAAAATATTAAATTGTTCTGCTTACAAGTGAGTTACAACTAATGATAATATATAGGCCCTATATTGAATAAAACACCTGACACATACAAAACGGGAAGCTCTTTTAATATGTGAAAAATATATAAAAGTCAAATTGTATGAAACCAGCAATACACTAGATCAATGTGCATCACATATTACATACCCACATAGGATATAATAAAGATTCAGTCAAACAGGTGAAGAAATTAGTGCAATTGCAACAATAATTACAACAATTACATGTAGGGACACAGAACTTCTGACTTTATAACACAATCCTCTACTTATGTCGTTAAAAGTAAAAAAATATTTAGCAAATTACGGGTTCAAAGTGGTGCGACAGATTGCTATTCATAAGTACTTCGTAAGCGTGAATGTCTTTGACACAGAATAAGCATCTGCTACTCAGATGGAGCCAGGCATGAAAGAGAAGTGGGCATAATGGTCGGCCAAAAACGATATCAGTTAACTGGATGAGAACTAGTAAGTGGAAGAATAATTACCATCAGACCACAAACAGGGCATACCAAGATGACCCTGGTAGAAGTGTATGCACCAACAAGTACAGCCACGAACGAAGAAAAGATGAGTTCTCTGAACAACTGCAGGATGTCATGGAGGCGATACCAGAATATGATCAAAGGCGACTTCAACGCATAAATAGGCAAGGACAGGACAGGATGGCTGGATGTCATGGGAACAGAGGGCGCTGGAAAGAGAGATGACACTGGAGAAAGAATGCTTAGCTACTGCAGCAACAACAAACTGAAAGTACTGTTGGTGGCAGCATGTTCAACACAAAAACATACACATGGATACCTGGAGATCTCCAGATGGTGGAACCATACACAAAATCGATTATATATGTCTCTTCAGAAGATGGGCATCACCACTACAAGATATAGGCGCATACAGACGAGCTGACGTCGCCTCGGATCACTACGTGGCTATCGCAACAATAAGACTGAAATTGAAAAATCTGGTAAATAGAACCGAATGTAAGACTAGGTATTGCAAAGCTGAATAAAAAAGATACCAAGCAGAAGCTCCAACTACAGCTAAAAACCGATTCAGTATGCTGGAAGAATAGGAATGCGAGACAGCAGAGGAGAACTGAATGAAAATTATAGATGCAGTTATGGGCGTGGCGCAAGATGTCATCGGACCCAGGCGGGAACACGACGAGGAGAGATGAATTAGTGACAACACATGGAAACCAATCGATGAACGTAAAAGGAAAGAAAGAGCAGGGCTTGAGTACGAACATGGGCATAGAGGATGTTAGTTACAACAGAATACAAAATGAAGGATAAAGCGGTCAAGAAACGATGTAGGGTGGACAAAGAGACATGGACAGAAACAAGGCTAAGTGAACCAGAAGTGGCAGCACAGAAAGGTGACTCCAAAACGTTACATAAATTAGCGAAGAAGCTGTCTGTGAAGGGGCGCAGAAAATGTCTTTTAGAGATAAGAGCGGAAACACATTTCGAACACACGAAGAACAAGAAATGAGATGGAGGGAACATTATAATAGTGTCCTTAACTGCTCAGTACCAATAATATAAAAAACAAATTCAGTTTAGACATGGATCCCCAAATAATTGATGAAGAAATCGGAGAATGGTTTGTAATTGTCTCCAGAGTACGCCAGGGATGTGTACTGTCACCAATATTATTCCTACTAGGTTTTGAATGGATAATGAGAAGAAGCACGCAAGATCCATGTAATAGAATACAAAGACATGAAGAGGCTTGTCGATTTGGATTTGCGTATGACATTGCACTCCTTAAAAATTGCCACCGCAGCTCCATCGCATCTCACTCAGCCCCAATATTTCTAGTTTGTATTCTTACAATTCCCTCACCCCTTGCGCCAGCTTCCCTGTATCATATAGCATTCTTACATTCCAGTATCCAATTCTTGCCTTGGATTTGGTCGTTAAGATTTGAGACTTCTGAGTCTTGGCTTCCTTTCGGCTTTCACCACGACCCTTCATAAATGGGTCCACGATCTTCTCATCTCCCGACCGACCGGCCACGACAATGAGGTTGAGCTTTTCATGTGTCTTTTCTTTTACAAGATATGGTTTTACCTGGGAGGCCCGCAAGCTTTCGCAGAACCTTCCTCCTTTTTCCAGGCTTGGGCCTGGCACTGCTGATCTGCAAGGCAGGGGAGTAGTTAGTTGCCTAGGTGTAACTTGAAAAAATTTCAAGTTACCAGAGAGGAGCCTGAATCTGATTTTATATTACCCCTGGGGGTAATCTGAAAAGTTACCCCCCGGTAACTTGAAATCGATTTCAAGTTACCGGGGGTAAGATGAATGGGGTAATCTGAAATCGCTACACCGGTGCAATGTGGAAATAGTTTAGCCGTCACAAATATAATATTGTAGAAGCATTCGTCCCGTTGGTGTATGAGGCATTCTCTGTAGCACTGGAGTCAATTGAAAATCCTTCCCTCCTGGCAACAGCTCCAATCATTCACTCAACCGACGTCCTACTCTGAATGCTGCCTCAGCAAAACATCTTCCTGAGAAAGATTCTCTCTGTCAATTTCTCTGCCACAAGGTCTATAGTGGATTCGCGTCGCTTAATGGAGTTTTGGCCAACACCGAAATTCTCTTCGGGCGTCGTTCTTCTGTATAATTGAGGCGCACTGGCCGTACTATAATGTTTTGGCGCCTGAAGATCGATGTGGCCGGACGGTCTCGAAGGCGTCAGGTCGTCAGCGAAGCGTGTCCTTCTCCCGCACTATTTCAGCGTCATTGGCAGGCCATCCAAGCGTCAATCACCTCGCTTGTGCTTCGTCAGTTTCATGGTACAGGTTTTTCTTAAGGCGTATCTCTGGTGCTCTCTGTCTCTGTTTCACGGCGCCTTCGTCCTATCGCTGCAAGTCAAACTTTCTGTCTCGATCGCTGACTGTCTTTGCCTCACTCGATCCTGCTCTGTTCTCCTCTATCACCCTCTGGATATATGTCCATCGTTCCGTCTCTTTTTTTGCTCATCCTTCTCATCGATCCCTGCATTTTCCTCCTTCTTTTCATGTTTATTCTCGCTCGTACTGCATGTGGGTATCTGTCGCTGTGCCTCCTTATCTATCTCTCCGCCTGTCTCTTTCGCAGTTTCTTTAGCTCCGTCTGTCTTGCAACTTGCTTCCAATGTCTGTCTTTCTCAGATTATATATCTTTTGTCTGTTTGTGTGTCTATGTCTGGCTCTGTCTGTCTATTTGTTTGCTCATCCTTCCACCGCTCTCTTCGTCTTCTCCCGTCTGTCTCCTTCTCTCCACAGTAATTCGTCGACATCGTGGCGACGTGGAGCTGTTTCGTGGAGAAGATGGACGCTGTTGCTGCTGATGCTGATGAAATGGAGGACGGATCAATGGAGGATGAATCGATGGAGGATTAATCGATGGAGGACGGATCAATGCTTGCTTATAATATGCTGCGGTTCCACACTTGCAGCCACCTCAGTCACACTCGCTCAACGCGTCTCTGAAAACAGAAAGTCCATGTGTCTCTCTTTTCTCTCTCTTTCTCTCTCTTTCTCTCTTTCTCTCTCGTTCTCCCCTCTCTGTCTCTCTCTATCGCTCTCTGTCTCTCTTTCTATACATATATGTGTGTATACATATGTATGTATGAGGCTATTTATATAACGCCTTATAGGAACCTCTCGAAGGCGCATATAAATTCTGATCTTTTTTCCCTCTCTACATATTTATCGCTATCTCTCTCTCTCTCTCTCTCTCTCTCTCTCTCTCTCTCTCTCTCTCTCTCTCTCTCTCTTTCTATCTCTCTTTTATTCCATCTCTCTCTTTCTCAGTTTTTGCTCTCTTTCTCTCTCTCTCATGCTCATATCTCTCCACGCAAACTGCTTAGCCTTTCTTGGTCTCTTAATAATTATATAGCTCCCTTCTATTCTAATCCAATCAAATGTGTAGCGATGTAATAATGCTTAAGGCATCAATCATTTGCATGACGCTATTAATCAACAATGTCACTTACATTTTCTTATTCCATGGCTTACTCTTGTCTGATTAATGTTATGCTATGGCAATATATACACATTGTATTTCACCATTTCATTTCAACTATGTATACCTAGACAAACATTATGGTTACCTCTATTCCCTATCACTTTCTTTCGATTCATTGTTACCTTGCACCATACGCTATGCGTTATTTCCACACATCCATCTTGTCTGTCGCTGCATTTTCATTTTTTATCCCCGTTCTGTCTCTGAGTATTGCTGTATGTGTGTCTGCCTTGTGGTTCCTGACTAAGATGATTAGCGTTGCTTCTCCTTTATTCAGGATTATGACTGGCACCACAAGACAGTGTAAATGGCGCAGTTGCACATGTATATCGCACTGGAGTATTTGTCTGTTTCCTATTGGTCAGCTCCTTCTTAGATCTGAGTTATTCTTAGAGTAAATGTATACGAGTGAAGTCGATACTCTGAGTCAATGTGAGTCAGAATCAGAGTCACTCTTCCAACAGGTTCTGCACGGACTTCAATCGACTTGTCATTCCTGCCCACTGACTGACTACATCGATCAAACACAAGGCGCTAATTGCTAATTCATTGGTCTTTCTTCGACTGCCTCATCCTCCCCTTTTACCTTCCTTCCTTCCTTCCTTCCTTCCTTCTTTCCTTCCTTCCTTCCTTCCTTCTTTCCTCCCTTCCTTCCTTCCTTCCTTTCTTTCTTTCTTTCCTTCCTTCTTTCCTTCCTTCCTTTCTTTCTTTCTTTCTTTCTTTCCTTCCTTCCTTCATTCCTTCTTTCCTTCCTTCCTTTCTTTCCTTCCTTCCTTCCTTCCTTCCTTCCTTCTTTCCTTCCTTCCTTCCTTCCTCCCTTCCTTCCTTCCTTCCTTTCTTTCTTTCTTTCTTTCTTTCCTCCTTCCCTTTATCCCTCAGTAACCAATGTTTACATCTCAACGCGCTTCACCGATAATAGCAACAATTGATCAGAAATGTAGCACACAATAATAAGGGTTATAAGTGGTTCAGAAGTCGTACGGTCTGTGTTAGAACCGCTGGAAATGTATCTACTAAAAAGCCCAATTTCCTAGCTTCCTCTTAAAAGTTGTGATAGGGTCCAGTTCTATGGAGCCCCTTTTGCGTAGATACATGGAAGGGACGTTTGACCAAGTTCCGTTGATTGACTGATAGATTGACTGACACCGAAACTATAATCGTAACCGTAATCGTAATCTCCAAACTTCCAAAGCGCCACTCGAAAGCAAAGCGCAGGGCACCAGTTTATTCACGAGCGCTTATATCACAAGAAAGAGATGAAGTCGTTTAATTCGTTAGACACCGAGGGTCAGTCAATCAGTGTGTCATTCTTTCTTGTCTGGCTTTCCTCGTTCGCAAACACGTGGCCCATATATCCTGCCATCCATTAATCGTTCTTCTTTGAAGAAGTAGACAGACGCACAGAAAGGAAGGGACCGAGCAGAGATAAACGACGCCAGAGGCAAAACAGAAACAGATGCACAGAAATTAACCGACAATTGGTGATATCGACATTTCGTTACGTATACATGCAACAACTAAGAGTAACACTGGCCGATAATATGACCTACTGTTCAAATGATCAAACGATCAAATAACTGACTAATCAAATGATCGAATGATCGACTGATCAATTGACTGAATAATCAAATGACCAACTGATCAAATGATTGACTGATCAAATGACCGACCGAACAAATCGCCAACTATTCAAGTGAATAGTCGAACGAACGAGTTGGTTGATCAAATCATTTATATACATTTTAGTGAATCGGTCTCCAAGTGAGTGAAATGGTTGTTCAGTTAGTGAACTGGCTAAGAAAGCATTTGATTGAAATGGTTAGTGAATAAGTTAAATGGCTAATGAGTCGGAGTTAGTGAAATGGCTAATGGGCAATAGAGTGAAAGTCTAAGTGTGAAATTGAAGTTCGTTGACTGTTTACCTGCAGTTGTTTTTAACGACGACATTTACCAATCGTTGAACTTAGATCGTTTCTACCTTTGTGCCATGTCATGTCTTATAAAATTATAAGGGACGAAGAACGAAATGATTTGAAGCGTTTCAATACACGGACATAGGCAGAGACATACAGACAGACAGACAGGCATACAGATAGACAGACAGACGTCCTTCTAATACACTTCTTGCATCTCGTATGGTTCCCATGAACGGTAACAACTTCCGTTACATTGTCAATGTCGAAATAGAATCCTCTACAGGGCTACATAATCCGGATCTTAACTGCTCCAAAGACTTCCATTGATTAACCTGCTTCAAGGTTACTGGATGCTATTAGAGGAAGAGCTTCCCCCAAGGCAGCCAACAGCGGATATGAAGTGCTAGCGAGCGACTTTATTTTCTTAGCCTCGGGTGCAAATGGTAGATCCTTTCTCTCACCATCTCACTTTTTCGCTGACAGTGTACGTACGATCAGCGTACTCATTATATCTGAGCAATAGCTATTGGTCGTAGCTTAGCATGAATATCGAACCAAATTTATGGACAGTCGGGAATTTGAACGCCCAATTGACAGCCAAATAGCTTGACAACAATACACTATCAAGCGCCCTCTGTAATAGCTGCTATTAACACCAACTAAAACATTTTAGTGCCATACGAGTTGCATCAAGAGCACATAAAGGACTTACTGTAGCGAAGAATATAGCACCATTGAAGTGTGTCGATTGAGGCTTTCCTTAATGCATACGCGTCCTGAATGGCGTCGTACGTTTTGTACGATATTAAAATCTCGATGTATGTCCAGCTTTCATTACAACTGACAGGAACGCTGCTTTTGATATTAAAAGCTATAAACGTTAACTTATGACTTTGTATATTGGTTGACCAAGGACCGACACAGAGTCAGAGGAGCAGAGAGACATAGACATAGTCAGAGGAACAGAGAGACATACAACCAGACTCACGTGAGTGAAATTCAACACAACAATTCATACAGTCAATCAATAAATCGATCGATCAGTCATTTAGTCAGTCAGTCAGTCGGTCGGTCAATCAGTCAGCCACCTAGTCAGTCAGTCAGTCGGTCGGTCAATCAGTCAGCCAGCTAGTCAGTCAGTTAGTCAGTCAATCAGTCAGTTGGTCGGTTGGTCAGTCAATCAGTCAGTCAGTCAGTCAGTCAATCAGTCAGTAAATCAGTCAGTCAGCAGCCAGTCATTCATTCATTCAGTCAGTCAGTCACTCATTCAGTTAGTCAGTCAGCAGTTAATCAGTCAGCAGTCAATCATTCAGTTAATCAGTCAGTCAGCAAGTCAATCAGTCAGTCAGCAGTCAGTCAGCAGTCAGTCAGTCAGTCAGTTAATCAGTCAGTCGACCTTTACTTTACCTTACCTATTTCTTGCCTGACCTTGCCTTTATCGTGCCCGACCTTATTATTATCTTGCCTGACCTTACCTTTATCTTGCTCGGCCTTATTATTGGTACCTTTGCCTGACCTTAGATCATTTCGCCTAATCATGACCACTGTTTTCAATTGCCAAACAGTCTCCCGAGGGCCCAGACCAACCGAGGAGGCATTTCATTTCGCTAATCCGAAGCGACATCCCTATCCATGCTCCCTTTCTTCCCATTTTCCGCATACGCCGACGGTGGAAGTAAATTTTATAGCGCCAGCTTATTGGCATCGATCGTCTGCCATGGATCACCTTTCGACCTCTGCTGGCGGTTCTCATTACTGCGTTAGGTTTGCCGGGTTTTGCCCTATAGCGATGATCGAATTGCGATAAACAGCATTTGAATATTATAATTTTATATAACATGTAACATATATAATTATATATAATATAATGTTCATTATATCATATGCTATATCATATATATATATATAATATATATATACACCACATTTAATTACTTATATATATTATATATATTATATTTAATATATCAGTATGGCGTTTGATGAATAAGACTATGCCTTTGGTATACAGCATAAGTACCACATGTATGTAATATACAAGGATCGGTATTTGTTTGTGTGAAGATAAATAGGAATAAAAAATGTATTTTAAGTTTGAGGTTAGTTTCGGAGAGTATACGATTGCATGAAATGTAATTGATATGCAGCGTATAACTTCTGGTAGGTTGCTGTGTAGCTCTCCGCTCGTCTGTCTGTGCGTTTATACCTGTATGTCTGTGTATGTGTCTGGCTGTGTACAATGTACATGCATGCGTCTGTGTTTACCTGTCTGTATGTGCGCCTGTCTGTCAGTCTTGCTGTCTTTTCCCGGCATGACTGTCAGTGCGTCTATCTGCGTGTCTGTCTGTCTGTTTACCTGCCTGCCTCTCTGCCTGTATGAGTGTATGTCTGGCTGTATGTGTGTGCGTGCGTGCGTGCTTGTGTGAGTGTGTGTGTGTTCTGCCTCCCGTTTATGAGATATGACTCTGCAAATACACGTAATACCGCAAGGTGATTGTGAGCGCCATTTGGAACTGTGGTACAACAGGGAAACAACTCTAGCATTGCGGTGTGTTTAGATGCCATTCTTTGACCAGTTGTTTACAGATATATGTAGGTCTTGGTCTCGAGAAATTTTAATCTTAGAACCGTGCCATGGACGTTGTTATCGTCAACAGTTTGCTGTAACACAGACTACATTATTGCTTAAGCTCTATACAAGCATGTACCGATACAGTCTATATAAATACATTAAATACATACATATATATAATATATATATGACCGTATATATATACGGTCATTCATCCCGTCTATACTCTACAGTCTATATACACATACATTTATATAATAGTCATTCATCGCATGTATGTAGTCTATATGTATTATACGTACATATATATGTTATATATATATATATACAATGTGGTCATTCATCGCTTCCTCGTCGTAGCCGTCATCATGGTCACATTGCTGTTGTCATAACCTGTGGTCAACGTCGTGTTATTCTGTCCATCGCCGCTGCTGTTGGTCATTCTGGTCGGCCAGAGATTGATGGCCAAAAGGACATGAGACGCGCACGGCGCAGTCAATCAACACTAAATGACCGCTAATAAAAACTAATGAATTTACCGAACCAGTAAAAGAAACGGGTAGCAATGCAATGTAATGTAATCGGGCATTTATATAGCGCCCCTTGAAGATACCTACTTGGAGGGTAGCGCGTGTGGGTGCCTCCATGGTATCATGGAAAGGAAACAGTAAGTGATATAGTGTAGTAATGATGACAGATCATGTAACTATAATGCTTTAGCTACCTGTAAAAGAGAGCCTGAGATCGACGATGTTTCAGATTACAATTGTTTTTATTGTAATTGATCAGTTATGAAGCGCTCCTCACAGGATAGGCTTTCAGAAAAGTTCCAGGTGCGAGGTGCCCATGAAAAAAGCATGAATTTGTGCTGCAGCTTTTGCTCTTCGGAGCATCGATTGTCCCAAATGGAAAAGCACGTGTTCCAACGAGTCCCAGTTGCAGAACAAGAAGGTTCGACGACAGTGACAAAAGCAGGGGCGGAGACTTATGGGGGACCGGATGGACGGTCGCCTCCAAAATTTCAGGTGGATGGGATGGAGCTGCTTATATATTCCCCAACATTTAATAAATATCTCATGAATATATTCAACATTTCTACAGTGTTTTTCTTCCTGCATCTAAGTTTGGAATTGACATTTTTCGACCTATCCCCTAACCCTCATTTCTGTCGACCTGCCCCCCCCCCCCCCCCCGTCTAACCTAGGACCAAGTCCCCACCTATGGAACGAAGAAAATTCGAAAGGCAGACACCAGCCACGGATCTGAGCTAAGTGCCGTTGAAACGCAACCAGATCAGAGAGGCTGATGATGGTATAGATGCCTCCGCTCGATTTGATCATTGATTCGGAAAATTTAGAACGACACGAGTGAACACGATCGACCATTAAATATAAGGAGCGTGTCTTATCAAAGCAATCGGATCACGTCATTTTATCCGCAGAGTTTTGACCGGCGGCAGAAGGTCTGGCCACTGCGTCCCTTACTGAATACTTATACACTGTAGAGATTGTGCGGATTGGCTTCACTTGCGGCATGCAGTCTAAGCTCATGTCCATCATTTGCTTTATAACTATCGTCTGGCTATTTATAAATATTGTATCCTTGAAAGAAATATAGGCTAATAGACCGGAACTTTGCGTGGGCAATATACGTATAAGATTATTGATGGATGTTGTCATTACTCTTCCCAGAAGCATCAGTTAAGACATGCGTGTGTCTTCAGTATATTGACTTATGCTTTATTTCTAATATGCAGAACTTAAGGACCTGGAACAGAAGGCCTATTAAGTCTCTTCCAAAAAGTCTCTAAGTACTGAAATTATGTCTCCACAGGTTCTCTCGGTTCCACTCACAAACTGCATGTTTTTTATAGTAACATATGGTTTATAAATAGTAAATCGCTTTTGCAATAAAGTCACGTAAGCAGCCTGCATAAAATTTGCATTCGCCTGAAAACAACTAAGACTAAATATCTTCATAAGATATTATTTCCGACAGATTCCCGGAGCAAGTCTTAAACGGAAAAATACAGGCCCAACTCGACGTCATCATCATCACCACCACCACCATCACCACCACCATCATCATCGTCATCACCATCATCATCATCACCACCACCACCATCATCATCGTCATCACCATCATCATCACCACCACCATCATCATCATCATCACCGTCATCGTCATCATTATTATCACCATCATCATTACCATCATCATTATCATCATATTATCGTTATCGTCGTCGTCACTGTTCTCGTCAAAGCAATGATTATCCCATGGCATTCTGTCTATCCAAAGGTAAACGTGTTGCGTCTGCTAATTGATCTTACTTGCTAAATGTAATTAAGTAAAAGCTGGATCATCCATGAAACTGAATATCTCGTCTGAAACAAAGATGACCTTAAATAAAGTTGATAGCAGAAGCACAATGCCCAGCGCAACAACGCTTAAAGACATTTGGTGCCATTTTTATCTCCCTCTGCCGAAAGAATCCACTCGTCTCGCTGTTAACCGTATCTCTCAACGTCTGTCTCTTTGTCCGCGTGTTCGACTTTCTCTGTGCCTGTCTGTGCGTGAATATGAGTGCATGTCTATGTGCTTATGTCTATGTGCTTATGTCTATGTGCTTATGTCTTTGTGCTTATGTCTATGTGCTTATGTCTATGTGCTTATGTCTTTGTGCTTATGTCTGTGTGCTTATGTCTATGTGCTTATGTCTTTGTGCTTATGTCTGTGTGCTTATGTCTATGTGCTTATGTCTTTGTGCTTATGTCTATGTGCTTATGTCTATGTGCTTATGTCTATGTGCTTATGTCTTTGTGCTTATGTCTTTGTGCTTATGTCTTGGTGCTTATGTCTATGTGTTTAGGTCTTTGTGCTTATGTCTTTGTGCTTATGTCTATGTGCTTATGTCTTTGTGCTTATGTCTATGTGCTTATGTCTTTGTGCTTATGTCTGTGTGCGTATGTGGGACTATATGTATGTTAATAGGTATGTATCTGTGTCTATCTATCAGTTTGTGCATCTGTCTGTCTGCGTGTCTGTGTATCTGTAGCAGAAGTACAATGGCCGACACAACAACGCTTACAGACGTTTAGTGCCTGTCTGTCTGGCTCTGTCTGTCTGTTTGTCTGTCTGTCATTAGGACGAGGGATATGCTTAGCAGATGCCTACGACGTTGATCGTTTTGTATGTTTACTACGTTAGATAGTGCCAATGAGTATTGTTCGGGCTACACAGACAAGCATGGTCAATGGAACAATGGGTTCTGGTGCCCCAAATGGGGCCGCCCCGAACAGGTCTACTGTTGCGGCCCCGAGCACCACCGCTACTGCTGTCCGAGCCAGAGGGAGACACAGTCAGACACAGCCAACGGATTCCAATCGCAGTAAGCAGATCCTTCATTCTCTTCATTCATAGCTATCACTCCATTCGGCAGATGGCGATAGCATAGTTTTCGCGCTCTTTTCATATAACTATTCTCACTGGAGGCAGAATTCAATTCAATTCTATTCATTTTATTGCAGCTATTGAAGACAAAATGTAATGACAACTAATGACGTGCGCCAAAATCAGTAAGAGTAATTTAAACTCAGGCACCAGATTTCTAATAACCTCTAACCCCTGTTTTCAACCCCATGATAACTTGCGATTAGGGATACGAGATAGCGCTCTTGTATAAGCTGGTGCTCACAGCGCTCGCGAATAAGCTGCTGCCTTTTGTTTTCGAATGGCGCTTTCGAAGTTTTAAGTGTGCAGTTACGATTGCGATGGTCACGATTACGATACATTGGGTAGCATTGAGCCCGGTTAGTACTTAAACGGGCGAACAACGATCAGTCGAAATTCTTAGCTTATTGTGCATAATTTTGCTAATAGATGCATTTCCCCCACTGTGATATTTAGCATCACTACAGTCAGAGCAGAGAGCGTCACTGAGTAGCTATCTTGAAGAGGCGCTATATAAATGCTTTGATTACATTACACTGCATTACAAGTGTTGGTAACTTTTCCTATATTTCAGCTATCTATGATATTTGGGGTCACCAGTTTTTAAAATTTGAACACCATGGTGACCGTCCGTGCAAGTTAAAGTCACTTTCAAATGTGGCGCTAATATAGTCATTGATTCTTACAATCTTGCCCAATAAAGTTTTAAATATAAATTTAAATTACAAGGCATTAATTTAGAAATCATTAAAATTAAATCGTGTCATTACTGTAGTCAGCGCAGCTAATTAGGGCCTATATTACACACAAAATTTCAATGTTATATTTTTTACAAATGAAATAAATTTGAAAAACGTTAATGAAAGATATCCAAAGAATAAACAATTTATAAGTTAGGCTAGGCCTACTAATTCCAAGCAAAAGTTGCGAATTTCGATCTATAAAATCAATGTTTTGCAGTTAGTGACTGGCCTGATACTTTTCGACGAAATTCGATGGAAACAACATTTGGTGTAGCTCAAATCGGAAGAACTTTGATGACGAACGTCAGCTTTGATAAAATTGTTAATAAATCCCAATGTGTTTGCATTATATCCATCGAGATCTGATAAACAATTTTGGTGAGACTGTACGCCTTATAATTTTAGTTGTAGTGATAATCATATAATAAGCGATGCGCAAAGTTTATCGGAATAATACGATGACGCAATATTACGTCATGCTGCAATATGGCAAAGTTCCAAAGTTTGTCGTTATTAAACATAGACTTGGGCTTAAATAGACGTAGGCGGTCGAGAAAGTAGGCCTAGGCAGGCCTATGTTGTTCCGTTTAATACACATTCTTATATCACATGCATGAAGACAAAAATGCGGACAGGCAGACGCGCAAACAGACCCATCGTATAAAATTTTATTATAAGTGATGTTGATAAAGTAATAGATTATTAGTAATTTTTTTCATAATTTTTGTATAGGTCATTGCAGCGCGTTTGCAAGCAGTTCAATTAAGTACATGCATACTTACTTAGGTTACATTGCATGTTACGTTGCATGTGAATCGACTATCTAGATGAGGCTTTATTGAACGTACATACAGACAGGTACAGTGCGTGCCTCACTCGTCAGAACAAACACGGGAATCAAGGGAAGAAAGCAAGGTGCAACAACGGCGCTGGTCACCAAATTAATACAACATCGAGCTCTAAATAGTCAAATCGTTATTTACATCTTCGTACTTCCGGTCTCCAGTTCCAAGCCCGCAGAGGTGACTTGGGTACAATCGATCAAAATGCAGCCACGGAAGACAGAACGTATGCACTGTGACTTTATTAATCTGGCAGCAGTAGTCACGTGTACAAGCATCACATTCACAGCTATTTACAGAAATTCGCACAAATTTACAGGCACACACGTAGACCCATACACATACACACACATCTACTCACGGTGTGTGTCAATTCAAAGGCACATACCTTTGCGCAGCATTACACCTTTGTAATATTTTGATGCACGTTCATTCACGTGAACACATGAAAATAATTATATCAATTATATATTACTAGCTGGGGAACCCAGCGTTGCACGGGTTGAGACAGGTTTTTTTGGCCCTGGACAGCAGAAAGACGGCGGCCGCGGGTTCACCAACCTGTCTAATGGGTGTCTCAGGTGTTCCCCGAGCCAACGGCGACGGTTTCGAGTCAATAGCTCTAAAATTGTGCAAATGCATAGCCGGATAGAGACACGCACTCAGAGAATCTTGCCTTTATTTAAATAGATTATATAATTAAATGATCTTGAAAATATTAATGAGAATGATGCAACAGACGTATATCTATTGCTCGCCAGCAGATTTCACAGTGGTCGATCCTCAATCCTGCATGCTAACAATGATCAGGGTTATTGCCTTTTATGACTTCTCATAAATCATCTATCGTCTTGTAGAAAATTGATATTGAGCTGCTTCGGTTACCTATATGAAGTGGAGACAGTAAGTCTGGCATGGTCCAAAATGATGGTTGTCTCTTTATGTGTATGTTTATATTATATATGTGTACGTGTGTGTGTGATAATGATATACAGGCAGGCAGGCAGGCAGACTAACTGAGAAACAGACAGTGACGGACAGAGACAAAGAGAGAGACTGCACGAGAGCGAAAAACTACTGATATACAATTGCAAAGATAGTAAATACAGATGTAATTCAGACAGACATACAATTAAACAGAACAAGAGAAGGATCGACCGATATAGGCCACAGCTATGACAGGTGGCTTAGTTTATATCAGGTTAGTCCTACAAAATTCATGGGAGTCCATATTTATGTATATCTGACGTGAAAAGAATATGACCAAGACATTTCTGTCACAATTGTGGGAATATATTACATCGCACTTCACATGATCTTTCTATTTGTTAAAAATTACACTTCTACCTGTCATATTGCAATTTGATATTAACGTACATCTTTAGAAGCCAAGAATGCACACGTTAGTTACAGAAGCGACCCAGTCATGCCATGTAGCCTATATGTAGGCCTTCATGTCTCACATTGTCCCTTTTCTCCTTGAACTTGAATTCCTAAAATTTCACCAAATTAAAATATTTAATTTAGAGGCATTCATGCACCGCTATACTTGTGGTACTCTACCCTCTGTCTTTAAAGGAGATCACAGACATTGTTTGTCAAAGCTATGACTTGCATCCCTACTTAACTAGAACTCTATAGCTCGCGTATATTTTTTTATTAAGTTTACTGGTATGCGTATCTACGTGTATAATGGCTTATCCATTTCCCTCTAAAGGCACGCAGCCTCCAAGGTTTTTGAGCGGCATAACGTTTTTATCTAGTTATTAGTAGGTGATGCCCTCTTTGTTTGATTTTTGTACGATAATGTATTATTAGACACTAACAGTACTAGGTTAGGCCTTTATTTTTCTCTCTCGTGACCTTTCCTCAGCCAATCATTGGCAAATGAATGACGCATTCAGCATAGTAGGCCTACATTCATGGTGCAATTCACACCAGTACCATGTGCATTTATTATCCTGCAAGCGGCGGTCACTTTTAACGGGATTATATCACTTTTTGGTCTCCAACCATTGCATCTCTATACCTTGTACTATGGTTGCAATTGACTGACTGACTGACTGACCGACTGACTGACTGACTGACTGACTGACTGACTGACATGACGTTAGAATGTTTTTAATCTGTTTCTTGTTCTTGTTTATTGGTCAGTCTGATGACAATCGATTGTCTGTCTGTCTTTTGTGTCCAGTGGACCGTTGTTGGCCGGTCTGACCGTTGCAGCCCTACTGACCATCACCTTCCTACTTGTTACTTCCTGCTACTGCTGTCCTTTCTGCGTCATATACAAACGCCGAAAATCTCGCCTTCAAGGTCATTCATTCAGTCAACCAATCATCATTCGTTCGTTCGTTCATTCATCATTTGTTCATTCGTTCGTTCGTTCATTCAACCGACCAGTCATCCAGTCATGTGTTCACTCATTCATTCATTCATCTGTTCAGTCAGTTAGTTATTCAGTCTTTCAGTCATACAGTCAGCCATAGCCCATTCATTCAGTCAGTCGGCTAGCCAGTGAGTCAATATTTCAAACACTCATTCATTCCGCAAACCAGTCAGTCATTGGCGCCTTCATTCATTCAGCCAGTCAGGAATTAGTTCAATCATTCATGAATTCAGTCATTTGTTCATTACTTCATTCATTCATTATACTCGTCTGACTGTGACTCAGTCAGTCAGTCCAATCAGTCAGTCAGTCAGTCAGTCAGCCAGTCAGTCAGTCAGTCAGCCAGCTAGTCAATCGGTCAGTCAATCAGTCTACAGTTGTACCAGTTTCTTCCTTTCATGCTGCCGTGGGAATTGGTGTCTTTGACGTATGCATGACCTTTTTCTAGCAGATCGTTCATCGGATTCCATAGACTGGCAACTGGGGCCAATGACTCCGATTCGATATGAAATGTCAGCACCTCCAGTTTCCACCTCTTCAAACATTGACCTGAGTACGTCATGATATATATATATATATATATATATATATATATATATATATATATATATATATATATATATATATATATATATATATATATTGGCCCATATGTCTTCATTGACTTAAATCAAACGGCTCTCCGCAGTAAGTTACAAAACATCAATGTTGGTAGTTCGCAGCCAGATCGCCGCGGAGGGTCATGACAGGTTCTGTGTACATACTAATCATGCTTAAACACAGATTTAAATTCGAATAGAATCCTAGAAATAAAACTTATGTATTTATTTATGTCTATCACCCGGAAGACCATGCAGTCTTTCTTGCAATTTTTAGAATGAGCGCTTCACTCCTCAGAGTTCCTTCCATCTGAGTCATAGGACGGGCAATCAAAGAACATCCTCGAATAATAATCAGCGACAGAGAATTATTTAAGCAACATTTACAGTTTTTTCAACCTATGTTGTTCCTCCTCTAAAGAATCCACTGTTGTCTTTTCAGGACCCTCTCAAATCCCCCTCCATACGACGACAAGGATGCTCCACCCAAGTACTCTGCCGTCTGCGAGATGAACGATCGCCCCGTCCCGTATAACGGGTCCTACTATCCCCGACCCAACGCAGGTCACGGCAGCTGCGCAGACACAGCCCCCCATGTCTTCGTCAAGAAACAATATGACATCAGTGGTCAGCAAAGTCACGTGATCGGCAAACACGGTCACGTGGTCGGCAGGAAAGTTCCCGCGCCTGGACTACAGAACCACGTGATCGGACGCCAGAGTCACGCCATTGGTCTACGGAATCACGTGGTCGATCAGATGATCTGCCAAAATGGCCAGCGAATGATTTCGAGGCCGTCGTTTGAGTCAGAGAGAACTACGGAGGGAGACGCAGAGAGTCGACCCAATGGCTACAAGGGTTGCAGCGCCCTGTTGAACCATACGCCCGTCGGTGCCCTGAGAGGTGGCACCCATCCTCATCGAAGGGACGGGGACCTACAGACTCCCAATCACGAGCCCTTCCAGTGACACCAACATACCATGGCACTAAATGAAGACCTATGTCGCTGTCGCCTTTCACTGTCTTTGAGTCTAAGCCAATAACAAGAAGACCGCGCGGTCGGAGTTTCGTTGCTCGACGCATAAATCACACGAAGAAGACGCTTGTTATATCAGCGCTACATAATTGATGAGTAGCTGGACTTTCGGCGCCAAAAAGAAACCGGAAATAACCGATCGATTGTAGGAGCAGACATGTCTTAATTATTTGCACCAATCGTCTTCTGCTTTGACCGAAACCTTCAACAGCCTAGCTAAGAACAATTTACGACCTTCAAGAGAACAGAAATCGACATAAACAGATAACTTAGTTTTCTTTATTTTATTCACTATGAACTTCAAAAGACATTCTAAGCCTTGCACATAAATATTCTTTCCTAGCCTTATATAACACATATATAAATATAATATAATATAATACATAATACATAAAACATATAACATATACAATATAATATATATATATATTATTAATATATATATAACATATATATACAATATACGTAATATAATATAAATATTATAAGGACAGCCAGACCCTTCCAGTGACACAAACAGACCATGATACAGAGATTCGCGTGAAGTGTCACTGCCGGGTTTTAAGTTTATCACACTATATTAAAAGAGGGAAAGTGCCGAAGATCATGGGCCTAGATTTCTATGATGACCGTGTAGTGCCGTTCAAACCGCTCTTAAAAGTGTTTCTGACAGCGACCCTCTGAAATATTTCTATGCGACATGACAAGGTTATTTTCGCTTGTAACGACGATTGACGGTGACGTATTTATTATGTTTCTCATGTCTAACCATCTTTAGACTTCAAGCCACAATTGAGGATTGGTCATCGCCACATAGTATACAACAAAGTTTTCCCCTTATCAGCGATTACTAGTGCTTTACATTCATACAAAAAGCAAGTCAGTTAATTAAATTATTTATATGTCGGCCTAACTGAAAAATTGTTAGCGGAGTCAAGATTGAGATGAAACTTTGAGCAGGTGGTTTCCTTTCTTTATATATCGCAGAAGTTCGACGCAGTTTTTACGACCTATTGTTAAAATATTTTAAATAGCCTACGAACTGTCACTATGCAGACCTGTGAGCGCTTTTGGACTATTTTATTTAATTCCTATAAATTATATGGTGTAAGTTGCTTAATCGATGTGCTGAAAGTTTTGGTTAGTGCCTGATATCAGAGGCGCGTTTACGAAGCTCTACGCCGTTTACGGGTATACATTTCGGGGTCTTCTGAGCTTATTGACTGAGTCTGCGACTCTGGTGATGTTTAGCATATTATGTGCAAACCCTACGAACTTGAACTGGAGGCAGTTTTGTGAGTGTTATTGACTCTGTAATTATGATCAGCTATTGATGCCATTTTGAAGCTATTTAACAGGAATTTAAGTTATTTGATTTTAGTAAAAAAAAAGCGCAAGGATAGGCCTATGTATAAGCCACCTTAATGATGCGATCCGTACTCACTAACCCATCTTACTAATGTAGCAAATTGTTGGCATTATGAGCAAAGCATATTAATTGCAACAATGTGCCCTCATGGGAATGCTAAACTGTAAAAATATTAGAAAATATAATATACTTAAAATAGTCCAAGATTTCAGCATGTTACTTTGTATTAATGAAAAATATTTTCATTTCTTTGGGACCCCAAGATTTCTGAGCCCTAGGCAGGTGTCTACAGGTAAACGCGCCTCTGCCTGATATTGTTAATCGTTTGGCTTAATTTCACATTATCACATTTCAGAGTAGGCCCTAATGTTATAACTGTGATTACATTCTATCTGGATTCTTACTTACTTGGATTCAACTTAAATAAGAGCCCATCTTCGGATTCTCTTACAGCTAAGGAATTACTTATACATTTCTGCTAAATACTTTTCTTTGGTGTCTTTATCTTACCGAAAACGGTGAAAATATTACGTAGCGTTGAAAGAGAATTGTAGGCCTAATTCAGTTTTATGGTGTCAAATCTCGGGTAAGCATAATATAATTGATAAGATTTGGGAACCTCTTCCCAGATAAGTTGGTGTGAAAAAATGTTTGGAATCATTTGCATATCTTTGCAATTCTTCGATTCGTTGTTCTTTGTTTTTAAGGCAAAATCCGTAGCTTATAGGGAGCCCGAAAATGCCACAGAAAATTCACACGAATAAGACACTCTGATATTATTATTATTATTATTATTATTATTATTATTATTATTATTACTATTATTATTATTATTATGATAATTATATGTTCGATTGAAATAATATAATTATTATGTCACATATAGTGTTATTCATCATTGGCATTGCCAACGGATGTGTCATCAGGCCATCTGGGTCGCCGCTTGTCAGTGGATTGTAATCTGGACATAGTGCCCTTGGTCCAGGTGGCCTACGAGGCCCAATCCTGTCTCCCCTTTGTCACCCTACAATTAAAGGTGTTAATTGATTAATTATCAACAATACGCCTACACCGTTATTATTATTATTATTATTATTATTATTATTATGGTTTGAATTAAATCTTCTGGTTTGTCGATGACGGGATAGTTTCTGTGTCTTTCCGAGATTCTACTATACACCTTAATAATCTGAGGCAATTCATTGCTGTGGCTGCCTCAGGATTCCAGGTAGCGGCCTACATGTAAGTATAAAAGCTTTTTCTTCTCTTCTCCTTTGTAATCTATACCACCCCAGAAGAAATCCTCACGTGCATCATGCCCTAACCTAACTAATTAGTCAAGTCTAAACTTGTTTCCATCGAAATTAAGGCCTTTCAATTTGGAATTCCATCCACGCCCCCACGCCTTCTTCCTAACAATCCACGCGTTTGAAAGTAATAGCCTCAATACAGTATTTCATTATTGATGGGTTGTGATATTCCCAAGCTACTTCACTTCTTGGTTTCACTCGTCTTTGCTTAACTGGTACAAAGGACATAACTTTTACGAGCATGAATGCAGTTATTATTCGCCCACTTTATAATCGAAACGAAAGAAGTTGGATTGATGCTAATATTACTTGCTTAAATATAAGTGATTAATGAAATTCTTCCTATATAGATGCTATAATTATTTTATTATATAAATGCTATATATCTTTCTACGTAGATGCTATAAATGGGATCATTGACAAGAATCATTGCTTAAGTGGAAGTGGGGTTGATCGAAATTATTCCTGCTGAACTAGACGTCGGATTAGAAAGCATTATAATCATCGATCCAACTTCTATTTCGCTTAGTACAATGGGTAAAATGGAGCTTCATGGTCGTGAACCATTGTCATCAACTATATGGCGGTTAACCATTTGTCCTTGAGCCATTTGTCGTGGAATCAAAGAAAATAGTTTAGCTACTTTAATTTTATTTCAATGTTTTCAGTGTTCATTGATATTGATATAATTTCTAAGCCAAAAATATTAGGACAAAATTCATTATTGTTCTGAATTTGTTTAGTCCCTGAATCTTTTTTCCAACAAAAAAAACAGTGTTTGACCTGCTCGAATTAGGCACGTTAAATTATTTATTGACAAGCACATTTTAGGTCTAGGTGTATATCTTCGTTTAATGAGAAACAAACTGACAAACCGCAGTAAGTTACAAAAGGTGAATGTACGTAGTTCGCGACCAGTTCGGCAGAGAGGATCATGAGAGGTACAATTAAGCCACTATTTATTATGAGCTACAAATTTGAATTTATAAAGAATCCTGGAGATAAAATTTCTGTCATCTTTTACTGGGAGAGTAAACGGGTGTAGTCTACCGCGTAGTTTATGGCTTCTGTGGACGACCGGCGGGAAGAGGCGTCGGAGGACATGCACCTCAGTCGCCATCACAGCTCGTAGGAGGCACTGGTCGGCCGTCTCAGCTAAGACAGACATAGAAACAGCATCCGGAGGGAGGAAACACATTCTCCGCATTCTCTCCAGGAATGTCTAGAGTCGACCCCGGTCCTCAGCAGATGTTAAGCCCCACCATGCTGGTGAGGCTTAGAGGAGTCGGGAGATTGTGGTGGCCTTGGTGACAGTGTGAAGGCCCTCGAGTGAGAGCCCATGCCACCTAAAGACCCGGAGAGCATGCAGAGATCCTGCGCAGATGCCCAGCAGTCGGTCGACGTGAGGCGTTGCTCGCAGGTCCCTCGTGATGATGACTCCAAGGATGTTCATCTGCTGCACTCGCTCCACACCCCTCCAGGAAAAGGGGGGATCAGGCATGGCGGCCCGTCTTCTTGTGACCAGCATCTTCCTAGTCTTTGAGGAATAGAGGCGAAGATTGTTCGCCTCCGCCCACATCTGCACCGCCGCGAGTACTTCGCTGATAGTATCTCTCATTGAACCCACAATAAGGAGGTAGGTGTCGTCGGCAAATTTGACCATTTTGTTTTTCTCATGTAGAGGATGCAGGTCCGAAGCGCCGACGGTGTATTCAGGTGGTCACAACGCCGAGCCTTGAATCACACTGGCGTTGATCCTCGCCACAGTCTATAACCAAATAATTTTAACTATGATTGCATTTCTGACAGTTTTTTCAGTGTATAATAACTCTAAAATGTCACTTTCCACTAAGAGAAAAAAATTAAAGCCATGAGTAAACTAGCAGATAGGCCTAGAGAAGAATGGAGTTAGGCTACAAGTGTACAAAGTCTTACAAGTTCAGTTATCTAATGTTATGTAAGGTCTGCCAGCTCAATAAAATGAGTGACCAGTTTCAATGGTTTAAGTCTTTAAGAGAATCAAATAATTAAAGTTGCTGTACAATGTGCTTGTGTCCAATACCAGAAATTCACTTTTATATGCAAGATTTCACTTAATCAAAGTAAGCAAATCTGAACACAACATCAAACTGAGTAAATAACATCTGAACTTAACATACGATTCGTCAGTTGACCAAATTACTTTCATGCAGTTTAAATTTGACAATAAGGTAAAAAAAAAGAAAGAAAAATTCCGAGCCACAACTTCTCAAACTCAAAATACATTGCTTCCAGAACAGTGTCCTCATTTCAAACTTTCATCGAGTGTCCGTGACCTAGGTGTCGTTCTAGAGAGCTCCCTCACCTTCAACCACACACATTTCCAAGGTAGCCTCCTCTTACTTCCTACTTAGGCATCTCAGGGCTGGCCGCAGTTTTGTTGCAGTCCCTAGGTCGTAGCATACAATATTAATCATTGTAAGTATATACTGTATATTTATCGATGCACGCAAGCTACATAAGCTTTCACACGTCAATTCTTTCCGATCGTCCTCTGTTTCGTCTTTCTTATGTCGACATTTTCTGTCCATTTGACCTTCCTGTACTCAATTGCTATTTTCGACCTGCTCAATTCACCCGTTTCATACTCTTTTTTTCCCTTCGTCTTTTTTCCAGTCTTCCTTTTTGGCTTCCCCTTCTTTTCGCTACAGACCTACCCGACGAATACGTCCTGCCATCAGAGTTATTCATCCACCTTAATATTATTTGCAATGTCTTAAAATTAACTAACGCACAAGTCGCACATTCATGTACTGTAGAACCGTAAGCCTTCTCTATCACGTACAGCTGTATTTAAAAGGTCAGTTTGACGAGTCAATGCTAAATAGCCTGTTCTCAATCCTCATCACTGATCTAGTCTGCAGCGTGTAGACGTTGAGTGAAACAGCTAGACGAATTGCACAAGTACGCCTATGCGTATAAATAACCATACATACCATATAACCATACCATATAACCATCCATATAACCATCCATACTTCGGTCCATGCTTCGCTAGTCCTCCGTCTTTCGTCCTTCGTCTCTCTACCCTTCTGTCCATCTGTCTTCGCTTCATTCAATTTCTATAATTTTCGACCTGTCTCATTCCACCCGTTTCAAACTCATCCGTCCTCTTTTCGTTCTTTCTTCCATTCCACTCTTCACAGTTGTCCGTAAGGGATGATCGTTTATTAAAGTTATCTTATGATTGATTTTTATCATTTCGGTTTTGCCTGCTCCCTCTTTCCATTTTCCATTCATCCACCTTCTTTGATCTGTCCAACTTCATCATCCACTAAATTCTTCTCGCGTCCGCTGTCTTTCCAGGTTTTCAGTTTTCCACAGATGTCGCCCGGATTCTGGACTCATCTCGTCGAATAGATTTCCAGAGGATTAGTTTATCTACAATCGATTGGAACAATCTGTCGAATCCACAAAGAATACAGAGAAGACATGAGAGATGAACAGAGACACATAGAAACACAATGACAAAGGACCGTTTGAAGAGACGAACACACGAGCGCACTTGGAGGCTTAAGGATAGATATAGACTTACATACCTGTACGCTAAGCAAAGAGCAATTTTCACA